>WOXC01012468.1:0-517500 GCA_011680675.1 Gymnobelideus leadbeateri
GCCATGCCATCCTTTAAATTTTTGTACAAACCAACACGACCAAGCTGTCCCAGCAGGTGGCAAAACCAACTTTTACTCATAAGCCTATCTAATTTCCTTGCCTGAATGTCCTCTCTCTCTGATCTTCTCTCTGACTCTGCCTCCAAGCTTTCTTTGGGCTCTGCTGTACCCTTCAGCAAACTCCTCTGACCACATGTTCCATGTGACTATATTCAGTCTTTTAGGGAACAGATATTATTTTCAAAGTAGGGAAGGTCTTCAAACCCCTCTAGGCTTAGTAAGGGTAGGGAAGATCTTCAAATTCCCATTTCCATTACAACATCATGTGACCCAGGAGAACAAGCTCTTTTATATCTTAATATTTTAAGTAACTACAAAAAAACCTCATAGTTCATATAGCTTAACAGTAGTATATAGATCATTGAATACTTGCTACAAAACACTGTTATATAAAACTAAGTAAAAGATGAGGGGAAAATAGTAATACATATAATATTAACATAGCAATTTAGGTTTTGCAAATTATTTCAGATACAATATGTCATTTGATCCTCAAAATAACAATCCTTGACTATGCTGCGCCATGTTCTATTTTATTTTCAAGTGATGTATTTTCATTACAAAAGTCACCTATATATGGAAGGACTGAAGCAAAGATATAGCAATGGTAGCAGTGAAACTCCTGTTTTTGGCATTGAGTTCTTCATAGTTCCCCTGCCTCCAACCACTAGGGACATTGACCTCATTTTTTTCTTTTGGTCAAAAGACCATAAACTCTATCACCAATCTGAGCATTTTCTTTGGTTATTTGACAGACCTGGAATTCTCTCTCTCCTCACATTCAACTTCTGGCTCCTTCTGACTTCTTTTAAGTTGAGGCAATAATCTAAACCTTTTCATGAAGTCTTTCCTGATCCTTAATAATGCCAATGCCTTTCTTTGATTATCATTCTCTCTTTCTCCTCTCTCTGTCTCTGTCTCTCTCTGTCTGGGTATATATACATATGTATATGAATGTATTTATGTATGTATGTATATATATGTATATATATATACACACACAAAATATATATGTATACTGTGTATACATGTATATACATACATACCTACACATATATGTCATCATTTGAATATTTTTTCTCCATCACCGTAAGACATATTGTCTTTTTTTTCCTTTGTATTTCTAGCTCTTAGCATAGTATTTGGAACATAAAAGCTACTTTAAATGCTTCTTGAATGACCTGAAAATTAATTCTGAAAAGTGACATTTACCAATATGGTATAACTAAAGACAGTTTGGATTTGGTTATTGCATGTATATATGGAATGATTTGTAAGCTATAATTGTTTCACTAATCTGATCATTGACTTGAAGTTGAAAAGTATCTCAGAGTTCATGTAATCCAATGCCTCCATTTCACAGATGCAATGATTGATGTCCATAGACATGACTTTCCAAGGATTTCACAAATAGTAACAGAAAGAGCTGAGTTTCAGATTCAAGTTCTATGATCACTGATTCAGAGAATATTTTTCTTTTATTTTTATCATGAGATTAGTCATCCATAAACATGCATATTTCTATAAAAAAAGATTAAATATAAAACCATGACATAATTGGCCTGTTTTTCTCCACTCCACTTTTTCTTTTCTTTTCTTTTATACTTCTTGTTTTTATTGATATCCTTTTCAATTATTTGCGATTCTCCATTACTAAAAACTAACTTCCTACCCCATCTAATAACAAATAATGACCTCCTTTGTAACAAATAGTCAAGCCAAATAATTGAACACATTGACAAGCTTGAAGTGTTGCATAACCTTCCCCACATCAATTCCCTCACTATTCTCTCAAGGTAAGCACTTACTTCATATTAAGTATTTTGCAGTCATGATTGATCATTGCCTAGAAGTGAATTCTGAAGTGTTTGACAGTGATTTTCCACACTATTTTTGTTTTTGCTCCAGTGAGGTTTACATTGCACTATGCTGTCTTCTTATGCTGGTTCTCCCCACTGCCTGATAGAGTCCTAGAAATAGAGGAAATGTTGGACTGAACCATCCATTCCAAAGGAAGATGAAGTGGTACAAAGCAGGTAATTTTACTTCATAAGTGAATTTCTGAATTAATTCAGATTTTGACCAAATGAGAAGGTGATAAGTCTAATGTATTCCACAGGGAGAATCATGTGGTATTCACTCCACATTAAACATTACAAGAGCAATTGCTGTAATGTGATCCCTTCTGGATTATCTGATCACTCCATTCTCTTCCTAATAAAATCCATTTACTTTCCCTCACTGGACTAGAGGAATCTGAATTTTTCCTCCCCACATGGAATAATCCAAATATTGATATATGTGAAATAATATGACCCAATTGTATCCATTTAAACCTTCTCCCCCTAAAAATAATTTGGTAAGAATTAATGAACCATTTGGGATGTGAAAATAATGTCAAATTAATTATGTAATGACACGTGGGAAAAACTTCGCAGTGTGAACAATGGGTTATATTGCTTATTGCAAATAGAAGGTAAAAATAATGTGAAAACCTAGGACTTTTTCAGTATGCATAGCATAACAAACACACTTGTTTTTGGCTTATTCCAGTATATATACAACCCTTGAGACATGCAGGGGTCTGTATTGCAGGTAGAACCAAGCAGTTTGTATTTTTGTGTCATGATCTACATAAGCCACCCTATATCAAGCTTTAAATTTTGACTTTCTAGCTTCAAGCTCCCATAAATTTTTATCTATAAGTTCATATAAGACAGAAATGGACTAACCTTACCAGGTGTAAATGGTACAGTTTCACATTTCAATTAACAGGGGAAAAAAGAAAACAAACAATAAATCAGGGCCAGAGCCAATCAGCAAGTGATCATTGAATACCAAATCAGGACAGGTCTTATAGACACACACAAGATCTCAAAAATCATAACATAGGGTTCCTAACTAAAGGAGCTTAATATCTGGCTGGGTAATAAGTCTTACACATAAAATAAATGGACTACAAACTCCCCAAAGGTAGGGATTCTTTTCTTTATATATATTTAAACTCCTTGAACCCTGAATATTTAAGTCAGTAAATATATATTAAGAGTCTACTATGTTCCAACCACTGTGTTAAGGACTTTGCTAAATGTCTGGTGCGTAATAAACATGTGCTGAATTGAACTGAATTGGATGAAAAACTAATTACAGCTCTAGGCAGTAGATTATGAGAGGTACAGAAAAAATTCTATAGAAATTCAGTAGAAAGACATCATGTTTGTTTGGGGCAGTCATGGAAGAACTGACATAATATGTATGATAGAACCTCTATTTTGATCAATAATTTTAGTGGGTGGAGTAGAGCAAGTGGTTGACATTCCAATTTGAAAGCATGGTACCATTCCCCAAATACATTATTCTTTAGAACTGTTTCTAGAGCAATGAATGAATGAATGAGTGAATAAAAGCAAATTTGCGTGAAAAAGTTTGATATACCCCAACTGTGTGATATAGTCAAGAAATATAGTACAATATGAGTTTATATTATGAAAAATATGAATATACACTTATTTTTCTAGAGTTTGGGTACAATGGGTATAAAACCTGACACACACTATTATATTTAAAGGAAGAATTGGTCTATTTTGGTGAAGTGCTTTTAAAAAGTCTCTGTTTCTCTCTCTCTCTCTCTCTCTCTCTCTCTCTCTCTCTCCTCTCTCTAATTTTTTTTCTCTTTATGTATTTCTGTGTGTGTGTGTGTTCTGTTATCATTTGTTATAGTGAGTAAATTGATGGAAAAGGTAAAGATGAAAAAATGCTTCCAGAAATAACATAACATTTAAAAAAGGAAAACACTACAATATTATTCATATTAAAATGTGTATAGCTTAATATGTTAGGTGTTTAGTAAATGTATGCTGATTGCTAACTTCCAATAAAATAAGATAATAGTTTCTCTCTACTTTGACTTGATGATACCACATCTGGAGAAAAGGGTTACATTCTGGGGTGCACAATTTCATTCAAATATATTGTAGAATGAAGATATTTAAAGTTAGCAGTGTTTATGTGATTAGAGAGAGTGGGATGGATTATGATATGTTAAGATGTTAAAATCAACATAATTTGGCAACTGGTCAGGGGAGAATGAAGGAAAGGGAGTAGCACTAAGTGAATCTGGGATTGCATATCTATATAAACTATAATGATAAATCTGCCCTTTACAAATAGAAAAGTTTGGGAGATTAGTGGATTTAGTGTGGCAAAGAATGAACTTACAGAGTGTTGAATTTGATATGTCTAAAGCACATGTAGTTGGAGCTCTCCAACACATAGTTCACAATACTAGATTGGAAAGGAAGAAGAAATATAGATCTAAATATCTAGATGAGACTTGTAGCTAATTTGGAAAACTGATGATAATTTAGAGGAGTAGTTAAGGTCACCAAACTATACATTGTAAAGTAAGAAAAGAGAAGAATTCAGGAAAGAAGTTTAGAAGGTATCAACAATTTTCAGAGAAACAGGGATGAGGACTCAATAGATACTGAGAATGGATGATTAGACAGGTCAGAGGAGAACTAAGACATAGAGTGCTATGAAAACACAAGAAGGAATGTATGACTGGGGAAATGATTAAGCAAATTTCAGATGCTACAGAGAGTTAATGAAGGATGAATAACGAAAAAATGACATGAAACTTAGATTTGGCATTTGTTTGTTTTTAAGGATGGGGGTGTTAACACTGCATGTTTGAGAAATATCTTTTTAAAATTTATTTTTAGTTTTCAACTTTCATTTACACAAGATTTTGAGTTACAATTTTTCTCCCCATCTTTCCCCCACTTCCACCCCAAAATAGCAAACCTTCTGAATACCATTTCCCCCAATCTGTTATCTCTTATATCCTCCCCCATGAAGCCCCCTAATTTTCCAGTAGGGCAAGATGGGTTTCTATACCCCAGGACCTGTATATCCTATTCTCCAGGTGCATGTAAAAACAATTTTAAAACTTTGAGTTCCAGATTATCTTCCTCTCTTCCCTCTTCACACACCCCCACTGGGAAGACAAGCAATTAAATATAGATTTTACCCAAATAATGGCCACAGTAGTTATATTGTGGAAGACAAACTATATTTCCCTCCATCCCATCCCACCCCTACATATATTCCACTTGCTCCTTTGACCCTATCCCTTCTCAAAAATATTTGTTTCTAACTATCCTTTCACTCAATTTGCTCTCCCTTCTATAATCCCCCCTCTTATACCCAAGCTCCCTATTTTCTTAGAGGGTAAAATACCCAATTGAGTGTGTATGTTATTGCCTTCTTAAGCCAAATACAATGAGAATAAGCTTGCCCCATTCCCTTTCACCTTACTGCTCTTCCTCTCCATTTGTAACTGTTTTCTCTTGCTTATTTTACAGGAAATAATTTACACTAATCTATCTCTTTTTCCTTCTCCCAATAAATTCCTCTTTCACCTATTAATTTCATTATTTAGATAACATACCTTCATATTCAACTCATCCTGACCCCTTTGTCTATGTATACATGAACATACATATGCCCATACAAACACACACACATACACATACACACACATATTTATGCATACCCATATATATACATCTACATATGTATACCCATATATACATATGTTTATATACACATACACCCTTCTATACTTACATATATGTATGTATACAAATCTTCACACTGAGAAAAGTCTTTTGATTTAAAATTATCATTTTTCCATATAAGAATGAAATTGTTCAACTTTAATAAGTTCCTTATGATTTCTTTTTCCTGATTACCTTCTCATGCTTCACTTGCTTCTTTATTTGAAAATCAAATTTTCTGTTCAGTTCTAGTTTTTTCATCAAGAATGCTTGAAAATCCTAGCTGCTTTGACATCCATAATATCATATTTCAGGCCCTTTAATCCCTTAATGTAGAAACTGCTAGGTCTTGGGTTAAAATGATTGTGTTTCCACAATACTCAAATTGTTTCTTCTTGACTGCTTGCAGTATTTTCTCTTTGACCTGGGAACTCTGGAATTTGGCTATATTATTCCTAGAAATTTTATTTTGAGGATCTTTTTCAAGAGGCAATTTGTGAATTCTTTGAATTTCTATTTTGCCCTCTGGTTCTAGAATATCAGGGCAATTTTGTCTGATAATTTCTTGAAAGATGTTGTCTAGGCCCGTTGTTGATCATGGCTTTCAGGTAGTCCAATAATTTTTAAATTATCTGTTCTGGATATATTTTCCAGGTCAGTGGTTGTTCCAATGAGATATTTCACATTGCCTTCTTTTTCTACATTTCTTTGAATCTATTTTACAGTATCTTGATTTCTCATAAAGTCATTAGCTCATTTGCTCTAATCTAATTTTTAAGAAATAATTCTCTTCATTGAGTTGTTTTTTTGTTTTTTTTCTCTTTGTTTTTTTTTAACAAATGCTTTATTGACTTCTGCTTTACATCATTCATTTCTGCCAGATATTGAGTTACAATTTATTCCCCATTTTTCCCCTACCCACCACCCCAAGATAGCAGTCCCACAAGATGTCCCCTCATCCAATCTGCTCTCTCCTATCTCTTCTCCCATACCCCCTTCAAGTCAGTGAGGAATATAGATGTGTAGGTGGGGGTGAGTCTGGCTCCTTCAGGTTTCTGCCTCTATACCCCTGGGCTATAAGTAGGCTTTTGTTGGTGAGGTGAGGTGAAGCTTATTGTGACCCCTCCCTCTCTTCTCTTCAGACTCCTGGCTGTCTCAGTTACACCCCTTCTTGGAGATTCTCAAGCCTGAGGCTATTTCCACTAACTTGGGATTTCAATCTGGGTGGGAGATTTATCTTTGGTTTTTCTGCTTCTTGAAGTAGGGATGGGAGGATTGGAGCAGCTAGAATTTACTTTGCCATTCCAGTCCCTGTATTATACAGGCGGTCAGTTTCTAAACTCCCAGGCTGGGGGCCGAATGCAGCCAGAGAAGCCATTCTCTCCACTCAGGCCAACTCTCCTACCTGGCTCCAATCATCCTTTCCCTCCTCAAGATGACTGGGATTTGTCCTTGGTAAGTCTGCAGGCTGGGGCTTTTTCTCTCTCTGGTGTAGTCTGCTTGTCTGCTCTTAGGTCTGAGCTGTGCAGACCCCACACCCTCTGTGCTCTACCTGTCCGGACACACTGGGCAACCTCCTGGGCTAGGTTCTGCCACACTCTTGTTTTCCAGTGGGCTCTGTCACTCCGGAATCTGCTCAGATTCACCCTTTGAGACTTAGTGACCAAGGAGCTCAGCGAGGTTACTTCTTCCTTTCCACTATCTTGGCTCCACCCCTCGCAAAATAGTATTAATGATAGTATATATATATATATATATATATATATATGAAACATTTAATTTTAAAACTTTGAATTTCAGATCCATTCCCTTACTCCCTTGTCACTCAATCGCTCTAGGAAGATAAGCAATTCAGTATGTGTAGTACATGTATAGCTATGCAAAACATTACCATAGTAGATATATTGTAAAAGGCTGCTTATATTTCCCTCCCTCCCATCCCACCCCCCACCTGCTCCATTCCCTACCTTGATCCTGTCCCTCTTAGAAAGTGAGTACTTCCAACCTCCCCTCCCTCACAAATGCCCTCCATTCCATCATTCCCCCACTCATTCCCCTCCTGCCAACTGTCCTGCAGGGTGAGATATCCCATTTAGTATGTATGTCATTCTCTCCCTGAGCCAAATTCAATGAAAATATGGTTTTGCCTTTTTGCCTTTCTGTTGTTCCCCTCCTCTGCAAACCACTCCCCTGCAAACTTGCTTTTTCTACATGGGATAGTTGACCCAACCTTGTCTCTCCCCATCTCCTCTTGCCACTTTCCTCTCTCATCTCTTAACTTCACTGCTTAAGTATCATCCCTTCTCACCAAATTCGACCTGTGCCCTCTATCCTTGTATACTGGAAAACATATATATACACATTCACATGTGTATTCATATGCCCATATGCCGTTCTTCAATTATTTTCACAATAAGAAAGGTTTCATCAGTCATAGTTATTGTTTTTTCCATGTAGAAATGTAAATATTTCAACTTTGATAAGTTCCTTTTGATTTCTTTTCCCTGTTCACCTTCTCAAGGATCTCTTGCTTCTTGGGTGTGAATGTCAAATTTTCTATTCAATACAATAGAATAGTTTTTTTCCTCAATAACAATTGAAAGTTCTCTATTCCACTGAATGACCATATTTTCCCCTGAAAGAAGATACTCAGTTTTGCTGGGTAGGTAATTCTTGGTTATAATCCCAGCACTTTGACCTCCAGATTATCATATTCCATGCCCTTCACTCCCTCAATGTAGAAATTGCCAGATCCTGCACTATTCTGATTGTGTTTCCACAATATTGAAATTGTTTCTTCCTGGCTGCTTGTAGTATTTTCTCCTTGATCTGGGAATTCCAGAACCTGGCTATAATATTCCTAGGAATTTTCTTTTTCGGATCTTTTTCAGGAGGTGATCTGTGGATTCTTTCAACCTCTATTTTGCCCTCTAGGTCTAAAACATCAGGGTAATTTTCCTTGAGAATTTCTTGAATTATTATTTCTAGGTTCTTTCTTTGATAATGGCTTTCAGGTAGTCCAATAATTTTTAAATTATCTCTGCTGAATCTATTTTCCAGGTCAGTGGTTTTTCCGACGAGATATTTCAAATTGCCTTCTATTCTTTCAGTTGCTTGGGTCTGTTTAACAGCATCTTGATTTCTCATAAAGTCACTAGCTTCCATTAGCTCCAGTCTAATGCTGAAGGAATGAATCTCCTCAGTAAGCTTTTGAGATTCCTTTTCCATCTGGCAAAGTTGGCATTTTAAGGCATTCTTCTCCTCATTGCCTTTTTAAGCCTCATTTGCCACTTGAGTTACACTATTTTTAAGGTGTTATTTTCCTCAGGCTGTTGACTCTCATTTCATACTTTTCCTAAATCCTTCTCATTTCTCTTCCCAGTTTTTCCTCCACTTCTCTTATTTGGTTTTTAACATCCTTCTTAAGGTACTCTATGGCCTGTAACATGCTCATATTTTCATTTGGGGCTTTTGGTGCAGGAGTTCTGAATTCCTAGTTCTCTTCCTATTCCATGCTTTGATCCTCTTTGCCCCTGAAATAGGAGTCAAATACTGCATTTTTTTGTTTATTTTGTTTCCTTTGCCTAGGCATGTTGCAACTTATTTACTTCACTTTTATGCTTGTTGCCACAGTAGTACTCTGCCACCAGACAGGGGAGCTTCAGTCCCAAACGTTGTGGTCTTCACAACTTCCAGAGGTATTAGTTGGGTGGCCTCTTTGAAGCCTTCACATGCTCTGGCAAGCTGGATACCCACCCCAAGATCTCCACCCCAGACAGCAATCCAGATCCAGGGAGGTTAAAGTAAGAGCAATTACCCCCCAAGAATGATTGCTAGATCTCCCTACAGTTCACAGGCCCGGAGCTGAAGCTGCAACTGGAGCTTCAACATGGCGTCTGTGCCATGTCTCCTCAGCCACTTCTCACCCCCAGGGGAAGAAGCTGACGTGTTCCCCAAATACTGATCCTGAAGTCTATAGGGCACTAACCTCTCACTTTATCCTAGGCATGTCTGTGTTGATAATTCTGGAATCAACACAGCTGCTGGTGTTCTGGGGTCCCTCCAGCCGACTGCTGGTCTGGCTGCCCTCAGGCTAAAACCAAGGATCATGCAGGCCTGGGCTTGGCTCCCAGAGCACTCCGATGGCCGCTCCCAGAGCATTGTGCTGCCTGCTCCCAGAGCATTGTGCTGGCCACTCCCTGCAGGGCTGCTGGGCTGTCATCATTGGGAGATTAGCTTCTCTGTGTTGTTCTGTGGGTTCAGGAGCTCCAGAAGTTGTTCAAAGTCCCCTTTTACATGATTTTGAAGTGGTGTCTGAGAGAGCACCTTGGAAGTGCTGTTTCTACTCTGCCATCTTGGCTCTGCCCCCCTCTTCATTGGGTTTTTGAAATTCCTTTATTCCATTTGGCAAATTTGGCTTTTTAAGGCATTCTTCTCACTGACTTTTTGGATCCCTTTTGCCATTTGAATTAGTCTACTTTTTAAGGTATTATTTTCTTCAGTGTGTTTTTGGGTATCCTTTATTAGGCTATTGACTCACTTTTCATGATTTTCTTGCATCATTCCCATTTCTCTTCCAAATTTTTCCTCCACTTCTCTTACTTGATTTTCAAAGTCCTTCTTGAGGTTCTCCATGTCCTGTAACCAGTTCATACTTTTCTTGGAGCCTTTTGATGCAGGAGTTCTGTCTTTGCTGTCTTCCTCCCCCTCCATGATTTGATCCTTTTTGTCCCCCAGTAGAGGATCCTATGGTCCGTGCTTCCTCTGCTTGCTCATAATGCCAGCCAATTACTTGAATTTTGAGCTCTTTGCCATGGTAGAATTCTGCTTTCAGAATGGAGAAAGTTTTGTCCCAAATTGCTCGGGGTTTTGCAGCTGCCAGAGGTATTAGGAGGGTGCCCTCCCCAAAGCCTCCACAATCTCTGGCTCACTGGCCACACACCCCCAGGACCACCTCCCAAGACTACGATCTGCATACAATTAGGTCAAGCAAGAGCAATTACTCTGAGTGTTTACTCAGTCCCCCTACAATTTGCAGGCCAGGAGCTCCTGAAGCAGCCAAGGGGCAGCAACTAGAGACCCACCACGCCTCTACTATTTCTTGTATCTGTGGCTGGGGCTAGACTGTGCTCTTCCATCCTCCCCTTTTCCAAAAGAGTTTCACACTGACCTTTTACTTTGTCTTTTGCTTTTATGGGTTGAGAAGTCTGAAAACTGCCACAACTGCTGATGATTGACTCTCCTGAAGTCTGCTCTGGGAATTGCTGGTTAGGGTAGCCCTGGGGATTAAACCATGACTCACACAGGACTGTGCTCAGCTCTTGGCATGCTGAGATAGACCCTTCCTGTCAGCCTGCCAGTCTGTCTTCCATGGGAGATTAGTTTCTCTCTGTCACTTTATAGGTATTGGAAGTGTATTGGAAGGGGAGCAATGTATTGGAAGTGATTGGAAGGGGAGCCCACACCAAGTTTGTGCTTCTACTGTCCACTGTCTTTGCTTCATTCCTTGAGAAATATCTTGAAGAAATATAGATTCAGTATTGAAGAGATTTTAGACTTCACTGCATTGTACTGTTTCATTTCATAGATGATCAAACTTCAGTTTGTGGAGATCAGGGTCAAACAATTAGTACATAGATAGCAACAGGATATAAATCAAGTACTACTGGATTCCAAAATAAAACAGGTTTTCCAGTATGTCATGAAGTCTGAGACAGTTATCAGAATGTTCCTTCCTAAAGCTTTAGGGTATTAAAATAAGTAGACTTTGAATTTATAATAGCAAATAAATATTTCTTAGAATTCACATAATAAAATTCCTTTTGTGCTTATAATTAATTTTTATACGTAGAAGATTCTTCTTTCACCCCATTTGCAATTTAAAAATTTTATTAACAATACCCATGATTGGGGCAGCTAGGTGGAACAGTGAATAGTGCACTGGCACTGGAGTCAGGAGGACCAGAATTCAAATCCAGCCTCAGACACAAAACACTTACTAGCTGTGTGACCTTGGGTAAGTCACTTAACCCCAGCTGTCCTGCCTTCCCCCTCCAAATAAAATAAATAAAATGATACCCATCATCTTATATTTTTTGTTTTAGTTTACAAAAGACTTTAAAATATGATTTCATTAGCTTTCACAAAAACCCTGGGAAATGTGTGCCTCTCTTATCACCATTTTATGAAGATGAAAACAAGAAAGGGAGAAGTCAAATAACTTGCTCAGAATTGTATAGCTAGTAAGCTATACAATGCCAGATTTGAAGGCTGTTCTATTTATTTGCCTCTCATTTCTGCCATTTTCTAATTTCTCACACACATGTATACCATATATACATGAATGTATGTATATGCACATGTGTGTACATACACACATGTGATTGCATACACACTAATATTTACATAGACATGAGTGTATGCATATGTTTTAATATTTGGAATAAAATATAAAATAACCAATAGTAAAATGATGGTATATATGAACATACACATATTCATATATATGTGTGTGTATGTATGTATGTATACACACATTTTCTGTATGCATACATGTGTGTATATATCTATAATATTTGTATGCAATATTACTTTGTATTTCTTTTTCTGACCACCATGTAAGCACTTGCCCTGTGTTAATTTTCGATAAAATAGTCTTTTTGGCTTCCATACATTTGGTATTTGAATAATGTGGCCAGCCCATCATAGTTTTACTCTCTGTCTGCATTAGAGTTTGAATGCTTGGCCTTCATGACTGTTGAAACAAATTGTTCTTATTCCCCCACCCCCCTGCATTCCAGCAGGGGAATTCTTCATATGTTTGGGGTATACACCCCCGTAACTCACCAATGATTTTGAGACCCCTCAGTTACCCTCAGCCTGGTTTAGCCTGTCTGCCAAAATGGTTTAATGGGCTATGGATGCTATGAATGCAAATCAGATGGACACCAAATTTGGAAAACAATCCTGAAAAGGACTCAGCAAACTTCACACAAGAGGAACTATTCTTTCCTGAACACAGCCTACACCCCTGACTTTTAAATGTAAGACAGGAGAACACTGAAAAGGTAAGCAGAACAGAGGAATCATAAGGGATTTAATAATGGCAGACTGTTTACATATCTATGAGGACGGACAATACTTGTAACTCCTAAAGCTTTTATCATTATTAGGGTCATTAAAAGGAGTATCCACAAACAGTGGGATAAGATGGGAGTTAACTATAATGAGAAGATAACCATATATATTTTAGACACATACATACATGCATATAAACATGAGTGAGGGAGAGAGAGAGAGAGAGAGAGAGAGAGAGAGAGAGAGAGAGAGAGAGAGAGAAAGAGAGAGAGAGAGAGAGAGACAGAGAGAGACAGAGAGAGAGAGATGGAGATGGGAAAAGGGGCAAGGGAGAGGTAGAATATGATAAATAATTTCACATAAAAGGGGCACAAAAAGCTTTTATAATAGAGGGAAATATATGGGAGGGGGTGGTGACAGACAATAATTGAAACTTACTCTCATTGGAATTGACTCAAAGACGCAATAACATACATACCCAATTGGGTATAGAAATCTTTCTGATCTTATATAGACAAATAATGGGAAGAAGATAAGAAAAGGAGGAAAGCTGATAGAAGAAAAGGTAGATTGGCTGTGGGTAAGAAGCAAAACACTATTGAGGAGGGAAGCATGAAAGGAAAGAGAGATAAAGATAAATAAAAGCAGAATTTATTATTTTTCCACTGCTTAACAAAACAAGGGTAGCAATCGTGATCTCAAATCAAAAAGCAAAAATTAGATCTAATTAAAAGAGATGAGCAGGGATACTACTACATTTTGCTAAAACATACCCTAGAAAAAGGGCAGCTAAGTGATGTCATAGAGAGAGTGCTCGGTCTAGTCAGGAAGACTCCTCTGATTTAAAATCCAGCCTCAGATACATACTAGTTATATGACCCTGCGAAAGTCACTTAATCATATTTTTCTCAGTTTCCTTATCTGTAAAATGAGGTGGAGAAAGAAATGGCAAACTACTCCAGTGACTTTGCCAAGAAAACTCCAAATGTGATCATGATGAATGCGATATGACTGAAAAAAATGACAGAACAGTACTCTAGATAATGAAGTAATAATGATGTTAAACACACAGGAACCAAAAGGATAGTATTCAAATTTGTTTTATATTATTTCAGTTTTTTTTCCAATTACATATAAAGATAGTTTTCAACATTCACGTTTGTAATATTTGTAGTTGCAAATATTTCTCCCTCTCTCCAATCCCTTCTTCCTAAAACATCAGGCAATGTGATATAGATTATACACGTACAATCTTATTAACCATATTTCCACATTAGTCATGTTGTGAAAAAAAGAATCAGAAAAAATATAAATAAAAAAACAAAAAATATGAAAACAGTATGTTTTGATCTGCATTCAGACTCCATGATTCTTTCTCTGGATTTGGATAGTGTTTTCCATCATGAGTCTTTTGGAATTGTCTTGGATGACTGCATTGCTGACAAGAGCTAAACCAGTCACAGTTGATCACTGAACAACGTTGCAGTTCCTGTATACAATGTTCTACTGTTTCTGCTTACGTCACTCAGCATCAATTCATAAAAGTTTTTTTTTCATTTTTTTCTGAAATCTTCATCATCATCATTTCTTTTATCACAATGGTATTCCATTACATTTATATACCACAGCTTGTTCAGCCATTCCCCAGTTGATGAACATCCCTCAATTTCCAGTAATTTGCCACCACAAAATGACCTGCTATAAATATATTTGTACATGTTAATACTTCCAAATCCTTAAAGGAAAAATTAAATGAGTTATAGTAGGAAATAGATAGTAAAACTAGTGGGGGGTCTTCACCTTTTCCCTCTCAGTAATAGATATGAACTAGATAAATCTAACCAAAAATAAACAAGGAAGAAGGTAGGGATGTAAATATTTTTTTAAAAAAATTAGATATGATAAACTTGTGGAGAAAATTGAATGGGAATTTCAGAAATTCTGGAGGAAAAGACCAGAACTGAATAGAAAAATTGACTTGTAAATATAAAAATCAGAAGAAACATAAGAAGATAAATGTGAAAAACTAATCAGACAGAATTTAATAAGGTTAGTTGAGTATTTTACATGGGAGAACATTATTTGTTATTCTTAAGAATGTTAGAATTACTATGGTAGGTAGAAATAATATAAATAGACTTTCATCTAGAGCTCCTCGTGTTTGCTGCTGCCACCGGAGCGGGCTCCTTTCTCCTAGTTGGGGCACTTCATAACCGGCACTATGACGGTGGGCAAGAGCAGCAAGATGCTGCAGCACATAGACTACTGGATGAGGTGCATCCTGCAGGACGGCCACATCTTCATTGGCACCTTCAAGGCCTTTGACAAGCACATGAACCTGATCCTGTGTGACTGTGATGAGTTCAGGAAGATCAAGCCAAAGAATGCAAAACAACCTGAACATGAGGAAAAGAGGGTTCTGGGACTGGTGCTGCTTCCGTGGGGAGAACTTGGTCTCTATGACTGTGGAAGGCCCACCCCCTAAAGATACAGGCATTGCGTTAGCTGGAGCTGCAGGAGGCCCTGGGATTGGCAGGGCTACAGGCAGAGGTGTGCCAGCTGGTGTTCCCATGTCCCAGGCTCCTGCAGGCTTAGCAGGACCTGTCCGGGGAGTTGATGGGCCTTCGAAACAGGTGATGACCCCACAGGCAAGAGGGACTGTAGCCACTGCTGCAGTTGCTGCCACAGCCAGTATTGCAGGAGCACCAACACAGTACCCACCTGGTCCAGGAACTCCTCCCCCACCCGTGAGGCGAGGGACACCTCCTCCAGGCATGATGGCCCCTCCTCCTGGAGTGAGACCTCCCATGGGCCCCGCAATGGGGATGCCCCCTGGTCGAGGGGCACCAATGGGGGTGCCTCCTCCTGGCATGAGACCCCCTCCTCCTGGAATGAGAGGTCCCCCTCCCCCAGGAATGCGCCCACCAAGGCCTTAGGATTCCTCAGCTGCTGTGATGCTGCCTCTGACTTGAGGCTGTATATAGTTTTGTGGGCTTTTTGTATAAAGTGTGTTCCTTTTAAATTGATTCATAATAAACTCTTGGGGAGGAAAAAAAAAGAAATAATATAAATAGGTAGAGTGCTTGGTGTTAAGTGGATTATGATGGGATGATCCTAAAAATAAAATTGGATAAGGAGAGATAAAATGGAGCAAATTATCTAATAACAGAGATGTTAATGGGAAAAAAAAAACTTTACAGTAGAAGGGGGATAGGGTGAATTGTGGCTGTGTGAGAACCTTATACTTATTGTAACTGTATTAAGGAGAGAATAACATATACATCTAGTTTGGTATAAAAAGGTTTCTCAGTGTACAGAGAAATAGGAGTACATAGGAATATCAAGAGGAAAGAACTGCTAGAAAGATAGGTAGATTAGGGAACCTGTGGTCAGAAGTAAACAAAACTTCTGAGGAGGGATAGTAGGAGAGAGGGAGGGAGGGAGGCAGAGGGAGAGGGGGCAAGGCGAGAGGAAGAGAAGAGAGGAGGGAAAAGGAAGGGGAGATGAGGAGAGGAAAAGAAAAGGGAGGGGGAGAAGAGGGGACTGGAGGGGAGAGGAGTGGAAGAGAGAAGAGAAAAATAGAGGAAAGGCGAGGGGAAGGGGAGTAGAGAGGAGAGGAGAGGAGGGGAGAAGAAGATAAACAGTGGTGAAAAAAACAAGTCGAAGGAAGTACAGATCTAGTAATCATAATTTTCATCTGAATTGGATGAACTTATCCACAAAACAGAAGCAGATAGCAAAATGATTCAAAAACCAGAACCTGACAAAATGATGTTTATAAGAAACACATTTGAAAATGAGAGGCATGCATAGAGTAAAAATCAAGGGTTTATGCAGAATTTATTATGCATCAGCAGAAGTTTATTTTTTTTATAAAAAGCAGGCTGAGCAATCATGATTTCAGTTAAAGTTAAAGCTAAAATAAATTCAATTAATATAGATAAGCAGGGAAATGACACCATGTTAAAAGGTATCATAGATAATAAAATAAAAATTAAACACATGTATCAAATCCTAAAAGCATCTAAATTTTTAAAGGAAACGGTAAATGAATTACAGGTGGGAATAGACAGCAAAAACATAATAATGGGGGAATTCAACTTTCCCCTCTCAGAACTTGACAAGTCTAACCAAAATAATAAACAAGAAGTAAAGAATATAAATAGTTTTAGGTAAGCTAGATATGATAAACTAGAAAAAATTGAATGAAAATAGAAAATAATATACTTTTCCCCAACATTATATGTCACATTTACAAAAATTAAACACGTATAAAGGCATAAAAACCTCTTAGTGTAATAAGAAATATTAAATGCATCTTTTCAAATGACAATGCAATAAAATTATATTTATCATAAGAGAAAGGGAAAGCAAAATGAATAATAATTAGAAACTAAATAACCTAATTTTAAATAATAAGTCAAAGAACAAATAAGAGAAACAAAAAAAATATGAAAGAATATGATAATGACTAGACAACATACCAAAGCATATGGGATGTAACAAAAGAGATAATCAGAGGAAAGTTTTCTCAGTTTAAAGAGAAATAGGAGTACAGAGGAATTGCATGAGGGAAGGACTGTGAGAAAGGTGTGTAGATTAGGGAGGCTATGGTCAGAAGTAAACAAAACTTAAATGTTTACATAAATAAATGCTTACATAAATAAAAGAGAAAGAACAAATCAATGAATTGGGTATGAGATTTAAAAAGGTAGAAAAATAAATTGAAAAACTCCTATTGAACACTAAATGGGAAAGGCTAAAAGTTAAAGGTGAGATTAATAAAATTCAGTATAAGGAGACCATTAAATAATAAATAAAGCTAGAGTTTTTTAATGAAAAATATGATAAAATTGATAAACCTTTGTTTTTAAAGGGAAAGATAAGAAAAACAAATCACTAGCATAAAAAAAATGAAGAGTGAGCACACTACCACTGAAAGATGAAGGGAAAGCAATCATTAAGAGTTATTTTGCCTAATTACATGCCAATAAACAGTCTTAGTGAAACTGAAAAAACTAATCATGAAAATAAAAACTGGCAAGATTAACAGAAGAAGAAATAGAATATCCAAATAAACCTATTTTAGAAAAAGAAACTGAACAGCCTAGAAATGAACCACTTAAGGGGGGAAATAACATATGGACCAGATGAATTCACAAGTGAGTTCTACAAAACACTTAAAAATCAACTAATTCCAATATTAAATAAATTATCTGGAATAATAGGCAAAGAAATAGTCCTACAAAACTAATTTTATGAAACAAATATGGTGCTGATAGCTAAACCAAGAATTTAAAAACAGAAAGAAAATTCTAGACCAATTTCTCACATAGTTATTGATGCAATTTTTAAAAAATAAACATAGCTATGAGGCTACAGCAAATATTATACAAATGTTATCTAGGAGGATTTATAACAATTGCAGGACGGGTTCAGCATTAGGAAAATTATTAGCATAATTGACCATATCAGTAACAAAAATACATACAGAAAAAAAAGATTTTTGACAAAATTGAACACTTATTCCTATTGAAAATGTCGCACAGCTATTATCTGGAAAAAGCAAGATTCTTCCCCATGTCTTCCTGATTCAAAGCATAGGAAACAATTCTGGATATGCATCACAGAATCTTTTTAGTATTGTAAGATGTAAAAAGGAAAATAATGTAATCAAATTTGTTGACCTATAGGTAACATTCCACCCTCTCTAATACTTTTACATCCTAAAAAAGCTAATTATTAACAAGATAGAGATACTAATTGTTGGAAATCAATGAAACATAAAAAGGAAAATAATGTAGAGATATTATAGTGGATGATTTTTAAGGAATGGATGCCCTGCTCACAGAGTATATCCCTGCCTGGCAATCTACCTTTAATTCTACTGTTTACTTCTTAGGAATACAGGTTCTCTAAAATCTAACAGTCTTTTTTATTAATGGCTCTCATGTCTTGGGACTAAAGTGGTAAAATAGCTACATGGGCATTAAGTGGTATTGGTATATGAAGCTTGCTTTACATCTGTCAGTATATCAGTCAATTAGCCAACATTTATTAAGTGATTTCTATGGTGCAAGCACTGTCCTAAGCACTAGCGTTAAAAAGAAAGGGGGGGGAAAGTCAGGGCCCTCCAGGAGCTCTCATTCTTACGGAAGAAGAATTCATGCTGATAATTATGTAACTATACTATTCCATAATATGCATATGTACATATTATATATAAATGACTGGTAGCACTTGAGGATAAGAGTGGAATTTGAGCTTAGCATTAAGGAAAGTAAGGGAGCCCAGGATTGGCTGGCATAGAGAGAAAGTATTCCAAGTGTTGGAGACAGCCACTTCAAAATCACAGAATCAGGAGATGGAGTAGTTTACTAAAGGAACTCCAAGAAGGCTAGTACATGCAGTGAAGTAAAGAATAACAAGACTGGAAACATTGGAAGCAGACAGACTGTGAAGGGCTTTAGATATCAAGCAAAGATTTCATATTGGATCCTGGGAGTAATAGGTAGCCACTAGAATTTATTGAATTAGTTTAGGAGAGTTACATGGTCAGACTTTCTCAATAGGAAAATTATTTTTGAAACTGAAATGAGGACAGTTTTAAGTAGGGTGAGATTGAGGCATGAAGACCAAGCAGAAGGCTATTAATATTCTAGATGTGAGTTAATGAATATAGTAATCTATTGTTCGATAAACCCAGAGACCCCAGTTTTTGGGATAAGAATGCACTATTTGACAAAAATTGCTGGGAAAACTGGAATACAGTATGGCAGAAACTGGGCATAGATCACTATTTAACACCGTATACCAAAATCAAGTCTAAATGGATGCATGATCTAGGTATAAAGGATGATACTGTAAACAATTTGGGAAAACAAGGAATAGTTTACCTGACAGATTTGTGGAGAGAAGATTTTAGGACCAAACAAGAATTAGAGTGCATTATCAAATGCAAAATGGATAATTTTGATTACATTAAATTGAAAAGCTTCTGTACAAACAAAGCCAATATAACCAAGATCAAGAGGGAGGTAGGAAATTGGGAAAGAATTTTTACAACTTGTGTCTCTGATAAAGGACTCATTTCTAAAATTTGTAGAGAATTGAGCCAAAACTATATGAATACAAATCATTCCCCAATTGATAAATGGTCAAAGGATATGAACAGGCACTTTTCAGAGAAAGAAATTAAAGATATCTATAAGCATATGAAGAAATGCTCTAAATCACTATTAATTAGAGAAGTGCAAATCAAAACAACTCTGAGATACCACATCCCTCCAGTCAGATTGGCTAAGATGACAAAACAGGAAAGTGACAAATGCTGGAGAGGATGTGGACAAATTGGAACACTAATACATTGCTGGTGGAGTTCTGAACTTATCCAGCCATTCTGGAGAGCAATCTGGAATTATTCCCAAAGGATTATAAATAATTTCATACCCTTTGACCCAGCCATACCACTTCTAGGGTTATATCCCAAAGAGATCATAGAAGTGGGAGGAAGATCCATATGTACAAAAATGTTTATAGCAGCCCTTTTTGTGGTTGCAAAGAATTGGAAACTAAAGGGGTGCCCATCAATTGGGGAATGGCTAAACAAGTTGTGGTATATGAATGTAATGGAATATTATTGTACTATAAGAAATGAGGAGGTGACGGATTTCATAATTACCTGGAGAGACTTATACAAACTGATGCTGAGCGAGAAGAGTAGAATCAGAAGAAATTTGTATACAATCACAGACATACCATATCTGTGATGACCAACTATGATGGACTGGACTCTTTTCAGCAATGCAGTGATATAATTCAATCCCAAAAGACTCAAGAAAGTGAGAAAAGCGCCATCCAGAGATATAACTAGAAAGAACTGAGCCTGAATCCTGATGGAAGCAAACTAAATGATCTTTTTCTTTTCCTTATTTGTTTTTTTTTCCTTCCTTACCATCTTTCATCCCACCTAGTACAATATGCCTTTGTAATTGGAATAATGTCTAATATGAATGCATTTGCAGATCTTATACTGGCTGTTGTGGGGGCACGGGGGAGGGAAGTAAAGGAAATTTGAAAATCAAGGAACTGTGGAATTGAATCTTGTTAACTGAAACTAAACTAATAAATTAATTTAAAAAAAGAAAATTTACTTGAAAGCAGTCGTAAAAGTGGATATTTCCTTAAACTTAGAAGCATCTATCTAAAACTATCAACAAGAATTACTTGTAATAGATATAAATTAGAAGCCTCCCTAATTTCTACTTTCCCCTCTGGTTCTAGAATATCAGGGCAGTTTCCTTGATAATTTCTTCGAAGATGGTGTCTATAAGGTTTTTTTTTTTGTTGTTTTTGTTTTTGTTTTTTTATCATACCTTTGAGGTAGTCCTGTAATTCTTAAATTATCCCTCCTGGAACTAGTTTCCAGTTTGGGTCTTTTTTTCTGAGGTATTTCACATTTTCTCTTTTCCTAAGTATTTTGATTTTGCTTTATTGTTTTTTAATTATTTGTTTATTTTTAGTTTACAACACTCAGTTCCACAAACTTCTGAGTTCAACATTTTCTCCCCCTCCCTCTCCTCTCCAAGATGGCATGAAATCTGATATAGTCTCTACATATAAATTCACATAAAATATTTTTGCATTAGTCATGTTGAAAAGAAGAATTAGAACCAATGGAATGAACTTTAAGAAAAAGAAACAATAAAAAAAGAGACAAGGCAACAGTATATTTCAATCTATATTCATATTCCATACTTCTATCTCTGAATGTGGATAGCATTTTCCATAATGAATCTTGTGGAGTTGTCTTAGAACCTTACATTGCTGAGAAGAGCCAAGTCTATCAAAGTAAAGTACTAAACAATGTGGCTGGGCCAGAGCCAAGATGGCAGAGTAGAAATAGTACTTCCAAAGTGCTCCCCCCCACACACCACTTCCAAACCATGTAAAAGGGGATTCTGAACAACTGCTGGAGCCCCAGCACGCACAGAACGACACAGAGAAGCTAACCTCCCACTGAGAACAAGCCTACAGAGACTGGCCAGCACAGCACTCTGGGAGCTGACAACACAGCTCGGGGAGCAGAGCCAAAGTCTGAGAGAACCATGGTTTTAGCCTAGGGCGGCAGGGCCAGCAGCCACCTGGAGGGACCCCAGAACACTAGAAGCTGTGGTGATTCCAGAATTATCAATACAGACATGCCTAGGACAAAATGAGAGGGTAGTGCTCTATGGATATTGGGACCAGTATCTGGGGAATCTGTTGGATTCCTCCCCTGGGGGCTAGAAGCTGCTGAGGAGACATGCCATTTTGCAGCTTCAGTGGCAGCTTCAGCTCCTGGCCTACAAAATGTAGGGAGATCCAGAAATCAGTCTTGGGGGGGTAATCGCTCTTGCTTTAACCTGCTTGGATCTGGATTGTGACCTGAGGGGGAGGTTTGGGGTGGGTATCCAACTAGCCAGAGCATGTGGAGGCTTTACAGAGGCTACCCAAATCTGGAATTTGGGAAGACTCCAATGTTCAGGACAGAAGCTCCCCTGTCTGGTGGCAGAGTCCCACTGTGGCAACAAGCCCCAAAAGTAAAGTAATTAAGGGGCAACATGCCTAGGCAAAGGAAACAAAATAAAGAGAAAAATTCAACACTAGACTCCTATTTTGGGGGTAAAGAGAATTGATGCATGGAAAAGGAGGAGGACTGGGAGGTCAGAAATCCTGCTCCAAAAGCCCCAAATGAAAATGTGAGTGGGGTACAGGCCATAGAGGACCCTAAAAAGGATTTTAAAAATCAAATAAGAGAAGTGGAGGAAAAATTGGGAAGAGAAATGAGAAGGATGCAGGAAAAGTATGAAATGAAGGGCAACAGCCTAACTGAGGAAAATAACACCTTAAAAAATAGACTAACTCAAATGGCAAAGGAGGCCCAAAAGGGCAATGAGGAGAAGAATGCCTTAAAACGTCAAATTTGCCAGAAGGAAAAATAATCTCAAAAGCTCACTGAGGAGATTCATTCCTTCAGACTTAGACTGGAACAAATGGAAGCTAATGACTTTATGAGAAGTCAAGATGATGTTAAACAGATCCAAACAAATGAAAGGATAGAAGGCAATGTGAAATATCGCATGGGTAATACCACTGACCTGGAAAATAGGTCCATTAGAGATAATTTAAAAACTATTAAAATACCTGAAAGCCATGATAAAAGAAAGAACCTAGAAATCACCCTTCAAGAAATTATCAAGGAAAATTACCCTAATGTTTTAGACCCAGAGGGCAAAATAGAGGTTGAAAGAATCCACTGATTACCTCCTGAAAAAGATCCCCAAAGGAAAACTCCTGGGAATATTATAGCCAGGTTCCAGAATTCCCACATCAAGGAGAAAATACTACAAGCAGCCAGGAAGAAACAATTTCAATATTGTGGAAACACAATCAGAATAACACAGGACCTGGCAGCTTTTACACTGAGGGATCAAAGGGCATGGTATATGATATTCCAGAGGGCAAAAGAGCTGGGATTAAAACCAAGAATCACCTACCCAGCAAAACTGTGTATTTTGTTTCAGGGGAAAATATGGTCTTTCAGTGGAATAAAGGACTTTCAAACATTCTTGAGGAAAAACCCAGAGTTGAATAGACAATTTGACATTTAGACACAAGAAGCAAGAGATGCTTGAGAAGGTAATCAGGGAAAATAAATCAAAAGGAACTTATCAAAATTGAGCTATTTATATTCCCCACATGGAAAAACAATAACTGTGACTGATGAAAACTTTCTCTGTGTGAAAATAATGGAAGAAGGATATATGGGCATATGAATACATATGTGAATATATGTATATATGTTTACAGTTATACATGGATAGAGCGCACAGGTTGAATTTGGTGGGAAGGTATGGTACTTAAGGGGTGAAGTTATGAGGTGAGAGAGGAAAGTGGTAAGAGGAGATGGGGAGAGACAGGGTAGGGTAAACCACCTCATGTAGAAGAAGCAAGTGGAAGTTGTTGCAGGGGAGGGGAAGAAGAGGAAGGCAAAAAGGCAAAATCATATTCCCAATGATTTGGCCCAGGGACAGATTGACATACATACTAAATGGGAAATTTCACCCTTCTGGAGAGTAGGGGAAAGGGAGGTGAGAGGGGGGATGATGGAAGGGAGGGCATTCTGGGGGGAGTGGAGGTTGGAAGTACACTATCAAATAAGGATTGGATCAAAGTAGGGAATGGACAAGGTGGGGGGTGGGATGGATGGGAGGGATATATAAGCAGTCTTTTATAATATATCTACTATGGTAACGTTTTGCATAGCTATGCATGTACAACACATAATGAATTGATTATCTTCCCAGAGAGAATGCGTGACAAGGGATGAAGGAAATGGATCTGAAATTCAAAGTTATAAAATTAAATGTTTCAAATATATATAAATATATATATATATATATATATATATATATATATATATATATATATACTATTATTAATAGTATTTTGCATGTAATTTGGAGATAAGATGTTCAGGCATTGGGGCACAGAGATTCACCTTGCCCTAAAGGTAAAGTCCAAGGGGGTATGGGAGAAGATATGGGAGAGAGCAGATTGGATGAGGGGATATCTTGTGGGACTGCTATTCTGGGGTGGTGGGTTGGGGGGAAATGTGGAATTGTAACTCAAAATTGTAGCTCAAAATCTGGTGGAAATGAAAGTCATTAGGTTCCCCTTGCCCAATTCTAATTTTTAAGAAATTATTTTCTTCAGTTAGCTTTTGTACCTCTTTTGCCATGTGGCTAACACTGCTTTTTAAAAGATATTTTTTCTTCAGTATTTTTCTGCCTCCTTTTGACTCTTTTCAAATGATTTTCTTGCATCTTTCTCATTTCTTTTCCCATCTTTCCCTCTACCTCTCTTACATGATTTTTTAAAATCCTTTTTGGGATTTTTTTTATGACTGGGGGCCAATTCATATTTCTTTTTCTTTGAGGCTTTGGATATATAAGTTTTGACTCTGATTTCTTCTGAGTTTGTGTTTTGATCTTCTCTGTCATCATAGTAACTATATATTCAGCATCTTTTTCTACTGTTTGCTCACTTTCCAGTATATTTCTTGATTTTTTAACTCTATGCTAAAATGGGGCTCTAATTCTAAAGTAGAGGGGAGATCACCCTAAGCTCCAGACTTTTTCAACTCTTTTCAGAGTTAATTCTGGGAACCTGTAAGTTTTCAGTGTTTCCAAGGTAGTATTACCTAAGGAAAATGATGTTTACTATTCTCCTGTAGTTTGCACTGCTCTGTGAGAAAACACAAGCACTCTTTTTCTGCCCAGAAAGTGTAACCATGTTCCCCACTCCCTGTGGCCACAAACTCTATTTTACTAATGCTCTTTCTTGCCATGGAACTGAGAACCAGGACTGGTACCCAGATATAAGAATGGGCAGTAAAACAGAATCTTTACCTAGAATGCAGAAAAGGGACACTTTTAATCTCCTTCTGACTAATTGTGGAACCGCCCCCTTGCCCTCTTTGGATTGAGAGGTCTGGAAACCACTACTGCCACCACTGATTCAGTTGTCCCCAAGGCTTACTCCTTGTTTAGGGGGGGCAGGTCTGCAAACATGCAACTGCACTAGATTCTCATCCTGTTGCAACAGACCTTACCTGCAGACTTCCTAATCTGTCTTGTGCAGAATTTTGTTCAGTTGATCCTTTTGTGGGTTCTGCTGCTCTAGAATTTGTTTTAAATAATTATTTAAGGGTATTTGCAGTGTTTCTGGAAAGCTCAGGGAGTACCTGAAATAAAAATGCTGATTCTACCTAAACTAATTTATTTATTTTATTCCATCCCACTTATACTACCAAGAATCATTATATTCAGCTAGAAAAAAAATTATTTGGGAAGAATAAAATTTCAAGAATATCAAAGGAATTAATGGAAAAAATGGAAAGGAAGAAGATCTAGCAGTTCCAGATTTTATACTGTATTTTTAGGTCATAATTATCAAAACTTTGCAGAAGAATATGGCAAAGCACTCCACTATCTTTGCCAAGAAATACCCAAATGGGGTCAAGAATCAGTCACAAATGTAAGCAACTGAACAACAAACAATAAATATCAAAACTATCTGTAGTGGTTAAGAAACTGATGGTGGATCAGTGGAAAGAGTAGGATTATAATGCCTAGTAGTAAATTACTATAGTAACCTCATGTTTGATAATGCTATATATCTAATTTTAGTAAAAGCTATTTGTTAAAAATATCTGGGAAAAGTGGAAAGTGCTTGGCATAGAGTAGGCATAGACCCACATTTTACACAGTTGACCAAGATAAGGTCAAAATGTATATGTGTCCTTCCCATAAAGGGAGATATCATGAGTAATTTAGAGGAGCATGGAACCTGATACCTATCAGATTTATGGATGAGAAGCATTTATGAATAAACAAGAGATAAAGGACATTATGGGATATAAAATGGATAATTTTTCTTTAAATAGAATTTTATTTACATGTAAAGAGAGTATTCAAGATTCATGTTTATAAGATTTTGAGTTACAATTTTTTCTCCTTTCCTTTCTCCCCTCTCCCCTCCCCAAGGTGGCAAGCAATCTTATATTAGTTATACATATCCAATCATGTTAAATATTTTTCCACATTAGTTAGTCAGATTGTGAAAAAATAAACAGAACAATAGGAAAAAATAACAAAATGTGAAAATAATGTGCTTAGGTCTGCATTTAGATTCCCAAATTCTTTTCTGGAAATGGAAATATTTTATTACATTAAATTAAAAAGGGTATAATACAAATAAAATCAGTGTAACCAAGAATAAAAAGAAAGCAGAGAATTCAGGGAAAAAATTATGCTATATTTCTCAGATAATGGTCTTCTTTCTCAAATGGATAAATAACTATGTTAAATTTATAAGAATGTGAATCATTCCTCAGTTGATAAATGGCCAAAGAACATGAGCAGTAGTTTTTGGAAGGAGAAATCAAAGCTATATGTAGTCACATAAAAATGCTCTAAATCATTATTGAATAGAGAAATGCAAATAAAACAACTCTGAGATACCATCTCAGACCTATCATATTATCTAAGTTGATAGAAGGGGAAAATTACAAATACTGGAGGGGATATGGAAAAATTGGTCACTGATGCACTACTGGTGGAAGTGCAAATTGATTCAATCATTTTGCAGAGCAATTTGGAATTGTGCACAAAGTATAACACTGTATAAACCCTTTAACCCAGCAATAGCACTATTAGGACTGTTTCCCAAGGTGATCAAGGAAAGAAGAACATAACCTATATGTTCTAAAATATTTATTGCTGCTCTCTTTGTGCTATGAAAGAATTGGAAATTGAGGGGTTTCCAATCAATTGGGGAATGGTTGAATAATTTGTGATATATGATTATGATAGAATGTTACCGTGCTTTAATAAATAAAGAGCAGATTTCTATTAGAGAAACATGGAAATATTTGCTTGAAATAATGTAGAATGAAATAAACAAAACCAAGAGAATGCTGTATATAGTAACAGTAATATTGTCAAAGAAAAATTGTGAATGACTAAGCTATTCTGAGTAATGTGATCATTCATAGTAACTACAAAGGACTCATGAAGGAAATTGTATTCACCTCTAGAGAAAGAACTGATATATGGAAGTATATATTATATGGTTATCCATATATATCCACATCAAATGTTGGTCTTCTCTAATGCAGGATAGGGAGGGTATGGGAGAGAGACAATTTGGAACTCAAAATATATCCAAAGCACAAATAAGTATTAAATGTGAGTGGGGGAAATAACACAACCTTATATATCAGACAATCTCATTCAAAAATTAAATTTTGGACAGGATCCATTATTTCACTGGTGTACTGAACTTCCAAAGTGAATACCGCCTCTATGGATTTAGACCAATAATTCATCAGTAATTCAGTTTCTTAGAAAGATGACTAGGAATATTGAAAGGATATAATGCTAGAATGCCAGAGACTGACCATAAAATCAAATTTTACAATCACAGATTTGGGGTGAGAGGGTAAAATACAGATCATAAAGTCATCTACCCATTCATTTTAAAAATCAAGAAACTTGGGGGCAGAGCCAAGATGGCGGAGTAGAAACAGCTCATCTAAGCCACTCTGCCCCCAGATTCCCCCCAAACTATGTAAAATGGGGACTCTGAACAACTTCTGGAGCCCCAGCACCCACAGAACCACACAGAGAAGCTAAGCTCCCACTGAGGACAGCCCAGCAGCCCTGCAGGAAGGACCAGCACAGCACTCTGGGAGCTGGCAGCATGCAGACCACAGAGCGCAGAGCGCAGGAGCCAAGCAGAGCCCAGGTCACCATGAGCCAAGGTTTTAGCCCGAGGGCGGCAGGGCCAGCAGCTGGCTGGAGAGACCCCAGAACACCTGCAGCTGTGGCGACTCCAGAATTATCAACATAGACATGCCTAGGACAAAGTAAGAGGTTAGTGTCCTATGGACTTTGGGACCAGTATTTGGGGAATGCGTCGGCTCCCTCCCCTGGGGGCTAGAAGCTGCTGAGGAGACAAGACATTTTATAGTTTTCAGAGGCAGCTCCAGCTCCTGGCCTGCAAACTGTAGGGAGATCCAACAGTCAGTCTTGGGTGGTAATCACTCTTGCTTTAACCTCCCTGGATCTGGATTGTGATCTAGGGTGGAAGTCATGGGTGGGTTTACAGCTTGCCAGAAACGGAAGTTGCTCCCAACACATTCGGGACGAAAATTCCTCTATCTGTCCTTAAAGCCATAATGTGGCAACAAGCCCAAAAGTCAAGTAATTAAGTAGCAACATGCCAAGGCAAAAGAAACAGAAAAATGCAACCCTAGACTCCTATTTTGGGGGCATAGAGTGGGAAAAGGACTGTGAGGTCAGAAGTCCTGCTCCAAAAGCCCCAGGGGAAAACATGAGCGGGTTGCAGGCCATAGAGGACCTTCAGAAGGAATTTAAAAATCAAATAAGAGAAGTGGAGGAAAAATTGGAAAGAGAAATGAGAAGGATGCAGGAAAAGTATGAAATGAGGGTCAACAGCCTGACTGAGGAAAACAACACCTTTAAAAATAGACTGACTCAAATGGCAAAGGAGGCCCAAAAGGGCAATGAGGAGAAGAATGCCTGAAAAAGTCGAATTTGCCAGATGGAAAAAGAATCTCAAAAGTTCACTGAGGAGATTCATTCCTTCAGAGTTAGACTGGATCAAATGGAAGCTAATGACTTTATGAGAAATCAAGATGCTGTTAAGCAGATCCAAACAAATGAAAGATTAGAAGGCAATGTGAAATATCTCATGGGAAAAACCACTGACCTGGAAAATAGATCCAGGAGAGACAATTTAAAAATTATTGGACTACCTGAAAGCCATGATCAAAGAAAGAACCTAGAAATCACCCTTCAAGAAATTCTCAAGGAAAATTGCCCTGATGTTTTAGATCCAAAGGGCAAAATAGAGGTTGGAAGAATCCACCAATCACCTCCTGAAAAAGATCCCAACAAGAAAACTCCCAGGAATATTATGGCCAGGTTCCAGAATACCCAGATCAAGGAGAAAATACTCCAAGCAGCCAGGAAGAAACAATTTCAATATTGTGGAAACACAATCAGAATAGCCCAGGACCTGGCAGCTTTTGCACTGAGGGATCAAAGGGCATGGAATATGATATTCCAGGGGGCAAAAGATCTGGGAATGAACCCAAGGGTCACCTACCCAGAAAAACTGAGTATCTTGTATCCGGAAAATATGGTCATTCAGTGGAAGAGAGGACTTTCAAGCATTCTTGAGGAAAAATACAGAATTGAATAGAAAATTTGACATCCAGACACAAGAAGGAAGAGATGCCTGAGAAGGTAATCAGGGAAAAGAAATCAAAAGGAACTTATCAAAGTTGAACTATTTACATTCCTATATGGAAAAGCCATAACTGTGACTGATGATATCTTTCTCACTATAAAAATAATGGAAGAAGGGTGTGTGGTCATATGAACACCTATGTAAATGTGTGTGTAGATGGTTACAGTTATATATGGATAGAGGGTATAGGTTGAATTTGTTGGGAAGGGATAATACTCAAGGGATGAAATTATGAGGTGAGAGAGGAAAGTGGCAAGAGGAGATGGGGAGAGACAGGGAAGGGTAAACTATCTCATGTAGAAGAAGCAAGGGGAAGTGGTTGCAAGGGAGTGGGAGAATAGGGAGGCAAAAAAGGCAAATCTACATTCTCATTGAATTTGGTTCAGGGAGAGAATGACATACATACTAAATGGGATATCTCAACCTGCAGCAGAATAGGGGGAAGGGGGATGAGAGGAGGGATGATGGATGGGAGGGCAACCTTGGGGAGAGGGGAGGTTGGAAGTACCCACTATAGAAGAGGGACAGGATCATGCAGGGATTGGACCAGGTGGGGGGTGGGATGGGTGGGAGGGAATTATAAGCAGCCTTGTACAATATATCTACTATGACAATGTTTTGCATAGCTAGACATGTACAACATATATTGAATTACTTATCTCCCCAGAGGGAATGGGTGACAAGGGAGGAAGGAGATGGATCTGAAATTCGAGGTCTTAACATTAAATGTTTCAAATATATATAAATACTATTATTAATACTCTTTTCCTTATAATTGGGAGATAAGATATGCAGGCATTGGGACACAAAGAGTCACCTTTCTCTAATGGAAAAGTCGAAGGGGGTATGGGAGAAGGTATGGGAGAGAGCAGATTGGAGGAAGCGATATCTTGTGGGACTGCTATTCTGGGAGGTTGCGTAGGGGAATAACAGGGGGAAAATGATTATAATTCAAAATCTGGCGGAAATGAATGATGTAAAACAGAAGTTAATAAAGCATTTGTTTAAAAAAAATCAAGAAACTTACGCTTAGAAAAATGTGATCAACCTTTCCCACAATCACACAATTAAGGAATATCGAGAGTGATGTCTAAATCCAAGTGTTCTTAACTTAAAATATAGCATGCCATACATATGTCTGTCTTTCTAACCCCTATGCCACTGAAAGGTAGTGTGGCAGAGAGGTAAGATGACCTGCATTAGAACAAAGAAACTTAATCTAAAGTCTAGATTGATGGAGATAGAAAATATTGATATGCATAGATGTATGTGTACACATGCACATACATCTCTAATTATTGATATATAAATAGAGGCATCTCTAGATATAGAGATATAACTATTTACACAAACACACAGAAACACATATATGTTTGGGTGTGTATGCCTATGGGTATGTACATTCATATATGTATATGTTTACATATACATAAAGACTCACATATTTACATTTTAGATATAAATGAACTGAAAGTTGTTTTAGTTCAGTGGAGCATAGGCCAGGTTTTGAGTCAGAAAACATTTTCTGTTGTTATTAAAATATAAAGCCTCAGGGATTTTCATCTTTGTGATTATATGTATTTGTATAAATGTTTGTTAAAAGATAGATATTTCTGTCATTCATGAGCTCCTTCATTATGCCTTCTATATTTGTACACTTTAAAGTTGTAAACAATAAGTATTAGCTCAAAATCTTAACTTTTGCGTCCTTTTTTAGGAAAGAGAAAGACTTACTTTCTAAATTTTGTGTAATAGTTTGCATGCTGTTGTTCAGGGAATAAAATCAGGAAAGTAGATATGAGAGTAATTTCAGATTTTTGGTTTATATGAAATGGGTTGACTCATACCTTCTGCTTCTTCCAGTTTTGCTTTGTGAATAAGGGAATGGCTCAGAATTCTAGCATTGCTGGTACTTGGGGACAATTTCAAAAACTCTCTTTCCCCAAGCTTGAACTGACAATATAAGATGAAATATGTCACCATAATGTCAAGCTACGTTGGAAACATGCATTGTTCCACATTCAGATTAGACAAGCCCATCCTGAAGGTAGAACCCCTTAATCACAGTAGGAGACTGTTCCTTCTCTTGCTTTATAGATTCCTTTACATTATCATATACAGATCTTGGCATCCATCAGCTTTAATATGAGCATTCCCAAAGACAATGTTATTTTTAGCTAAGGCACTCATTAAAGATGAAGATGCTGAATAAACGACTCTAGCTGCATGCAGTTTGAGAAGAAAAAGTATGCTATGTAACATAGAATGTAATATATTTATTTACAAGTAATTTTGACAGGGGTGTTTTTGTAAAGGTAGAATGATAATTGGAATGTTAAGTAAAAATTCTTCAGTATATGTGAGTAAAGAGATAGACATTAATCTTTTAAAATCAATTATAACACTTTTTCCCCAAATGCTTTATTAACTTTCAGTTTACATCATTCATTTCCGTCAGATTTTGAGTTACAATTTTTCCCCATTTTCCCCCTACCCACCACCCCAGAATAACAGTCATACAGGATATCCCCTCATCCAATCTGCTCTCTCCCATCTCTTCTCCCATACCCCCTTCGACTTTTCCAATAGGGCAAGGTGAATCCCCCTGCCCCATTGTCTGCATGTCTTACCTCCCAATTATATGCAAAATAGTATTAATCATAATATATATATATATATATATATTTAATTGATTTTAAAAGGAAGATAAGCAACTCAGTATATGCCGTACATGTGTAGCTATGCAAAACATTACCATAGTAGATATATTGTGAAAGACAGACTATATTTCCCTCCCTCCCATCCCACCTTCCATCTGGTCCACTCCCCACCTTGTTCCTGTCTCTTTTCAAAAGTGGGTACTTCCTACATCCCTCCTCACAACCTGCCCTCCCCTCCTCCACCTTTCCCCATCATCCTCCTCCCCACGCTCCTGTAGGGGGGTCACCCTATTTAGTATGCATGTCATTCTCTCCCTAGTCCAAATTCAATGAAATAAGGTTTTGCCTTTTTGCCTTCCTGTTCCTCCCTTCCTCTGCAACCACCTTCCCCTGCATCCTCTACACGAGATAGTTCACCGCATTGTCTCTCCCCATTACCCCTCACCACATTACTCTCTCACCTTTTAAGTATCTTCTCTTCGTATTTAATTTGAACTGTGCCCTCTGTCTATGTATACCTGAAAACATATATAACACATTGACAAATGTATTCATATGCCCATATACCCTTCTTCAACTATTTTTATACTGAGAAAAGTTTAATCAGTTACAGTTATTGTTTTCCCTGTAGGAATGTAAATAGTTCAACTTTCATGAGTTCCTTATTATGTCTTTTCCCTGTTTACCTTCTCATGCTTTCCTTGCTTCTTGTATCTGAATGTGAAATTTTCTATTCAACTCTAGTTTTTTCTTAACGAATGCTTTAAAGTCCTCTATTCCACTGAATGACCAAATTTTCCCCTGGAACCTGATACTCAGTTTTGCTGGGCAGGTGATTCTTGGTTTTAATCCCAGGTCCTTTGACCTGCGGAATATCATATTCCATACCCTTCAATCCCTAAGTGTAAAAGCTGCCAGGTCCTGTGTTATCCTGATTGTGTTTCCACATTGTGTTCCCCCTACAGTTCACAGGCCAAGAGCTGAAGCTGCAACATGGCAATGTGGCACAAGCTGCGCCTGTTCCTCATCAGCTTCTCGCTCCCAGGGGAAGAAGCTGATGCATTGTCTCAACTAGTCCCAAAGTCTATAGGGCACTAACCTCTCACTTTGTCTCAGGCATCTATGTGTTGATAATTCCGGAAATGCCACAGCTCCTGGTGTTGTGGGGTCCCTCCAGCCAACTGCTGGTCTGGGCACCCTCAGGCTAAAACAGCGACTCACTAGGGCTTGGGCTTGGCTCCCAGAGTGCTGTGCTTGCAGCTCCCAGAGCACTGCACTGGTGGCTCCCAGAGCACTGTGATGGCTGCTCCCTGCAGAGCTGCCAGGCTGTCCTCAGTGGGAGGTTAGCTTCTCTGTATCATTTTGTGGGTTCTGGGGCTCCAGAGGTCACTCAGAGGCCCCGTTTTACATAATTTTGGAGTGGTGTGGGTCTTATAACACTTTTAATGAAGAACATTCAAGCAAGTCAATTCCAAGGACCAAATAATAAAGATTAAATTTAACAGAATGAAATCACATTGTTACCAAAAATAGATGGTCCTTATTCAACCCCTGATCAATGAAATGTGCAAGACCATTGAAGATTTGGGGATTTATTATAAAAATTCAGAGTCACATATACTTCTCAAGCGACATTAATGAAACAGCTTTCCACTGTTCTAGTTCATAATGCTATACGAATAATCATAATGATAATAAAATTGGGATTTACAAGACCATAACAATTACAGAATTAAAACCATTTTGAATTGAAAGATATTATCTTCTGTTCTTTGAATGCTGACCATCACTTCCTTACCCATCAACTCCCCAAAAGTAATTGCAAGTGCTATAGAAGTAAATGGGGTGGTACATCTTTATTTTTTGCACTTACTAATATTTTATTTTTTCCAATTGCATGTAAAAATAGCTTTCAACATTTATTTTTATGAGACTTTGAATTCCAATTTCCCCCTCAATCCCCCCCCCCCACCAAAGACAGCAAGGAGTCTGATACAGGTTATACATGTACAATCATATTAAGCAGTTTACCACGTCAGTCATGTTGTGAAAGAAGAATCATAACAAAAGGGAGAAGAACCATAAGAAAGGGGGAAAAGAGTATGAAATAGCATGCTTCAATCTGCATTCACACTCCATAGTACTTTCTCTGAGTATGGATAGCATTTTCCATCATAAAATTTTTGGAATTGCCTTGGATCATTGTATTGCTGAGAAGAGCTATCTATCATAGTTGATCATCTTATAAAGTTGTTGTTACTGTGTATATTATTGTCCTGGTTACACAGCATAAGTTCTTGAATGTCTTTTTTTAATTAAACAAATGCTTTATTAACTTCTGGTTTACATCATTCATTTCCACCAGATTATGAGTTACATTTTCCCCCCATTTTCCCTACCCACCACCCCAGAATAGCAGTCCCACTAGATATCATCCAATCTGTCCCACTAGATATCATCCAATCAGTCCCACTAGATATCATCCAATCTGCTCTCTCCCATATCTTCTCCCATACCCCCCCTTGACTTTGCCATTAGGGCAAGGTGAATCTCTGAGCCCCAATGCCTGGACATCTTATGAAACATTTAATTTTAAAACTTCAATTTTCAGATCCATTCCCTTCCTCCCTTGTCACGCACTCCCTCTGAGAAGATAAGCAACTCAGTATGTGTTGTACATGTATAGCTATGCAAAACATTACCATAGTAGATATATTGTAAAAGACTGCTTATATTTCCCTCCCACCCGTCTCACTTCCCACCTGGTCTATTCCCTACTTTGATCCTGTCCCTATTTGATAGTGGGTACTTCCAACCTCCCCTCCCCCCAGAATGCCCTCCCCTCCATAATCCCCCCTCTCATCCTCCTTTCCCCTAATCAGGAGAGTGAGTGAGGGTAAGATATTCCATTTAGTATTTATGTGATTCTCTCCTTGAGCCAACTTCAGTGAGAATATGCTTTTGCCCTTTTGCCTTCCTATTCTTCCCCTCCCCTGCAACTACTTCCCCTTGCCTCTTCTACATGAGATAGTTTACCCAACCCTATCTCTCTCCATCTCCTCTTGCCACTTTCCTCTATCACCTCTTGACTTCACCCCTTAAGAATCATCCCTTCTTTGGGGCGGCTAAGTGGCACAGTGAGCAAAGCGCCGGGCCCGGAGCCAGAAGGACCCGAGTTTGGATCTGGCCCCAGACATCCAACACACAAACAAAAACCCAGCCGCATGACCCCAGGCATGTCACCCAACCCCAACTGCCTTCCAAAAAGAAAAAAAAAAAGAATCATCCCTACCCATCAAATTCAACTTGTGCCCTCTATCCATGTATATCTGTGAACATATGCTATGTACCCTTCTTCAATTATTTTCATAATGAGAAAGGTTTCATCAAACACAGTTATTGTTTTTCCATATAGGAATGTAAATAATCCAACTTTGATAAGTTCCTTTTGATTTCTTTTCCTTGATTACCTTCTCAAGCATCTCTTGCTTCTTCTGTCTGAATGTCAAATTTTCTATTCAACTCTGGTTTTTTCATCAAGAATGCTTGAAAGTCCTCTGTTCCACTGAATGACCATATTTTCCCCTGATACAAGATACGCAATTTTGCTGGGTAGGTGACCCTTGGGTTCATTCCCATTTCTTTTGCCCTCTGGAATATCATATTCCATGTCCTTCGATCCCTCAGTGTAGAAGCTGCCAGGTCCTGGGATATTCTGATTGTGTTTCCACAATATTGAAATTGTTTCTTCCTGGCTGCTTGTAGTATTTTCTCCTTGATCTGGGAGTTCTGGAACCTGGCTATAATATTCTTAGGAGTTTTCTTTTTGGGATCTTTTTCAGAAGGCGATCGGTGGATTCTTTCAACCTCTATTTACCCTACTGGGTCTAAAACATCAGGGCAATTTTTCTTGATAATTTCTTTAAGGATGATTTCTAGGTTCTTTCTTTGATCATGGCTTTCAGGTAGTCCAATAATTTTTAAGTTATCTCTCCTGGATCTATTTTCCAGGCCAATGGTTTGTCCCATGAGATATTTCACATTGCCTTCTATTCTTTCATTTGTTTGGATCTGCTTAACAGCATCTTGATTTCTCATAAAGTCACTAGCTTCCATTTGCTCCAGTCTAACTCTGAAGGAATGAATCTCCTCAGTGAGCTTTTGAAATTCTTTTTACATCTGGCAAATTCGACTTTTTAAGGCATTCTTCTCCTCTTTGCCTTTCTGAGTCTTTTTTGCGATTTGAGTTAGTCTATTTTTTAAGGTATTATTTTCCTCAGTCAGGCTGTTGACTGTCATTTCATACTTTTCTTGCCTCTTTATCATTTCTCTTCCCAAATTTTCCCCCACTTCTCTTACGTGCTTCTTAAGGTCCTCTATGGCCTATAGCCAGCTTGTATTTTCATTTGGGGCTTTTGGTGCAGGATTTCTGACCTCACAGTCCTCCTCCATGCTTTCAACCTCTTTGCCCCTAAAATAGGAGTCCAATGTTGAACTTTTCTGTTTATTTTGTTTCATTTGCCTGGGCATGTTGCCACTTAATTACTTGATTTTGGGGGCTTGTTGCCACAGTAGGACTCTGCCACCAGGCAGGGGAGCTTCCGCCCAAACGTGGGGTCTTCACAACTTCTGCCAGTTGGTGGCCTCTGTAAAGCCTCCACCCACTCTGTCAAATTGGATGCGCACCCCAAACTTCCCCCCCAGACCACAATCCAGATCCAGGCAGTTTAAAGCAAGAGTGATTAACCCCCAGACTGATTGTTGGATCTCCCTACAGTTCACAGACCAGGAGCTAGAGCCACTACTGACACTGCAAAGTGGCTTCTGTGCAGCTGTTTCTTCAGCAGCTTTTCACGCCCAGGGGAGGAAGCCACGCGTTCCCCAAATACTGGTCCCAAAGTCCATAGGGTACTTACCTCTCACTTTTTCCTAGGCATATCTGTGCTGATAATTCTGGAATCACCACAATTGCTGGTGTTCTGGGGTCCCTCCAGCCGGCTGAAGATCTGGCCACCCTGGGGCTAAAACCACAGACCTGGGCTAGGCTCTGGACTTTCGGTTCCCAGCGTGCTGTGCTGCCTGCTCCCAGAGTGCTGTGCTGGCCGCTCCCTGAAGCGATGCTGGGCTGTCCTCAGCAGGAGGTTAGCTTCTCTGTGTAGTTCTATGGGTGCTGTGGCTCCAGAAGTTGTTCGGAGCCCCCTTTCACATTATTTTAAATTTGTGTCTTGAATGTCTTTTGAAGTTTGTTTGTTTTTTTTTTTCTTCTGAAATCCATCTGCTCCTCATTTCCTATAGGACAATAGCATTCACTTACATTCTTATACTAAAACTTTTTCAATCATTCCTCAAATGTTGGACATCCTTTCAATTTCTAATTATTTACATCACAAAAACAGTTTCTAAAAATATTTTTTTTACATGTGGGTCCTTTTCCATACTTTATAATCTCTTTGAGGTACAGATCTAGTAGTGGTATTACTGAATCAAATGAAAAGCACAGTTTTTATAGCTCAATCAGGCATGGTTCCAAATTGCTCTCTAAGAATGATTTGATCAGTACACATCACCAACAATGCATTAGTGTTCCAATTTTAGCACATCTTCTTCAACATTTATCATTTTCCTGTTTTGTCATGTTAGTCAGTCTAATAGGTGTGATGTGGTACTTCAGAGTTGTGTTAAATTGCATTTCTCTAATAAATAGTGACTTAGATAATTTTTCATATGCCTATATATAACCTTAATTTCTTTATCTGAAAACTTACTGTTCATATCTTTTGACCATTTGTCAATTAGGGAATAAATTATATTGTTATAAATTTGACTTAGTTCTCTTATATATTTTAGACATGAGGCCTTTTTCAAGAAAACAGTCATTTAAAATTGTTTCCAAGTTTTGTGATTTCCTTCCAGTCTTGATTGCATTTCTTTTGTTTGTGCAAAACCTTCTGAGAAGGGAAGAATTTATGATCATACAAGAGATAGAGAACATTATGAAATGCAAAAATGAAAATTTAGATAACCTTAAATTAAAAAGGTTTTGCACAAACAAAATAAATGCAATCAAGATGAGAAGGAAAACAGAAGCCAGGAAACAAGTTTAAAGCCAGTGTTTCTGACAATAGCCTCATTTCTAAAATAAATGGAGAATTGAGTCAAATTTATAAGAATTTAAATCATTCCTCAAGTGATAAATAGTCAAAGAATATTCATGGTAGCTGGAGTTGTGAACTGATCCAACCATTCTGGGGAGTGATTTGGAATTATACTCAAAGGACTGTATTACTGTGTATATCCTTTGATCCATTAGTAGCATGACTAGGTTTGTACCCCAAAGAGGTTTTAAGAAGAGAGAGAAAAGGACCCATATGTCCAAATATATTTATAGTAGCTCTTTTGTGGTGATGAAGAATTAGAAACTGCAGGGATGCCCATCAATTGGGGAATGGTTAAACAAGTTGTGGTATATGAATGTAATGGGATACTATATTGCTATATGTAATGGTAAGCAAGCAAGCAGATTCCAGAAAAAAACAAAAACTTGGAAAGACTTACATGAACTGATGCTGAGTGAAGTTAGTAGAACTGGGAGAATGTTGCACACAGTGAAAACATGTGTAGTGATATGTAGTGATCATCTTTGATATACTTAGTTTTTCTCAGCAATACAATAATCTAAGACAATTCCAAAAGATTCATAATGGAAAATACTATTCACATCCAGAGAAAGAACTATGTAGTCTGAACGCAGATTGAAGCATACTATTTTGCTTTTTTTTTCTTTCCCTTGATTTTCCCCTTTCATTCTGATTCTTCTTTCACAACATAACTAATGAGGATATATGTTGAATATAAGTGTTCTTATATAACCTATATCAGATTGCTTGCCATCTTGGGGAAGGGGAGGAATCGAGGCAGAAGGGATATGTGGGAGAAAGAAAAAATGTTTGGAACTTAAAAATTTTATAAAAGAGAATGTTGAAAACTTTATTTTTAAGTAATTGGAAAAATGCTATCAAAAATTTAAAAAATCTCCTTTTCTCCACAGAGATAAGTAATTTCTTGCTCTCCTAATTTGCTTATGATGCTGCCTTTTATGTTCAAATCATGTACCCATTTTGACCTTATCTTAGTATAGGGTATGTATGTGGTCTATGCCTAGTTTCTGGCATACTATTTCTGAATTTTCATAGCAGTTTTTGTCATATACTGAGTTGTTATCCCAGAAGATAGAGTCTTTGGTTTTATCATATAGTAGATTATTATAATCATTGCCTATTGGGTCTTGTGTACCTAGCCTATTCCACTGATCTACCACTTATTTCTTTTCTTTCTTTCTTTCTTTTTTTAAAGCAATTGGGGTTAAGTAACTTGCTCAAGGTTACATGGCTAGTCATTATTTATGTGTGGGTGATCATTTTCTGAGGCCGGTTTCGATCTTGGGTCATCCCAACTGCGAGGCCGGCGCTCTTACTCACTGCGCCACCTAGCCGCCCCTACCACTTATTTCTTAGCCAGTTTCTAATAGTTTTGATCATTGCTGCTTTATAATATAGCTTTAGATCTGGTACAGTTAGGCCACCTTCCTTTGCATTTTTTCCACTAATCTCCATGATTTTCTAGGCCTTCTGTTATTCCAAATGAATGTTGTTATTTTTTCTAGCTCTAAAAATAATTTTTGGTGGATTGTTTGGTATGGCACTGAATCAGTAAATTGATTTAGGTAGAATTGTCATTTTATTATATTACCTCAATCTGCCCATGAGCAAATGACATTTCCCCCCAGTTATTTAGATCTGAGTTTATTTGTATGAAAAGTATCTTATAATTTTCTTCATACAGTTCCTGGGTTTGTCTTGGCAAGTAGACTCCCTAGTATATTATATTGTTTACAATTATATTACATGGAATTTCCCTGTCTTTTGCTTTTGAACTTTGTTGGTAATATATAGAAATGCTTACTTATAGGTAATATATATATAGAAAAGTTACATCAATAAAAAGAATTTGGTAGGACTCTTTCTTTCCCTATTTCCCATGTAATTTATATGATATTGGAATTGTTTGTTAAATATTTGATAGAAATCCCTTGTAAATCCATATGGCTGGGGAGGGTTGTTTTTTTTTTTACTGTTTTTTTTGTTTGTTTGTTTCTTCTTTATGGAGCCAGTTGATGGCTTGTTAATTTCTTTATCTGAAATGGGTTACTTAAGTAGTTTATTTCCTTTTATGCTAATCTGGGAAATTTATATTTTTTTGTAAATATTCATCCATTTCATTTAGATTCCAGATTAATTGACATATAGATGGATAAAATAACACCTAATTATTGCTTAAATTACTCTTCATTGGTGGTGAATTCCCCCTCTTCATTTTTGATGCTGGTAATATGATTTTTCTTTTTTTTTAAATTAACCTAACCAAAAATGATCTATTTTATTGTTTTTCTTCATATAACCAGTTCATAGTTTTATTTATTTGCTCAATAGTTTTCTCATTTTCAATTTTATTAATCAACTCTTTGAATTTCAGAATTTCTAATCTTGTATTTAATTGGGGATTTTTACATTTTTTTCTTTCCCCTGATTTTTAGTTTCATGTCCAACGTTTAAATGTCTTCCTCCATTTAATTCTTGTAAGCTTTTAGAGGTATAAAATTTCCCCTAAGTATTACTTTGACTTCAACCCATAAGTTTTGGTATCTTGTCTCATTTTCGTCATTCTCTTTGATGAAATTATTGATTGTTTCAATTATTTTTGTTTGACTCATTAATTTCTTTTTTTCCCCAAATGCTTTATTAACTTCTGGTTTACATCATTCATTTCTGTCAGATTTTGAGGTACAATTTTTCCCCCATTTTCCCCTACCCACCACCCCCGTATAACAGTCATACAGGATATCCCCTCATCCAATCTGCTCTCTCCCATCTCTTCTCCCATAACCCCTTCGACTTTTCCAATAGAGCAAGGTGAATCCCTGAGCCCCATTGCCTGCACATTGTATCTCCCAATTATATGCAAAATAGTATTAATAATAGTATTTATATATATTTTAAAAATGATTTTATAAGGAAGATAAGCAACTCAGTATATGCTATACATGTGTAGCTATGCAAAACATTACCTTAGTAGAAATATTGTAGAAGACTGACTATATTTCCCTCCCTCCCACCCCACCTTCCACCTTGTCCACTCGCCATCTTGATCCTATCCCTTTTCAAAAGTGGGTGCTTCCAACATCCTTCCTCCCAACCTGCCCTCCAATCCATCACCTTCCCCCATCCCCCTCCCCTCCACACTCCTGTACGGTGGGACACCCTATTTAGTATGCATGTCATTCTCTCCCTGGTCCAAATTCAATGAGAATAAGGTTTTGCCTTCCTGTTCTTCCCCTCCCCTGCAACCATGACTCACTAATTTCTTAAGATTAGATTACTTCATTTACAATTAATTTTTATTCTATCTTTCTATGGCCCCTTATTACTGATAACTTTTAGTGTATCATTATCTAAAATTTGCATTTAATTTTTATGCCTTTCTGCATTTGAATGTGAGGTTTTCATTTCACAAAATGTAGTCAGTTTTTGTGTAGGTTTCATGTACCTCTAAGAAAAAGACATATTCCTTTCTATTCCAATTCAGTCTTCTCCAGAGGTCTATCATATCTAAGTTTTCTCAAATTCTACTCACTTCCTTAACTTATTATTTGTTTATTTTGTGATTAAAATTATCCAGTTCTGAGAAGGTGAGGTAGAGATCCCCTACTAGTATAATTTTGCTGTTTATTGCTTACTGTGATTTACTTAACTTATCCTCTAAGAATTTGGATGCTATACAGTTAGCACATACATGTTTATTATTGATATTACTCCATTTTAATTGTACCTTTTAGCAGGATGGATGTAGTTTCCTTCCTTGTCTATTTAATTAGTTTTTATTTTTGCTTTTACTTCATCTGAAATCAAGATTTCTACCCTTGCTGTTTTACTTCAGCTGAAGTATAATATATTCTACTACAATCTTTTACCTTTTCTCTGTATGTAACTCCCTTCTCCAAATGTGTCTCTTGTAAAAAAGCATATTGTAGAATTCTGATTTTTATTCCACTCTGCTATCCACTTCCATTTTATGGAAGAGTTGATCTCATTCACATTTATAGTTGTGATTATGTAAAGCCAATCATGAGCAGCTCTCCTGTGGCCTGCTGCTGTGAATAACTTTAAGCATCTAATCCCATAGTATAGTGAACTCTGTCTATTCAGCAATAAATTAAAGCAAAACATTCAAGAAACTAAAGCACAACATTCACAAGAACAAAACAACTTATTACAAAAGTGGCCACATAGCCTTAAATAAAACATATCATTCAACAAGTCACAATCTCCTCAATCAATATAGAGTACCCAAATGAAGTCTTATTTCATCTTGACTCCAGACCAGCTTCCAATCATCCTTAAGTCAATCATCCATAAAGAGTAGTCTAAAGTACAACGGTCATCCACCTCAAGATCACAGTAAGTTACAATATCATCAGTCAGCATTAAGTACCCAAATAAAGTCTCCTTTCATCTTAACTGACTTCCAAACCCCATGACTCCTCTTCCACACTCTCAGTTCTTACCTGGATTCACCCAACTGTTGTCTGGATTCACAGATAGACAGCTCTCCCAGCTCTTGCCTGGATTCACAGGTAGGCAGCTCTCCACTCCTGTTCCATATTGCAACTCAAAAGGACTGCCCCACTCCAAGCTCTTCACAGTTTCTGTTTCTAGGAAAACAAAGACCAAAAGAACTATAATCTTTATACAGATTGCCAGCATTATCATCTCAATTCATTTTCTGTCTGAAAAATCAACACAAATCAACAGAGTGCTTCTGTCTGACAAAGCAACACTAACATAAATCAAAAAATAGAGTGCTTCTGTCTGACAAAGTATGCAAACCAACAGACAGAGTGCTTCTATCTGACAAAGTAGCATCAAAATGGACAGAATAGACAGAGTTCTGACACCACAAGCATTCTCCCTCCCAGTTCTGCTTCGTCCCATCTTGTGCTTGAGCTTTTATCTGCTCTTCTCTTTCCTATTCCACCCTTCCAGAAAGCTCTACCCACCCTGGGCTCCATGTGATGAAATTAGGCCTATTAAAGACAGGGAAGGTCTCCAAACTCCCTTAGGCCTATTAAGGGCAACACAATATATACTGTTTCTAACAAAGACTTGACACAATCAAAGGCTAGGCTCAAAGGTACTTGAATAACTGAAACAAGGAGTAAAGTATTACTTTGCTTGCCATTATATATTACTAGCTATGCATTTCTCTCCATCCTATTTTCCCCTGTTTATACTTTCTCTCTACTTTCACCCTGTTGCTCCTCATCAGTGTTTTGCTTCTGAACATTAGTTCCCCCCAATTTGCCCTCCCTTCCATCAGTTACATCTTTTCCTTTGAAAGAAATATTTAAACATGCTCTCCCTTCCCTTCTTTATCTCTACTATAATAAGGCTTTTGTGCCTCTTCGTGTGTTGTTTTTTACCTTGTTTTTACCTGCCCCTTTCTTCTTTTTCTATTTATCCCTAATTAATTTTATATTATCACATCAAATTCCACTTATACCAAAACACCCTATCTCTGTATACTCATTCAAAGTGACCTAATAGAGATACAGTTCTCAGGAAATATGAGTATCATCCTCTTGTGTAAGGAAGGAAATACTTCAATCTTATTGCATAACAAGTTTTTTTTTTCTTTCTTGTTTACAATTTTATGCTTTCTCTGGAGTCTTCTATTTGAAGATCAAATTTTCTGTTCACTTCTGCTCTTTTCATCAGGAATAATTTAAAGTTCCCAGTTTCATTGAATGTTCATATTTTCCGCTGAAAGATTATGATTAATTTTGCTAGGTTGTTGATTATTGTTGTAATCCAAGCTTCTTTTTCTTCCAGAATATCATATTCCAAGATTTCTGATCCTTTTAGAGTAGAAGCAGCTAAGACCCATGTAATCCTGACTGTGGCTCCTTGATATTTGATTTTTTTTTTCTGATTGCTTGCAATATTTTCTCTTTAACCTGGTAATTCTGGAATTTGACTACAATATTTCTTGGTATTTCAATTTTCCTTTCGGGAGGTCACTGGCAGATTCTTTCAATTACTGTTTTATTCTCTGGTTTACAGATATCAGTTTTCCTTCATAATTTCTTGAAAGATTCTCTCCAGGCTCTTTTTTATGGCTGCCATGTAGTCCAATAATTCTTAGATTATCTCTCCTGGATCCATTTTTAGGTCAGTTGTTTTTCCAATGAGATATTTCACATTTCTTTTATTTTTCATTCTTCCAGTTTTGTTTTGGTTTTTTTTTTTTACTGATTTTTGATGTCTCATAAAGTCATTAACTTCCACTTGCCCAATTCTAATTTTTAAGGCATTATATTTTTTCAGTTAGCTTTTGTACCTCTTCCATTTGGCCAAGTTGACTTTTAAAGGAGTTATTTGTTCTGTGATTTATTTTTCATTTGTCTAATTCTATTTTTTCAGGAGATGTTTTCTTTAGTCAGTTATTATATTTCTTCTTCTAAGCAATTGCCTTTGTTTTCAAAATTCTCCTGCATAGCTCTCATTTATTTTTTCCTACCTCTCTTGCTTGACTTTTAAAATCCTCTTTGAGCCCTCCCAGGAAGGACATTTTGGGGCTTCAGAACTTCTCCTTTTCAAGACTTCACATGCAGGCATTTTGACACTTTTGCATCTGCTGAGTTTATATATGGATCTTCCCAGTTATCATAGTAGCTTTCTTATCCAGCCTATTTTATTTTCTCCTTTGAAAAATTGAGCTTTGCTCCTGCATAGAGGAGGCACTGTCCCAAGCTTCTTGTGCTACAGGCCAGGGGCCTGGTCACTGGCTTTCTCTGCCACAGCCTTGGTGTCAGTGGCTTGCCCACTGTGCTGGGGTGGCCCAGACTAGTTGGCTTGCTGTACTAGGTTTCTCAGCTTGGCATTTTATCTTCTGTTCCTGGACTGGAGGCCTCACAGCTGGCCTGCTGTGCCACCAGCCCACGGAGCCATGACCTCATGGCCTCAATTGCAGGTCTGTGCTGTGGCTGATAGCTTCCTGCTGGCTTGCCTGGAAACCATCTGTGCTGGGCTATGGTTCCCCCCAACCCCGCTTTTTTCCCAGTTGAGACAGATATTTCCTAAAATTCCTCTAACTTATTGTAAGCTGGAAAATTATTTCACTATGTCTTTTTGAAGGTTCTTTTGCTCCAGAATCTATTTGGAGGCTTGATTTAACATTCTTTCTGAGGGAAACAGGAAATAACTCATGCAACTTTTTGGCTTCTCTCCACCATCTTGTCTCCACCTCAGGGGTTAATTTTGAATCAGAAGCAGAATAATGCATTCCCTGGACCACCATTGTCACCTAATTATATCACCATAATAATAAAATTAAAATGCTCACCCATTAGCCTTCATGACTTCTATTATAAAATTTTCATCAGGCTTATACATTGTTTAAAATGAGAAGTGTTAAATGTGCTTAAAAATAGCCATAAATTATTTTAATCAACCTCAAAAATGACATAAAAATAATAGCAAGACTCTTTGAATTGGATTGAAACTAGTTATTATTTTCCTTGAATATACTGAAATGGGCCATTATATTTCTTTTATTTGGTTTAAAAAAAGAATGATTGGAAAATAATGTATAAATGCCTGAGATCATAGAAAAGATGTGTCAAAATGTCATAGGTGCTGAGAAAGTAATGACAGAGAATGAAGGAAACTGAATCAAGTCACTATTTTGCTGCTTTACTTAAAGATTGAAAGCCTGCAAGTTTCTGTTGAGCTTGATCCTATCTCTCAGTTTTGAAAGCCTTTGACAATCTTTGTGACTCAGTGTACAAAAACATTTTTAAGATATTATTCTCCAATGAAATCATAGAGAAGATTCTTTGATGGGAAAGTAAGAATCATATAATGACTGACCTAAACATTTTGCCAAGTAGACTTATAATTGAATATGGTAGAGAGTGCCAATAAATTCTGCAATAAAAGGGAAAGGTAAAAATAATATATTTCTCTTCAGTGCCATTCTTACAATTTATGTGGTTGCCAAATATTTCCTTGGCCAAATAAGAAATGGAATGTTAGTTTCACAACTGAATCTAATGAAATTATGAGTTGAGGACCCCAATGTAAAGAAAATTTCCACCAGTTTTTCAGAGAAGTAAAGGAAAAAATTGATCTTAGCCTCTCTATCTCTATCTATAATATGCATACACGTGTATCTTGTGTGTATACACATATGTATGTATATATGTATGTGCTTATGTATACACATACATACATACATATATACAACTTAAAGGCTAAAATCATTTAGACATAGAGAAATACAGATGTGTGTACACACATGTGTGTGTTTCCAGAGAAATTAAGAAAAAAGCAAAATTCAACAAATACATGATAATGTGAATAACTTACATGAATTGCCAAAATTAATTGCCAAGAATATCAGAATAAGTGTAAAAAGGACTGGGTTCTAATTTTATTCTTACCAACCATTCAAATGCTCAGATTGAGTTCCAATATCAATGACGCAGTTCACAACCTATACATATATGCAAAGGCTCTGTGACATCCATTTCACTACCAAAGTTCACCATAACACTTTACATAATATTTCAAGGGTCTTGTTCGATTTCTCTAAGCATTTCAAGGATAATAGCCAAACACTCTCATGGTCTATTGGTCTGCCTTCCTTCATGTCACATCACTGGTTCATATCATCCTCCTATATTAGAGAATCCTCATGCCCATCATACACCTCTTCATTGCCATCTGGTTGAGTAATTTTAATTCTTTGATGGAAATGATATTATACATCTTGCCATTCCCTAGAAATTTTGAAGAAATTCTGATTATATTTTGAGTGAGAAAGATATCATAAAACATAATGAGAATATGGTAATACATACATATACATATACATACACATACACACATACAAATGTTGAGGGCTAACTTTGTTGAACAAGTTAAAGTGGAATTTTTAAAGAACCTAAAAATAGCTGATGAGTTAATATTAATAATACAAGATTTATATTATTTTTACCAGTTTGAGCAGCAGAACAAGATTTTATGTTTGGAGAAAAATTGAGAACATTAAATTGTTAATGTCTAAAAATGATCGTTTACTTTTATGGGAAACTTGGACTGTGGAAAAAATAATTTTGTTTTTCTCTTAAACATTCCTTCTCACTTTCTTCCTTCCAAATTCTGGATCTAATCAATTGCTCATCTATATTATCTGTCTCAGATTCGCATACTGTTGGAAAATGTCTACAAGGTGTCCATGCAAATAAATAATGAAATCTGGGCAATAGACTCCATTCACTTGACCTTTCCTTTGTTGGTTGACAGGGGATAAATCAACAGCAGAAAAAATAGATTTTTAATGAAATAAAGGGCTTCTAATCATTCCTGATTAAAAAAAAATAAAAGAACAAGGAAAATGCATACAAATATAGGACTAAAAAGCAAGATAAAAAGCTAAATGCAAGGAAATTATCAGGGACAATATCTTTATGAAGAAGAAATCCTTATATTCTGGTGGAAAGAAAGACATAGTGATATAAGCGTTCCAAAAGAACTGTAATAACACCAGGGTTTATGGTAAGAATCTAATATGATGGAGAGTTTCAAATGATTAAAAAACGTTTTTGTCTTTTTAACGGAAGACAGCAAATGAAGAGGGAAACGGATACAAAAGGGAAGGAAAAGTGGTAGGGGAGAATTTTTTTTTTAACATAATTAGGGAAACAAATAAATGTCTATACAAAGTAGAAATGTGTGCACGTGTGCAAGTTCTCTCTCTCTCTCTCTCTCTCTCTCTCTCTCTCTCTCTCTCTTTCTCTGTCTCTCTCCTCTCTCTCTCACTCATACACACACACACACACACACACACACACACACACACATGCATGCACACACATACAAATGTGGTTTAGAAATAACTCACCACAGTGGCACACTCGTATCATCATTTTTCCTAGGATGGCTGACACTGAAGGACCTGTTGAATCTGGGAGTTTTGAGCTTCAGTGCACTAACCTCATGCATACACATTAAATTCAGTTTTTGTATGGTGAGTCCCAGGTTACCTATGGATAGGCAAATTGGTCCAGATTGCAAATCATATCTGATTAAAAGGAATGGAGTGAGGGAACTAAAGGAGAATAGAAAAGATTAGAAATTTAAAAGATTACAATCATAAATGTGACTAAAAACCTGGATGATTGTATTCATAAGAAAGAACAGGATAACATAAAGGTTTAGAAAGCAGCATGCAAAAATACATCATTTAAAGGAAATTCAATTGATATAAAGATTCCCACAGAGTTAAAATAACATGCTAGAGTGAAGTCAATTACCCTCCAGTTGAAGTTAGAAACAAAACAAGTTTTAAAAAAAGAGCGATAGCAATAAAGTTCTCAGGCAAGAAAAAAACAACAAAAAAGACTCAATGTAAAGAGATAAATAAGCAAACTACATTTTGTTTAAAGATCCCATGGGGATTGAAGCCAATATTTATCATAGGGTTACTGTACTTTTATAGATTTACTTTTGTAAATAAAAGGTTAAATGGATTATGGGGAGAAATATATAGTAAGAACATAATTTTGGAAGGCCTATAATTACTCCATCCAAGATAGACACATTTAACTAAAAATAATCATAAAGTAAGTTAAAGATTGAAGAAAATATCAGAAAAGTTAGATGTGACAAATGCCATGTGGTTATTCAGTGGTAATAGAAATAACTATGTGTATATATGAATAGCTCTATCTACATTTATCTATGTGTATATAAATATATTTTTCTCATCTATAGTTGACACAATCACAAAAAGTCTGTCTATTAGGATGTAATAACCATATAAAGAAATTCAGAAAACAGTAATATTTAAATAATATTTACTAAGTCAATACTATTACATAAAAAATAATAGTGGTTGCAGCCAAAGCAGTACTTTGAAGTAAATGTTTATTTTTAAACAAATTTATCAACAAAGAATGAAAAGATAAACAAATTTATCATTCAGGTAAAATAAAGCAAAACACAACTAGTAATTGATTTAAGAAAACTTAATTAAATATCAAGATTGAAATATTGAAAATCTGGGAGAAAACTAAGAAAATTGAAATTAAGTAGATGATTTTCTAGTGGCTGTTTTTTTTTAAATCAATAAAACATATAAACCAATAGCTAATTTGATTAACTAAGAGAGGAAAAATAAATTAACATTACAAACATAAAAAAGAAAAATTACCAACAAATGAAAAAGAAATAAAAGATATTATTAGAAGCTATTTTGCTCAACTTTAATCAAGTAAAACCAACAGTTTTAATAAATATGGTTAAATATATATATACGATAGAATAACAGAACAAGAAATATGTGGCTTTAGTATCCTAAATTAGGGAATTTATAATAATTAAATTCCCAAAGGGAAAGAAAATAAAAGGGGGCAATAAAATTGATTTAGAAGAAATTTCAAGGCATTCAAAGAACAGTATATTAAAACAGTGAAAGGAAAAGTATAAGCCAATATTCTTAATGATTACTGATGCAACATTGTGGACAAACTTTACATTAGGAAAACTATAAACTTAATTTGCTACATTAATATTAACAACAAGAAAAATGATGAGTATAGCAATAGTTTCAAAATATTTTGACAAAAGACAACAACTGCAGGGTGGCTAGGTGGTGAAGTGAATAGAGCACCCTCCCTGGAGTCAGGAGGACCTGCATTCAAATCTGGTCTCAGGCACAACACAAAAACTAGCCATGATACCTTGGGCAAGTCACTAAACCCCAAATGCTATCAAAAAAAGGGCAAAAAAACCTGAAAAAAAAAGACAACAACTAATTGTGATAAAAACATTAGAAAGCTTTGTAATAAAATGACCCTTCCATAACCTGGTAAAATACAACATACATACATGTTTATGTGTGTGTATACATATATATATATATATGCACAAAATTATTGCAATTGGAATAAACTATTTTCTTCAAGTAAAATCAGGAGCAATATAAAGTTGTCCATCCATCATCAACACTGCTTTTTTATAAAATGTTTGAAATACAGTCAGTAAGACAAGAAAAATTTTAAAATAGAATAACATATAAAGATGAAATAAACTCTGTTGGGATTTTGCAAATGATGCATTGATATACTCACTGAACCCAAGACAGTGAGCTAAAATTATTTCTAATTTGTTATAATTTCAGAAAAATTTCATAATATAAAGTAAATCAATACCATTATTCGTGCAACACCAACCAAACACAGAAAGAAGACACAGAAAGTAATGTTTAATTTAAAATAATGATGCAGTGATATAATATATGGGAAGCTATTTATTAAGACATGCATAGAAGCTATATTAATACAATTACAAGTTATAACTTAAGGATAAATAGGCCTAAGCTATTTCAAAAACTCAGTTGATTATCAGTAGGTTGAGTCAATATAATTAAATTAAAATTCTTCCTAAATATATCGATTAATTTAGTATTATACCAAATCACCCAAAAATAATTTTGTTGCTAAACAATCATTTGGAAAAGGAAAAAATGGAAGAGTTATCAGGAAAAAGAACAAACAGCTGTTTTTCAGTCATTCAGTTATTTCTGACTCTTGTGACCCAATGGGACCAGACCATACCAGGCCCTTCTGTCCTCCAGTATCTCTCAAAGTTTGCACAATTTTGTTTTTTGTTTGTATGACATTATCTCTCTATTTTGTCTTCTGCCATCCATTTTTACTTTTACCTTCAATTTTTCCCAATGTCAGGTTCTTTTCCAACAAGTACTCTCATCTCATTATGTGACCAAAATATTTAAGCCAATGTCAGTATTTGACATTCCAGTGAATTAATTTCTTTAAGTATTGATGGATTTGACCTCCATACTGCCCAAGGGATTCTCAAAAATATTCTACAACACCTCAATTATATTTACTTTCCTTCAAAGGAAACATCTTTTTAAAATTCATTGCTGCACTCACCATCTGCAGTGATCTTTAAGTGGATCACCTTTTATGAGAACTCTCTACTTTGACTTGTCTGTTTGGGGAAACCTTGCATAGCTTAGTTTATAGTTTCATTGAGCTATGCAAGACCCTCCTCCACAACAAGGAAGTGAGGGGAGGTGAAAGGAGGACTGGATAGGGAGAGATAATTATAACAATTCTCAAACTATAATAATAACACTAATCACTAAAAACAAAGTTTTGTATGGAATAAAATATATAGTGGTATAACAGGAGAACAGGTTAGATACATTGTAAACAAAAACAAATGAACTCTGAAGCCTAATACTGCATTAAAGTCAAAGACCCTGGCTACTTGTATAAGTTCTGACTATTTGAGAAATATTAGTACAGATGGATAGCATTCTGGCAGATATTAGGTTTCGTGCCTTGCCCCACAGCATATACTAGGATAATTTCCAATTTGTGTACATGACCTCAGAGGGAAAAATGATCACATCATAAACATATCAGAACTGAAGGACAAAGAATTAATTATTTGGATCTATAAATGAGAAAAAGTTCATGACCAAATAAGGAGCTGAGAACTCAGAAGATAAAAGGGACAATTTTTATTACATGAAATTTAAAAGATTTTGATTTTTTGTACGAACTCAGTACCATGAAGTTTGAAGAGAAATAGTTATCTGGATAAAAAACTCATTGTTTCCCTGTTAAATATTTCATTAATAAAACAAAAATAATTGATTTAAATGTATAATAAAAGTCATTTCTCAAAGGTATAATGATTTGAAAAGGTAGTTCTTAAAATATCAAAGCCAAACTATAAAAAACCACAGCCAGATAGATGAATGTTGCAAATTACTAACAGCAAAATGTACATTAAAGCAACTATGAGTTTCCACCTCATGTACATAAAAAAATGAAAGGAGACATATTGAATGGATTATTAGAAAATAGGCACATGCATGCTCTTTTCTTGGGCATATGGATTGTTACAACCATTTTTAATGGTAATGAAATTTGAAGATCCCTTTATATTGGAAAGCTAAGAGGTACTTAGCACTTAGTTTCAAATTAAGCCACTGTTAAAGAAATAACAGGTATGAACCCCTGTTGCTGACATAATAGGACAGGGCTGAACAGGGAACCCCTATTGCTGAGGTAACAGGAAGGGGCTGAATGAGGAGGAACTATACTGTATTTAAGGAAGAGGACAAGCTGGAAAGTCAGAAATTCTTGGGATGGGTACCTGAAGGTTGGGCTGCTTCTGCTGGACTGGGCCTTCCACATAGAAAAGTGATTTTGATTTTGAGAATGGGAGAAAGTGAATTTGATTTTGAGAACAAAGCTGCTGAAGACTTTTGAGGGCCAGCTAGAGCTACTGAAGACTTCAGAGGGCCAGCTGGAACTATAGAGGCTGCTGAAGATTTCCAAGGGCCCTCTAGAGCTGCCAAAGACTGAGGAAACGTGACTGTGGTGTTGATATTCTATACAAACATTGTTGTGGCTTTGTTAATGTATATGAAAGTTCTTGTGGCTTTGTTAAGCCTTGTTTTCCCAGGAAAAGAAACTGAAGGATTTGAGATGGACTGGACACTGTGAGCTCCAGTGTAGAGCAGGAACTATATAGAGAGCTGGACAAGGAGCTGGAAGATGTCTGCCTTTGAACTAGGTGGCAGTTGGTTAGATTCAGGTGGAAGCTGGGACCATGGATGAGGAACAATGGCAGCTGAAAGCTTGCCATGAGCCAAAATGAAAAGAAAGACCTCTCCACTGGTACTGAGTAGTGATAAAGTTATGATTTACATGTGACAGAGAGGTAGATAGCCTAGGTAATTCCCACTATCCCATAAGAGAATACTGAGTAGTGACTGATGACTGAGTAGTGACTGATAATTGAATAATGACTGATGATTGAATAGTGACTGATTTTTAACTTAGTGTGCGCCATGGGTGAAGGAATTTGACCTTTTGTATTTTAAGAGTAAATGATTGAGTTACCAAGTTACTGATTGACTAAATGATTGTTGAAAACTATGTGACCACTTGGTGAAAACAATGTGGCCATTTTAGTGATAAGTTGTTGAGTTATTATGTCACTGTGAATGCTGTATTTTGATTCTCTGTAATAAGTTGTAACATTGTGAGTGTTGTACCTTGATGTTCTGTGAATGTTTTGCTCTGATTTGTTATTGAATAGAGTGCTCACTATATTATGTAATCAGAACCTTGAAGCTGTTCACAGCTGCCAGCCTCTGGAAAGCTGTTCATGCTCAGCTTTACACCATTCTAGAAATCACTGTGGAACTTTGCATAAAAAGTTAACAATATATGACTACCCTATTCCACAGCAATGATAATGGTACTCCTGTACCCTAAGGAGGTAAAATCAAAAAGAAACAATCACCAAAATATTAAGAAAACCTTCTTTTTTGTTATTGTTGCAAAGAAGTGGAAGCTACAATAGTATCCATGAATTGGGGTATGACAGACCCATTGACATAATGCGAGAAATATATGATAGATTGAAATAATAGAGTACTATGATACTGTGAGGAAGAAGAGAGGTATTTTTTGTTTGTTTTCTTTTACTTTTGTTTTTCCCAGAGAAATATAGGGCAATGTATAGGAGATATGCAGAGAGAAATAAGCAGTACCAGAATACCTGATACTATATCATCACCATTTTAAAAATGAAAAGTTTTGAAAGATTTACAAAATTTAATCAACAAAATAACTGTGAATGATTCCAAAGAACCAATAAGGACTGCTAACCAATTCCTGAGAGAGAAAATTGCTAGAATGTTATGCATGTTTTTAACATGGTCAATATGGGAATTTGTTTTCTTGACTATGCCTATGTGTAATAAGGATTTTTTCCCCCATGAGGCTTTAGAAAGGAGGGATATTACTTGATAATTGAAAAAAACAATTAAACAAGAATAATGTAGGACTCACATTAAGTTGAGATTGGGGACAACAAAAACACAATAAAAAGAGATGATTTCTGCTAGGGGTATGTCAATAGATGCCAAGGAAGGAAGAAATACTGAATTCAATTTGTTATTTTTTACAAAAAATTTTAGGGTGAAAGGGGTTAAAATATGAAGATTTAAAATAAATTTAAATTCAAGAGAAATGAATACACAGTGAGGAGACTGATACTTGTTATGAATATACATTCATGTATATTAAAATAATAGGTCCTTGGCATTACTTCTCAGTAATTTTTAAATATCAGAAAGTTATGATCGCTTTTCATCAAATAGTCACTAATAATTGTAAAGCTTTTAGAGTATAATATGTAGGGATTATATTCCTACTTTAAAAAATGAAGTCTTTAATGTTTTGACTTGTGAAATTCTGCTCAATTCCTGAGTGGGGGCATTCTAAGGTTTTTTTGTGTTGTTGTTCTTCTTGTTGTGTGTGATTCTCCAGTATTATTTCATTTGCTTTTTGTTCTCTCATAAGACTAAATTCCCGTGTAAAAATGAATAGAGTAGGGAAAAAAGACACTTATGAAGCCATCTCCATTCTGTTTCTTTTTTAACCACACTGATTTTATCTGAAAGGTTTTGCCTTTAAAAAAAGTGTGTGTGAATACACATACACACATATCTGTGTGTACATATATATATATATATATATATATATATATATATTCTTTTTTTTAAACAAATGCTTTATTAACTTCTGTTTTATATCATTCATTTCCGCTAGATTTTGAGTTACAATCATTTTCCCCCCGTTATTCCCCTACCCAACCTCCCAGAATAGCAGTACCACAAGATATTGTTTCCTCCAATCTGCTCTCTCCCATACCCCCTTCAACTTTTCCATTAGAGGAAGGTGAATCTCTGTGTCCCAATGCCTGTACATCTTATCTCCCAATTACAAGGAAAAGAGTATTAATAATAATATTTATATATATTTGAAATATTTAATGTTAAGACCTCGAATTTCAGATGCATTTCCTTCCTCCCTAGTCACCCATTCCCTCTGGGGAGATAAGTAATTCAGTATATGTTGTACATGTCTAGCTATGCAAAACATTATCATAGTAGATATATTATACAAGGCTGCTTATAATTCCCTCCCACTCATCCCACCCCCCACCTGGTCCATTCGCTACATGATCCTGTCCCTCTTCTATAGTGGGTACTTCCAACCTCCCCTTCCCCCAAGGAAGCCCTCCCATCCATCATCTCTCCTCTCATCCCCCTTCCCCCTATTCTGCTGCAGGTTGAGATATCCCATTTAGTATGTATGTCATTCTCTCCCTGAACCAAATTAAATGAGAATGTGGTTTTGCCTTTTTTGCCTTCCTATTCTCCCCCTACCTTGCAACCACTTCCCCTTGCTACTTCTACATGAGATAGTTTAACCTACCCTGTCTCTCCCCATCTCCTCTTGCCACTTTCCTCTCTCACCTCATAATTTCATCCCTTGAGTATTCTCCCTTCCCAACAAATTCAACCTATGCCCTCTATCCATATATAACTGTAACCATATACACACACGTTCACATATGTATTTGTATGACCACACACATTTCTTCCACTATTTTCATATTGAGAAAGATATCATCAGTCACAGTTATTGCTTTTCCATATAGAATGTAAATAGTTCAACATTGATAAGTTCCTTTTGATATCCTTTCCCTGATCACCTTCTCAGGCATCTCTTCCTTCTTGTGTCTGGATGTCAAAATTTCTATTCAATTCTGTTTTTTTCCTCAAGAATGCTTGAAAGTCCTCTATTCCACTGAATAACCATATTTTCCCCTGAAACAAAATACTCAGTTTTGCTGGGTCGGTGACCCTTGGGTTCACTCCCAGATCTTTTACCCTCTGGAATATCATATTCCATGCCCTTCAATCCCTCAGTGTAGAAGCTGCCAGGTCCTGGGATATTCTGATTGTGTTTCCACAATATTGAAATTGTTTCTTCCTGGCTGCCTGTAGTATTTTCTCCTTGATCTGGGGATTCTGGAAACTGGCTATAATATTCCTGGGAGTTTTCTTTTGGGGATCTTTTTTAGGAGGTCATTGGTGGATTCTTTCAACCTCTATTTTGCCCTCTGGATCTAAAACATCAGGGCAATTATCCTTGAGAATTTCTTGAAGGGTGATTTCTAGGTTCTTTCTTTGATCATGGCTTTCAGGTAGTCCAATAATGTTTAAATTGTCTCTCCTGGATCTATTTTCCAGGTCAGTGTTTTTTCCCATGAGATATTTCACATTGCCTTCTAATCTTTCATTTGTTTGGATCTGCTTAATAGCATCTTGATTTCTCATCAAGTCATTAGCTTCCATTTGCTCTAGTCTAACTCTGAAGGAATGAATCTCCTCAGTGAACTTTTGAGATTCTTTTTCCATCTGGCAAATTTGACTTTTTAAGGCATTCTTCTCCTCTTTGCCATTTGAGTTAGTCTGTTTTTAAGGTGTTATTTTCATCAGTCAGGCTGTTGACCCTCATTTCATACATTTCCTGCATCCTCCTCATTTCTCTTTCCAATTTTTCCTCCACTTCTTTTATTTGATTTTTAAAGTCCTTCTTAAGGTCCTCTATTGCCTGCAACCCGCTCATGTTTTCCCCTGGGGCTTTTGGAGCAGGACTTCTGACCTCACAGTCCTTTTCCCACTCTATGCCCCCAAAATAGGAGTCCAGGGTTGCATTTTTCTGTATCCTTTGCCTTGGCATGTTGCCACTTAATTACTTGACTTTTGGGCTTGTTGCCACACTATGGCTTTAAGGACAGATAGAGGAATTTTGTCCCAAACGTGTGGAGGTAAACTTCTGTTTCTGTCAAGCTGTAAACCCACCCATGACTTCCACCCTAGATCACAATCCAGATCCAGGGAGGTTAAAGCAAGAGCGATTACCACCCTAGACTGATCGCTGGATCTCCCTACAGTTCGCAGGCCTGGAGCTGGAGCTGCCTCTGAAAACTACAAAATGGCATGTCTCCTCAGAGGCTTCTAGCCCCCAGGGGAGGAAGCCAACGCATTTCCCAAATACTGGTCCCAAAGCCCATAGGACACTAACCTCTTACTTTGTCCTAGGCATGTCTATGTTGATAATTCTGGAGTCGCCACAGCTGCTGGTATTCTGGGGTCTCTCCAGCTGGCTGCTGGCCCTGCCACCCTGGGGCTAAAACCTCGATTCATGGTGACCTGGGCTCTGCTTGGCTCGGCTCCCCGCGCTCTGTGGTCTGCCTGCTGCCAGCTCCCAGACCGCTGTGCTGGTCCTTTCTGCAAGGTTGCTGGGCTGTCCTCAGTGGGAGGTTAGCTTCTCTGTGTTGTTCTGTGGGTGCTGGGGCTCCAGAAGTTCTTCAGAGTCCCCTTTTACATAGTTTGGGGGGAATCTGGGGGCAGAGTGGCTTGGATGAGCTGTTTCTATTCTGCCCTATATATATATATATTCTTAAATTGATTACTTATTATTCTATCACTCTCTATCCCTACTCTCTCTTTTCAAGGGAGTCATGGTGCCATGGACTTTGAAAAAATGAAATGTGAAAAATTGGCAATAATAATACTGTTTTCAAAAAATAATCTAGACTTACAAAGCATGTTTCATACCTGCCCTTCCCAACCTCCGCAAATGAACAGAGGGTAATTTCTCCTCAAAGGTTTTGTTGGGACTATGCTTGTCCTTTTTTACTTCTCAGCATTCATTTTCTCTCTTATTCTAATGGTTATTCTTTTTATTTTCATTGATGTGGGTACTGTGGCTATTGTTTGCCTGATCTTCCCTACTCTTTTTTTTCATTGGTTCAGTTTATTTGAGTCTTCTCATGACTTTCTATTTTAAACATTTCAATCATTCATTACAGCATAGTAATATTCTATTATGTTCACAACCTGTATTTTGGTTAACTAATCCCTTATTCATGGACATTTACTTCCCCGACCCCCCTCCCCCACCCAAGTATTTGCTACCACACAGAAATAAAGTCCTATTGCAGCTAATAAAACAGGGAACTGGGAGCTGGCCCTGGAATGTGGATTACCTGAGTTCAAATCTAACCCAGACTCTTACTTGCTGTGTGATCCTGGGCAAGTAACTTAACTCTGCCTCAGATTCTTCCATTTTAAAATGAGCTGGAGAAGGAAGTGCCAAACTACTCTAGTATCTTTTCCAAGAAAACCCCAAATAGGGTCATACAGGGTTGGACAAGAATGAAATGACTCAACAACAGCATACATATTTAATTTTTGTTGATGAAATCCTTGAGGTATTATTCTAGGGGTATAATCTTTGGGTGAAAGTGTAGGGATCATTTCTATGATCTTCTTTATTTGTAAATTTCATATTGTACTTAAGGATAATTGTACTAATTCACAGATCCAAAAATCATGTATCAATGTACATGTCCTTGTAAAATCCCTCACACATTACCCTTCTAATCATTTATCCTTTTGCTAATTTGCTGAAAGTATGGGAAAAACCCTTACACTTCTTTTGATTTGTATTTATCTCAACACTGCTGATGTGCAGCACTCTTTCATGTCATCAATATTTTATCTATTTTTTTTCTTTTGAAAACTTTTTTTTTAAGTTTTGATTCCACATCTATCAGGAGCAGCTTTTGATTCAATCTATTTCTTTTTGTTGCCAATAAATATCAAACACATAAAAATTTGCTGAAGTTGTTTTCTCCTTAATCGATGTTTTCCTTCCTTAATTAGATGAGTTAATTTTATCTGAGATAAAGCTTTATAAATTCATGTAATCAAATTATGTTTTCTTTGTATTGGTTTCTATCCCTTGTATTCTTAAATATTCATCTCCTATGCACAGATATGAAAGCTATATGATCTGCTTTTCTCTCCTTTTATGATCTTTTAATATTTGAATCATTTATCCCTTTTCAATTTATTATGGAATATTATATAAGATGTTGGTCTAAACCTAATTTCTGCCATACTGTTTTCAACTATTCTCAGCAGTTATTGTTAGATTAAGCCCATATTTTGTCATATAAGGAGTTCTTAACTAGGTAATTTACATTTTGGGGTTTATCACATACTGTTTTATTGAGTTCCACTATTTCTGATTCTTCCTTTTTTGGTCTCTTGCTTTTTTCTGCTTTGTATATACTTTAACCAATACCAAAATTGTTTTGATGGTTGTTCTTTTATAATTTCACATCTATAAATTCTATTTAATATTCTTCATTCTTTTCTTTAAAACCATTTCCTCTGAAATTCTAGGTATTTATGGTACTTTTCGACATGAATAGTTTGTGAGAATTAGTGATCATTGATAGTAAGCATTGGTTCATCATCAGAGACTACCCTTATTGGTTTGTTGTTTTTTTTTTTTTTGAAAGGTAGAACCAAGGAATTCCTTAGAATAGTGTATCTCAAAATCAACAAGGCACGTGACATAAATTTTCATGATAACCTGGTGAGGAAATGGATAGATGTGAGCTAGATGGATTTTAGGAATGCTGAATGACAACACAAAGAGAAAGAATTAATAAATCAATATTAATCGGGAAGAGGCCTCTGCTATAGTACTTTTGGGATCTTGTAACTATTATGCTCAAGGCATTCATTTGTGCTTAAGTAAAAGCACAGAGGGAATACATATTTTACCTGTGACACAAACATAAGAGAAATAGACAACCCAAAATATGGGTGTATCCATATACATACACACACAACTTGATATTTGGTAAAATCTAAATAGATTAAGCCTATACAAAATGGATCTATGATTTTCTTTAAGTACTCTTTCTCTGGATGCTTGTTCTATCAGTATAGGTTACAGTCCTCTTAAGATATAGGAGATAAAACATAGGGATTTGACTAAGGCATATAGAGTTTAAATGACTTGACCAGTACAGTGCAGCTAATAATAAGAGTTGAGATTTGGTTACAGTTCTTCCTGAATCCGTGTGTGTGTGTGTGTGTGTGTGTGTGTGTGTGTGTGTTTCCCAATGGCATGCAATAAAAGGATTTTTAAAAATATTTGTAAAGTTTTGAATTCCAAATTATATCCCTCCCTTTCACCTCTGCTAAGATGGTAAACCATTTGATATAGTTTGTAAATATGCAATCATGTAAAACATTTCCATTATTAGTCATTTTGTGCAAGAGGACAAAAGTGAAAGTAAAGTGAAAAGTAGCAAACTTCAGTCTGTATTCAGACAGTATCATTTCTTTCTCTGGAGCCAGATAGTTTGCTTCATCATGGATCTTGTGGGACTGTCTTGAGTCATTGTCTTGTTGACAATACCTAAGTCATTCACAGTTCTTCATAAAATAATATTGCCGTTACTGTGTGCATTGTTTTCCTTATTCTGCTCACTTCACTTTGAATCAGTTCATGTAAATACTTCCAGATTTTTCTGAAATCATTCTGCTTATCAGTACTTATGGCAAAATAATATTCCATCACAATCATATACCACAGGTTGTTTAGCCATCCCCCAATTTATGGGCATCCTCTTGATTCCCAATTCTTTGTCTCCAGAATAAGAGCTGCTATAAATATCTTGATACAACTAGGCTTTTCTCCCCTTTTATGATGTCTATGGGATATAGACCTAGCAGAGTGATTGCTGGATCAAAGGGTATGCACGATTTTATAGACCTTTGGTCATAATTCCAAATTTTTCTCCAGAATGGTTGGATGAGTTCAACTCTACCAATAGTCTAATAGTGTCCCAGGTTTCTTGCATCCCCTTCAATATCCATCATTTTACTTTTTTGCCATCTTAGCCAATCTGATAGGTGTGAGGTGGTACCTTGGTGTTGTTTTAATTTGCATTTCTCTAATCTATAGTGATTTAAACATTTTTCATATAATTATAGATAGCTTTGATTTCTTCAATTGAAAACTGCCTTTTCATATTCTTTGACCATTTATCAATTGGGGAATGATATGTGTTTTTATAAATTTAAATCATATCTATTTGAGAATTGAAGCCTTTTTCAGAGATAGTCATTGCAATTCCCACCCCCAGTTTTCTATTTTCCTTTTTTTTGTTTTTGCTTTTTGGAGGGCAATTGGGGTTAAGTAATTTGCCCAAGGTCACACGGCTAGGTTTTTGTTTGTGTGTGCATTAAGTGTCTGAGGCCGAATCCGAACTCAGGTCCTTCTGACTCCAGGGCCGGTGCTCTACTCACTGCGCCACCTAGCCACCCCTCTACTTTCCTTTTTAATTTTGCTTCCATTGGTTTTGTTTCTGCAATTTAATATATATATATATATATATATATATATATATATATAAATATGTGTAATCAAAATTTTCTATTTTAGGTTTTTTCATATTATTTATATTTTCTTTCTTCCCAAAATTTCCATTAATCATAGATCTGACAAACTATTCCATGTTATCCTAATTTTCTTATTCAATCATCCTTTATGTATAAATCATGTACCCATTTTTAACTTATCTTGGTAAATAGTATGAGATGTTGGTTTATAACTAGTTTCTGCCATACTGATTTCTAGTTTTCTAAGCAGTATTCCAAACTGTCACATAATGAGTTTTTGTTCCAAAAGTTTGGATATTTGGGTTTATCATATACTAGATCACTGTGGTGATTTACTATAATGTAATATGTAACTAATCTATTACACCGATCCACCACTCTATTTCTCATCTTGCACCAGATTGTTTTGATAATCACTGCTCTATAAAACATTTTGATATCTGGTATGACTGCTCACCTTATTTCACATTGTTTTTCTCATTAATTCCCTTAATATACTTGAACTTTTGTTCTTTGTGATGATTTTTATTAATTTTTCAGGCAGTGATAGTTTCATATTTTGATTGGTATGGCACTGAATAAATAGATTAGATTAGGTAGAATTTTCATTTTAATTATATTGGCTTGTTCTACACATAAGCAATTCTTATTTGCCAATTGTTTAAATCTGCCTTTATGCGTATGAAAAATGTCTCATAATTGTGTTCATATAGTTCCTGGGATTGTCTTGGCAGATTGATTCCCATGTATTTCATATTGTCTAGAGTTATTTTAAATAGAATTTCTCTTTCTATATCTTGCTGCTGGACATTGTTGGAAATATATAGAAATACTGATGGTTGATGTTGGTTTATTTTGTAGCTTACAATGTCGCTGAAATTGTTAATTATTTCAAGTAGTTTTTTTTTATTTTAATTTTTTCTAGTATTTTATTTTTTTCCCAGTTACATGTAAAAACAATTTTCAAAATTAATTTTTAAAACTTTGACTTCCTGGGGTGGCTAGGTGGTGCAGTGAATAGAGCACCAGCCCTGGAATCAGGAGGACTTGAGTTCAAATCCAGCCTCAGATACTTAACACACTTGCTAGCCATGTGACTTTGGGCAAGTAACTTAACCCTAATTGCCCTCCAAAAAGCAAAAAAGAACAAAAAACAAAAACAAAAACAAAACTTTGACCTCCAAATTATCTCTTTTCCTCCCTCCCCTATTGAGAAGGCAAGAATTCAATACTGTTTATCCATGTGTAGTCATGCCTTTTTCTGTCACTGGTCCTCTTCAAAAATGAAGGATGAACAACTCCCATATAAGGATCATTCCTTTATACTCATTTTTCTATGATGTTTCCTCTGTTGAGATTAATTTAATCTACTTACAATACCCTTTTCTAAATTTATTGCTGTATCTACTGATACCCATGTGATTCTTTTATTCTTTTTCCAATCACTTCAACAATTTATATTTTTGGCTTTCTTTTCTACCTTATTCCATCACTTGATTTCAGGAATTTTTTAATAAAAATAATGATAAGCAATATTTATATAGCACTGTAATGTCTCAAAAATATTATGTATGTGTGTGTATGTATAAAATTTGATCATGAAAGCAACTCTGAGATATAGGTGACATTATTATCATTATTCTATAGCAGAGTAAATCAGGGCTGAGAGATATTAACTAATTTGCTCAAGATCCCACAGCTAATAGAAGCCTGAGACCAGATTTGAAGTTAGGTTTTAGAGGCAGCTGGGTGACCTAGTATATAAAGAGCTAGGCCTGGAAGAGAGATCAGGAATCAGAAAGACCTAGGGTCAAATCCTTCCTCTAACACTTAGTAGCTCTGTTTGCCTCAGTTTTCTCAAGTGGGAAATGGAGATGGTAAGTGCACCATCCTCAAATGGTTGTTTTGAGGATCACCTGAAATAATATTTGAAAACACTTGGAGTAAGTTGCTGAAATATAGTAGATGCTTAATAAATTCTTATTTCCTTCCTTTAAAAAATAGCTGTGTTCCTCATTGCCTATACTAATTCCTTTATTTTTTCTATCTTCTCTTATTGCTGAAACTAACATTTCTAGTATGATATTGAATAACAGAGCTGATAAAAGATATCCTTATTTCACCCTTGATTTTATTGGGAAGGTTTCTACCTTAACCTAATTACAGATAATGCTTACTGATTCTTTAAGATAGATACTACTTATAACTTTAAGGAAAAGTCCATTTACCCCTACAATCTCTAGTACTTTTAATAGGAATGAGTGTTGTATTTTGTCAACATTTATTTTTTTCTGTATCCATTGAGATAATCATGATTTCTGTTCATTTTGTTGTTGATACAATCAACTATGCTGATAGGGTTTTTTTTTTTTTGTAGTATAGAAATATTCTGACAGTTTTCCTGGCATAAATCCATCTACCCGGTAATAGTATATCCTTGTGATATATTATTGTAATTTCCTTACTGGTACTGTATTTAAAATTGTTGCATTGATATTATTTAGGTGTATTCATTTATAATTTTCTTTCTTTGCTTTGGCTCTTCCTGATTTACATATCAGCACAACATGTGTGTCTTAAAAGGAATTTGGTAGGACTCCTTCTTTGTCTATTTTCCTCTAAAAGTTTATATAATATTGGGATTAATTGCTCTTTGAATGTTTGATAGACTCTGCATATAAATCCATCTGTACCTGGGAATTTTTCTTTTAGGAAATTCATTGATGACTTGTTCCACTTATTTTTTCTGTGACTGGATTGTTTAAGTATTCTATTTCTTCTTCTGTTAATCTGGGTAATTTATATTTTGACAGATATCCATACATTTCATTCAAATTTTCAAATGTATAGCTAGCCTATTATTCTTAAAACTATAACTCACTGATTCATTGAGAAATAATTTAAGACATATCAATGTGAAGTTTTCCACTCTAAAATAAAATAAAAGTGTTCAGAATGAGGAAAGATGTCAAGATATAGTTCTTGTGAAAAAATACCTGGAGATTTCAACAACCTTCATAATCCATATGAATTAGTAACATAATATGGCTGTCCTAGGGCAGTCCAAAAAAGCCAACGAAAGTTATGCTGAATTAAGGGAAACTCATCTGAGAACAGAGAAGATTACAGAACAGTGTTATAAAGTGGTATTAGGCTATGGAGTGTTGTGATCAGTTTCACATTCCATATTTAAAATCCATTGCTAAACAGAAGTACAATCAGAGGAAGGTAATCAAAATGTTAAGAGTACTGGAGGTCATGGCCTAGGAGGATAAGACTAAGGAATTCATGATGGTTAGAGGAAAGAAGACATGGAGGAACATGATGTCTATTGAAGGACCATTATGTAGAAGAGTGGTTTGACTTTATTTTTTGGTTAATTAGAGAACTGAGCATCTCCATAAGCAGAAGTAACAGAGGCATGCATTTAAAATGATTACAAAATAAAGACAAAGCATCATTTCTAATGATTATAGATTCTAAAATATTCTAAAAGTGGCATGATCCTTACTTCAATAAGTGTCCAACTCCTGTTAACAGATATTTCTTTTTTTAATTTATAAATTTATTTATTTTTCATTTTCAACATTCATTTCCACAAAATTTTGAGTTACAATTTTTCTCCCCATTTTTCCCTAACCCCACCCCAAAATAGCAAGCCTACTGGATACCCCTTCCTCCAATCTGTTCTCTCTTATATCTTCTCCCATCACCCCCTAACTTTCTAGTGGGGCATGATGGATTTCTATACCCCAATGCCTGTATAATTTATTCCCCAATCGCATGTAAAAAACAACTTTTTAAAAACATTTTTTTAAACTTTCAGTTGCAAATTTTCTCCCTTCTTTCCTTTTCATCCATCCCCACTTGGAAGATAAGCCATTCAATATAAGTTGTATATGAGTAGATAGCCAAATAATTTACATAGTAGTTATATTGTGAAAGACTAACTATATTTCCCTCCATCCAATCCCACCCCCCATTTTTTCTATATTCTCATTTGACGCTATCCCTTTTTGAAAATGTTTGCTTCTAACTACCTTCTCCCCCAATCTGCCCTCCCTCCTATCATCTCTCTCTTAACCCCTACTCGACTATTTTCCTGTAGGGTAAGATACCCAGTTCAGTTTATATATTATTCCCTCCTTAAGCCAAATTCAATGAGAATAACGTTGTCCCACTCCCTTTCACCTTCCTGTTCTTCCTCTCCATTATAACAGTTTTCTCTTGCCTGTAAAATATGAGATAATTTAGCCTTATCTAACTCTCCCTTTCTCCTTCCAATAAATTCCCCTCTTACCTCTTAATTTTTTTAGGTACAATCCCTTAATATTCAATTTATTCTGTGTCCTCTCTCTATGGACACATGAACATACATAGGCCCACATTTATTAATATATATTTATATACACATACACCCTCTATACATACATAGATATAAATATACATATATATGTATGTATGTATGTATATGTCTATATAGATAGATATATAGATAGATGTAGATACATAGATATAGATATAGATATATAAATATGTACATACATATATATTCCCTTCAACTATCCTCATACTGAGAAATGTCTTATGAGTTACAATTATCATTTTTCCATATACAAATGTAGTTTAACTTTACAAAGTTCCTTATGATTTATTTTTCCTGTGACCTCATGCTTTTTGTATTTGAAAGTCAAATTTTCTGTTCAGCTCTGTTGTTTTTTTTTTTAATCAGGAATGCTTGAAAAGTCCTCTATTTCATTGAATAACCATATTTTCCCCTGTAGCATTATACTCAGTTTTGCTGGGTAGGTGATTCTTTGTTTTAATCCTAACTCCTTTGACCTGTGGAATATTGTATTCCAATGCTTTTGATTCCTTAATGTGGAAGCTGCAAGGTCTTGTGTTATACTGATTGTGTTTCCACAATACTCAAATTGTTTCTTCCTGACTGCTTGTGGTATTTTCTCCTTGACCTGGGAACTCTGGAATTTGGCTATAATATTCCTAGGAGGTTTTTTGTTTTTTGTTTTCAGTTAACAAACTTACTTTAATCAAACATATATCATTTACCTAGTTCAGGGGGAAAAGGTCAGCACCCCGGACTTCAGATTATACAGACAGATCAAACAGACAGGCTTTTAACTGCCCAACCATTATATCAATACCAAATCACAATTACCAGAGAAGGAAGCATCAACATCTGGGTTTTCAAAGCAGGGGGGGCTTTCAATGGCTGCCCAGAGTCTCATCTGGTCAAATCACATACTTCTCAAAGAGAGCCCCAAATCAAAATCTAAAATCAGGGATTATATAGTCTTCTCCTGGCTCACAGAATGTAACTACCCGCTTGACTCACTGCCCAATTACACAGCATGGTCATTCCTGAAAACCAAGCCTCCTACCACAGGCTCCATGTGATGACACATTCAGCCTATTAGGAGGCAGAATATACTTCCAAATTAAAGAAGGTTCTCAGAGTCACTTAAGCCAATCAAAGGCCTAGGGGCAGGGAAGATCTTCAAATCTGCATTTCCACTACATTTGACCCCAAGATCTTTTGTGCCCATAGCATACACAATTTACATTTGAATTAGCACTAAACATCTCTTAGGTCACATTTTCCAGGTACATAAGAAAATCACAATATAATCTCAAAGTACAATGGTCCAAGTCTTCCACTCATGGGGCAAATGTTAACTCAGTCACATCAGTAAAATCAAAAAATAGTCACTCTAAAGTTAACTCAATCAATCACATCAGTTTTCAAAGTACATGGTCCAAGTCTTCCACTCATGGGGCAAAGTCTTGATTAACTCACTTAGTCTCTTATCAATAACAATCAAAGTCACTTATTCCATAAAGACTTACTAAGTATGCCCATAGCATAGACAATTTACAATTTACATTTCAATTAGCACTAACCATCTCTTAAGTCATATTTTCAAGGTACATCTAAAGTTACCAAAGTGGCCACTGGTCAAATCACACAACACTTCTCAAAGTTAGCCCCCAGGAATTTTCTTTTGGGGATCTTTTTCAGAAGGTGACAGGTGGATTCTTTCAACCTCTATTTTACCCTCAGGCTGTAAAACATCAGGGCAATTTTCCTTGAGAGTTTCATAAAAGATGATTTCTAGGTTCTTTTTTTGATAATGGCTTTCAGGTAGTCCAATAATTTTTAAATTATTTGTCCTGAATCTCTTTTCCAGTTCAGTGGTTTTTCAAATGAGATATTTCACATTGCCTTCTATTTTTTTTTTCATATTTTTTGGATCTGTTTTATAGTATCTTGATTTCTCAAAAAGTCATTGCCTTCCAATTGCTCCAATCTAATTTTGAAGGAGTTATTCTTTCCATTGAGTTTTTGAAATTTCTTTTTCATCTGGCAAATTTGGCTTTTTGAGGCATTCTTCTCCTCATTGCCATTTTGAGACTCACTGGATTTTGGGGCCTCTTTTGCCATTTGAGTTAGTCTATTTTTAAGGTGTTATTTTCTTCAGTGGATTTTTGGGTCTCCTTTAGCTGGCTGTTGACTCATATTTCATGATTTTCTTGCATCATTCTCAATTCTCTTCCCAATTTTTCTCCTCCTCTCTTACTTGATTTTCTTTTTTTAATTAAATTTTATGTTTATTTTAGTTTACATCATTAATTTCCACAAGCTTTTGAGTAAAATTTTTTCTCCCTGTCTTTCCCTTACTCACAACCCAAGATAGCAATACCACTATATACCCCATCCCACAATCTGCTCTCTCCTATATCCTCTCCCATCCCACCTCTGACTTTCCAGTAGGGCAAGATGGATCTCTGTACCCCAAAGTCTGTATATCTTATTTTCCAGTAGCATGTAAAAATAATATATATTTGTTAAACAATTTATTTTAAAACTTTGAATTCCAGATTCTTTCCCTTCCTCCATCATCACCCCCGCACACACACACTTATTGGGAAGATAAGTAATTCCATATAAGTTGTACATGTGTATCTATGCAAAATGTTTCCATAGTGGATATATTGTGAAAGACTGACAATATTCCCCTTCTCCTATCCCATCCCCCCCCACTTTCTCTATTCTTTATTTTGATCCTGTCCCTTTTCAAAAGTATGTGCTTCTAACTTCCCTCCCCTGCAGCTTGCCCTATCCTCCATCACCCCCCCTCTCATCTCCTTTCCCCTTACTCTACTGTAGGGTGAGATACCCTATTTAGTATGTATGTCATTCCCTCCCTAAGCCAAATTCTATGAGAGTAAGGGTGACCTATTCCCTTTTGCCTTCCCCTCCATTGTGACAGTTTTCCCTTGCATCTTCTATATGAGATAATTTACCCCATTCTGTCCCTCCCCATCTCCTCTCATTATATTCCTCTCTCACCTCTCAGTTTCACCTTTTAAGTATCATCCCTTCCTGTTTGGTCTTGTGCCCTCTGTCTATGTATACCTGTACACATATATACACACATTCTATTATGTATTCATATGCCCATATACCATCCTATATAGACATAAATATGGGGGCAGAACCATGGCTAATGAGGGACTGAGCTCAGCTCCTAGCTCATTGTAATAATCCCTTCCTGTCTGGCTGCATGGCTTCCTTCAGTGGGGGGTTTGTTTCTCTCTGTAACTTTGTGGGTTTTGTAGCTTTTTTTACATGTCTTGGAAGTGATTGGAGCAGGAGTTCATGCCAAGTTTGGGCTCCTACTCCACCATCTTGGCTCCACCACTTAACAGAGATTTTTAAGGAGAAGTTGGAAAATTCCTTCTTAGGGACATGATAGATATGTGCTTCATTAGTTATGGTTTGGACCAGATGATCTGTAAGTTCTCTTCTGCATCTGAAATTCAGTTGAAACTATGTTTTCTCCCAAACCAACCCCACTCCTCTAGTTTACTATTTTACCAGAATGGTATTATGCCAATAAAATAATCTTTCAGTCAAATATTGATTAAGTACCTACATAATGCTTATTATTGTAATAGGCTCTCAGTGTATAAAGATAAAAATGAAAGTATTGCAATCCTCCACATGTTTACATTCTATCAACAGAGGGAAAGGGATACACAAGCACAGTATACCTCATATGTGCCAAGAACCTTGTCAAGCTCTCTACAAGTACTATCTCATTTCACCATCACAATAACACTTCTAGGTAGGTGCTGTTATCATCTTTATTTTACAGTTGGGGAAACTGTGTCAAACAGAGGTAATGTGACTTATGCAGGATCACACAGCTAGGAAGGCCTCACTTGAACTCAAGTCTTTCTATTTCCAGGCCCAAGTATTCTATCCAATGAGCCACCTAGCTATTATTATAAAAATGTATTGGATACAAACATATATTTTATAGATATATGTTAATAAATACAAAAAATACATTAAAGAATAAATACAAAGTAAAAATTTTGTATAGAGTTCATTTTGCATCTGAGGCATGAGGAAAGGCTTTGTGCAGAAGATGTCAATTGAACAAAACTTTAAAAGAAATGAAGGATTCTAAGATGCAGGGGTGAGTTGTGGGTGCATTTCAGGCATGTTAGGTAGCCATGGTAAATGGGTGGATGAGGGAAATAGTATTCATATGTTAGGGTAAGTTTTGTAGAATTGTAGACCATATAAAGCAATATATAAAAATTTGGGGTCAATATGTTCAGCTATGGTTCATCAAACCAGTATGAGTTCAAAAAGTTTTACCAGAAGTCTCACATAATTAGCCCATTAGCACATTTGGGTTGGAGATGTCTCTTGATTGGGGCAGCTCATCTTTTCTTTGTATAACTGGGTTTCAGCTTTGCTCATGCCTTCTTTGATGAAGGTACCATGATGAGTAGTTATATACCAGTGTCTCTTGAGTTAACTTTTAGGTAAAAATGCATTTGTCATTTGGGTTATGTGGTCAGCCCATTGGAGTTATGCTCTCTGTAGAAGAGTTCTAATGCCTGATAGTTCAACTCCAGTGAGGACTTCAGTGTCTAATACCTTATCTTGCCAAGTAATCTTCAGAATCTTACTAAGACAGTATAAGGGGAAATGGTTCAATTTTCTGGCATGGCACTGATAGAGTGTCTAGATTTCACTGGTATACAAAAGGGAATTTGGCACAATGGCTCTTCAGTTTGTTATGTAGACTAATACCTCTTCTATCCCATAATTTATTGAGGAGTCTCCCAAATGCTGAGATACAAGAGAGTACAAATTGATTCCCTACCATTTGTGCTAATTTTGGCCTGACAATCAATACCAGCCAGCACCATACTATCCATAAGTGGATACAGCAAATGGAGATTCCCCTGGTAGTATACTTTTCAGAGAAGTCCACATAGATGATGAGCTGGATGCACACATTGCCAGAGCTAGCTCAGCATTTGGGAGACTGATAACATTGATAAGAAACTCACAAAGGAGCCTAAAAAGGAGTGCATCTAATAGCAAGATGAGAAACAATAGAGAATAGTGTCATGAGAGGACAGAGAAGAAAAAAGTGTCCTGGTGTTTGGGAGGAGGGGAATTGGGAAAAGGGAGGTTAAGGCAGAGAGGTAAAAAAGCATGAGAAGTGGAAATATCCAACCAATTTGAGAATTAAGAAAACAGTAGTAATTTTCTGAGAAATTTCAATTGAGTGATGTCTGAAAAAGAGGGAGAGGAGAATATTGAAAAGGTGATTGACAATGTTGACTATAAAGAGTTCAAGAGAGATGAAAATTGAGAAAAATGCTATTAGCTAGGTCGATGAAGAGATTGTTAATGACTTTGAAGAGAGCAGTTTCAGTTGAGTGATGGAGTCAAAAAGCCAGTCTGTGGAAGGTTAAAAAAAATAATTAGAGGAAAGGAAATGGAGGCATTCCTCTGTTTAGTTCCTAATTATCCATATTGCTTTTGATAAGAATGTACTTTGGTGATAGAACTCAGTTTAGAATCATTGAAAATACTGCATAATTCTCCCAACATCACACAAATTTCTCCTCTATTATCCAATCTCAGCTTACTTTAAGACTATGACATCTGCCCAAGGTGTATGACCCAATGAACCCCCATTCTAGAGTTTATGAAACCTGAGTAATGTCATCCTTTGTGTATTTTCCTTCTTTTTGGATATAGAATAGCTTTCTGTAATTTTATTTGCAATGGTGTAGTAGAAATGCTAGATTTGGAATCAGAGGCCCTAGTTTTGAATCCAAATTCTTCTATTTGTGCAATTTTGGATGAACTATTTCATCATCCTGACCTTCAATTATATCATAGGTAAAATAAGGCAATTTGTCTCAAGGGTCTCTCTGGTCCATTCTAACCCCAAATCTATGAACCTAAGAGAAGAGAGCAAATTTGCTCTAAATAGGAATTTCTAATTTTAACTCAGTTGTTCCTATAATCATGTCATGCAAAGAAAGGACACTTTAGGGGAGAAAATTGGAAGTTTTGAAGTCTAAAGTATCTTTGGGTTACGGGAAGGTTGTAGGGACAAAATACCACCAGACTCTACAATCCTTTAAATCACCTCCCATTTGTTCTATTCAACTAATCAATCAAGTGGGTAAGTTCTTGTCATATTTCCACATTGGCAACTTATCTCTTCATGTCTACTTTCCAGAGAATCATCACAAAAGATCTCAAGAGCTCTCAATCTTTAACAAATAGTCACAATCTTTAGTCCTGGCTTTATTACATTGGGTAGCAAATAAAAGAGTAAGATTTGTGGGCATACAGAGCTAAGTAGATATTCAGATTTACATAATTAAGGTGCCCTGGTTCACTTATTAGGGCATTATCACGGCACTAATGCTCTTAACATACTTTTGGTTTTATTGAGCTTAAAAGCCAGAATGTCTAATATGAGCTTTTTTGACCCTGGGCTTCCTTTTGGGCAACACACAATATAAGCTGCAGGTTGCAGGCCCCCCAAAACACAGTATTTATAACTACCCAGGCCTAATGCTCTCTGCAGCCCTAAGGTGACAATTATTTTTGAATCCCTTACTAAATGGAAGCTTGATATGATGGCAACAGGAGAATAGTTATATGTGTACACACCATATAAATGTGTGTGTGTGTATTTTATTTGCTGCCCGAAGAAACCCTCATGGCTGATAATAATATGTCACCTCTAATCATATTTCCTATTTCTAAGATATATTTTCATTTATGCTCATTTTTTATTTCAGTAGAAAATGAATTTACTTTTCTTCTAGTAAAATGGTAAACAACTTTAGGAGAGAACAAAGTGATAGATTGGGGTAATCGATTATGCTACCAGGATTTTTGTTGTTTTGTTTTGTTGGAACATAATGTATTACTTTATTTGAAGAGAAAGAAAAGTTGGAATAATATGGAGTAGGAATTCTGCACAACTTTCCACAAAATTTATCTGATGCTTTCATAAATACCTGGCAAATTATGGTGAATACAAGAAATGTATGTCATGTGACACAAATATAATTTCCCTTATCATTTATGGATGGCTGCCTAAAAATTCAGCATTTTTTTTTAAGATTAGATTATTTTAGTTTGGATCATGAAGAACAGAGGAAGAAGGAGGAAACTTCAGAAATAGAGCAAAGTATATATTTTTAAAAAGCCCTAAATAAAGCCCAGAAGCAGTTTCTTAATGACATGCATATGCATGGCAGTGTTGTCAGCAAGGAAGCCATTGTATAGAAAGAAGGCTCAGTTGGAAAGGTATGCCAGACAAGCCAATTTAAATTCAGCAAGTCAGCAAACAGGAGGACCTGTCAGTTTGCAAGTGGATATTTTGCTTTCCATGGATAAATAAAGCTCTTCTGTTATAAATGACATTACTTAGCTTGACATAACAAGATACTTTAAACAAGGCACTTAAGGAAGAGAAATTTCTTTGGCTAATAAAAAATGAAGCAAGATAAGATGGATTGGCAAAAAAAAAAAAACAACTTTGGGCAGCTCATTGATATAACTAAGACTTTGTTATAAAAGAAAACATATTGAGAAAATGGCTGAAATGGACTCTGAGGCTCTCTTAGGGACAGAATCACATCAACTTCACAACAAATTCAATGATCCATTGACGATGTCTGCCATTAAGATGAACAGAAAAATGAAATACGCTAAAAATAATAGTTAATTTGGTGAGAGAAGATCTCTTGCCGAGGTAAGCAAAGAAGCTTTTAAATAAAGGCTTGGACAGAGTAAGCCACACTCCTTGAACAGGCATGTCATAATTATGCCTTCATGAAGAAAACATACAAGTGCTTACACAATCCTACAATAAACGTGTGTTCGGTTTATATATCCACCTATACATGAATATAATTTTCTTTAAATGATTAATTCATTGAAGACATAAGTTGTCTTACTTTTTTTGTAATTGTATACCTAACATGCAGCACAGTGCTTGGCATATAGCAACTGCTTGATAGACATTTGCTGGATGGATAGGAGATTTATAAAGTTAACAATGAAGAATCTTTAACATTTAAATAGGAGTCAATATTATTTAAAAAAACAAGTAGACTAGGAATAGGTTTCCTTTTTACTGTCCCTACCCAAGACTTTTCAATTTCTTTTTTAAATGAGACACTCTTCAGAATAGTCAGTCAGATTTTTAAAACACCCCTGAGTCTCTAACCTATTATATACTTCAGGAAATGTTTTTCATTACAAAGACCAAGGGAAAGACTAAGCTTAGGGACTTAGAGAAGATGCATACCAAGACATTCACTTTCTATGAAAAGAAACTCATGGTGATTCTGTACAATAAGTGGGCATTATTTACTGCAAAATTACAGTGGAATTCCTATGGTATCACATATTATATTCACATTAAAGTCGAATGAGCTCATCTTGATTGATGCCACTGCAGTGAATGCCAAAGGAATTAATAACGATTATCTACTCATTGTAGAGGGTGGCTGATAATTAGTGCTATTACACAAAAAGGTACATTGAAAGCAATCATCATCATGAATTCATTCAATGTCATTACAATGCTGATCAGAAGGAGCTCATTTGGCATTCATGCATCTAGAACATATAGGTCCATCAGTATTCTATTGTCTCTTTGCCTTAGGTAAAGAATGCTCCCAGGATTTGCCTTTTAATCTATTTCTAAAACCTCATAAGGCCTTTTTTATGAATTTATTATTTTAAATAGTTTATCTAAACGTTATAGATGACTTTTCGGTTAAATTATAGATTGTGTTCCAGGTAAAACTGCTTGGCTATTCAGCTAGAGCAATAATGGGCTCAATTAAAGTCAGGGACCACTAGATAAACATGTGATTTCACAGATCACAAAAAATTACTTATACATATATATATACACACACACACACACACACACATGTTTTTCTGATATGTATATATGTATGTATATATATATATTTTCTAATATATATACATATATCAGACTAAATATATATATATATCAGACTAAAATATATATACCTATGATATTGTTGAATACATCTATATTTGTTTATATTTGACATAATGTAGAATATGAACTCTGTTTACCAAAGATACATTGGAAGAATAGAAGGAGAAAATAGAGAATAGGGGACAAGAACACATTTCACTAAAGGTGATTTCTTTGGTCTGTTTTGAAATTTTCTAGCAATAGGTTCTCAAGAGGATAGAAACCACCCTACTTATTGTCCATTCCTGATATAAATGAGCAAATGTCTGATTTGTCTTTGTCCTAGTTGGACAGTGCTGAATGGTTTTTGAAAAAAAAAAAGGGTGTTCACAAACAATATGTATCTCATTTAAAGGTTACCTTAAAACAATGGTAAATGGAGCAATTTATCCAGGTAGGAAGTGTGGAGTTGTGGAAATAACACTGAACTTAGAGTTAATAGAAACCTGAGATAGAATCTTTGTTCTGATGCTTTCTATTTGTATGAAGTGGAAAAAGTCACTAAACTGTCTGTCTTAATTTCCTTCCCTTTAAAAATAGTGGAATAATAACAATGATAATAAGAGGAATAATATGTTGCCTCTTCATAATCTTTGAAAATTTCTGTAATCTTTTGGAAACATTATTCCTTACAAAACCCTGGGAAATAATGTGCTATTATTATCTTTATTCTTTACAGTTGAAGAAACTGAAACAGGCAGAAGTTAAATGATTTGCTTGGGATCAAACAGCTACTAAGTATCTGAAGTCTGATTTCAACTCAGGACTTCTTCACTCTTGATCCACAATCTACCAATTGTGCCACCTAGTTGCCTCAATTGTGTGTGTGTGTGTGTGTGTGTGTGTGTGAATGTGTATCGATAGGTGGAAAGATATAGGTACAAACACACACATACAACCTACTTCACTTGGTTTTCATGAGTGACAAATGTAAAGTAATTTAGTACTTTTAATAATAATTAGGAATAAAGAACAAATTCCAGTGAGGTATTCTTTTTGGTTTTGTGGTTGTGGTGATAGTAGTAATGTTATATCTCCATCACCTTAGTGGAGCTGCACAAAGCAAAATGCTTAATAGATCCATGTTGATTGACTAAAATATGATGTATTACTTGGTATGTGAAATATTCAAAGAGGGATATTTAGATATATGAAATAATCACTTTTATGTGGGGAAATCTTATACAAATTCAGCCTGAAGCTTCTCTATGACTGAGTTTATATTTATCACATATTAATTTGAATTACATAGAGTGATTTGACCAGGGTTATCCAATCAATTGGTCAATAATTAGGGACTATAAAGAGACTAATTATAGGCATTGTATTCAAGGTTGGCATTGGAGTCATTTTAAGTGTACTTTGTAAGCCAGAAATAGTAGGCACTTAGCTGCTGCCCTCAGCTTTCAGGGGAAAATAATCTCTCAGTTATCCAGGCAAATCTGTAAGATTATGAGAGAGACAGAGACAGAGACAGAGACAGAGAGACAGACAGAGCAGGGACAGAGAAAGACAGAGAGGCAGTGAGCAAGAAACAAACATAGCTCTTCATCTTCCTTGGAATTTCAATGACAAAATCAGGCTCAATACAAAAAAAGAAAACAATAAATAATGTGATATTGAAGAAACATACTAACTGTCTACTGGGTATAGGGTGGGTTATCAGAAAAGGCCCCATAAAATAAGTGATACTTGTAGCAAACACTAGGAAGGGACCTCTTAAGGTTTTCAAAGGAAACTGGGGATTCTTAAAGTCAGAGATGACAAGGGTCAGCTGATTTTAAGTGCCTAAGTGGTTTTGGAACCCAAATTTTCCTTGAACACACTAATCTATCCCATCACACACACACACACACACACACACACACACACACACTCACCTTTGGAATATTTCTTATCTTTGAGGAATTGCTTTCATTGCATCCTTATTGTCCAAATTTTATAGACATTTTAGTAATTTCAATTCAAATATTTGGAGCAGGAGTTTTTAACAAAGACATTAATGGCTATTTTTAGGATTACAGATCTAAAACTAGAAGGCACCTTAGAAGCAATGAAGTCCAATTCTCTTTTTCTAATTAGAAAATAGAAGCCCAAGGACTTTAAATGACTTGGCCAAAGTCCCATGGGAAGTAAGTAGAAGCAGCAAGCTTTAAGGACTGGTTAAGTGCTGGTTCTTTAGACAGAGGACCTGACATTAAACCATACCTCTGAGGCCTCTGTGGATTTAGGCAAGCCAATCTTCAGGGCTTCAGTGTGTTCATATTTAAAAATGACTGGCTTGGACTAGAATGTCTTTGGAAAGCCTTCCAGTTCCAAATTGGGGATGTTATATTATGATCCTCTGACTCTAAAGCCAGTGTTCTTTACACTGCCTCAAGAAGTGAAGATATTCGTGAGATTGTATGGCTAGTGTTTCAAGAGCAAAGTATTCTTCCTTACAGATCTCAGTATCCCTCAGTGATATGACAGTGAGTCAATAAGCATTAATTTGCTGTTCATTTGTTTCACTTGTGCCAGATACTTCATTACCCCATTTGGAGTTTTCTTGACAAAGATCCTGAAATGGTTTGCCATTTCCTTCTCCTAATCATTTTGTAGATGAGCAAACTGAAGCAAACAGGGTTAAGTCACTTTCCCAGGGTCACATAGCTAGTAAGTTTCTAAGGCTAAAGCATTTATTAAGTACATAATATGTGTCAGCTACTGTGTTAAGCACTAGAACAAGTGGAACCAACTCCACTTCACTTTGTTCAAATAATTATTGACACATGCCCCTCCTTTGTGACACCAGTCACACCTAATAATCTGAATATCAGCATAGCCATGATACCTAGAAAAAGAAAAACCTCCTCAAAGACCACAGTTTGCAATCTTCTTATGTTTTTTACACCAGGACTATTCCTGAGTGCATTCCTCCCTGACTAATAACCACTTTGTGTTCTCTTTTAAATGATGGAGTTGTCTCACAGTGGAAAGAAAAAGGTTAATAGTATATTAGTTACTTCCCTGAAAACTGGGTGTGATTAGAGGGGAAAAAAACAAACATTCTATAGGGAAATTAAGCCTTCTTTATCTTCATATTGTAACACTTCCTAGAGCAGCCTTCCTAGGACAACACAGAGAGATACATTTTGGGGAGCTCCTGAAAAAATCAATTTTTTTCTTCATCAACACGTTTCTCAATTTTATATGATAGTCTGAATCTATTAGTGGGGAGAAAGAAAGAAAATGTGACTTTATCATTTTCTCCATTCATGGAGACTGGGAGTGGGAGTGCCAACAAATCTGGAGTCTCTTTAACATTGAACCTCCTTGCCTTAATGGAGGATGATTCAGCTTTGGGAAGTGATCAATAAAAAGGATGAGCTTGCAGCTAAAAATCAATATGCATTTTGTCTGTGGTTTATCTTTGGATGCCAATTCCTGGTTGGAACTTTTTTCTTTCCAAAAGAACATTTGTCAACCACTGGCAATAGCCAGCAAAATAATCTGTTATATATGAAATATGTTCTGCATTACAAATAGGGAATGAAAGGTGAACCTGTGAGAGTCATTTTTTTAAGTCAAGAATATCAGGAAATAGGGGGTGGGCCAATGGGAATGCTTTCCCAGGAGAGCACCTGGCCAAAGCGCTATTCATACTTGTTATTTCATGCAAGTCCAATGATCTCCGGAAGGGATGAGTTTGGTCCTATCCCAAAGTAACCTAGGGGAACAGTGGGATGAAATAGCCATTATGTGAAGCACACTAAACTAAAACCAGATGGTTCTCAGGAATAAAATTAGTATTTGCCTTGTGTGCAAATCTATTCTATTCCCAAAAAATACTAGTTTTTTCCTTAAACTAAAGTATACATAAGCATTTATTTCAATAAAAGTATTACTATTTGTTCTCAGATACTAGAATCCAGAAAAGAACTGTATTCAAATGTCACTTCTGACACATATTGACTGAATGACTATGGCAAGTTACTTAACCTCTCAATGTCCTAGGATACTATTAATATTTATAAATTGAAAGAAGGTCCTGACCTTCCTTGAAAGGGGGAGCTTCCTTATCTGAGGTTTCCCACCAACAGTGAAATCACAGGTACAGTCATTATTCCTCTCTATTTCTCTGACAATAAAATTAATAAAATATAGTGTATACAAATAAATTACTCTCAATAAAATCAATAGCACTACTCTTAGGGTATAAAAGGAATCCATACTTTCCTTCCCCTTAATTCCTGACAGATTATAAATACATATAAGATTCTATCTGCATGTATAACATAAACATTTGTATAAACATCTTTATATGTAATAATTGTATAATTTCTATCTACCCACCTGAAGATCTAAAGAAAATTGAAGACTAATAATAATATAAAATATATGTATTATTATGAATGGTAAAGTCTGTGTGTATACATATATATGTGTATGTATACATAGATGTGACACATACACAGATGTATATATACACACATGTTCATACATTGTTTCATATGAGTAGATAAAAATATGGGGAGACAGAGGAAGAAATGGAGGAAGAGGAGAAAGAGAGATAAAAATAGGCAGACATTCTTGAGACATTTTAAAAGAAATTCAAGCAATCATGGAAAAAAATGGATTCTTTAGATTTAGTGTCATTCCCTTCCTTTCAAATGAAGATTAAAGCATTTAGCATTTTACCTCTACAAAGGTCCTTGTGAACAAAATCTAAAAATGTGGACTGTGGGTTCATATTGTGATTGAATAACATTAACGAAATAGCATAAAGGCATATAATAGGACATATGATAGGACTTAGGTTCACCCTGGTATACCTCTCATGTTTATCAGTACCTCAGAATCATGTAGGGGTAAATTTCCAGTTTGGGAATGTAACCAGCCTTAGAGACTGACAGTAATTCCATGAATGATGTAATCAGCATCCTAAAGGACCTTAACAAGTTGGAGTGAAAGGTCAAGTATAATGAGATAAAATTGAATAAAGGTATAATTAAATTCATTCACTTTGGATGAAAATTTGAGATGTATTAAGGTTTGAGACAACAGTAGTTTATTTGAAGTATAATTAAGGGTTTTAGTTAGAATTTCATAACTAATAGAATTGTCTGAAAATGAAATGAACTTCCTCATAAGATGCATTTCCTATCAGCTGTTCTGGATAGAACCATACGATCACTTGTCAGAGGCATTGTAGATTTCACTCATGTACCAAGTATATTGGATAAAAACAATTGTTTCTGTATATTCCAAATTCAACATTTGGGAATTTTGATTCAATAATCAAGTCAGGAATGGGCCATTTGGTTCTATTGAAAGTTACTGAAAATATCAGGGACCATGCTTCTTATTTCTTTGATATTTTACCATGTGTTCTTAAGAAATTCTGCTAGGGCAACTAGGTGGTGCAGTGAATAGAGCACTGGCCCTGGAGTCAGGAGGACCTGAGTTCAAATGAAGCCTTAGACACTTAACACAAAAACTAGCCATGTGACTTTAGACAAGTCACTTAACCCCAATTGCCCTCCAGAAAAAGAAAAAAAAGAGATTATTTTGAATAACAGATCAAAATCATAAGTGACAGAATAAATAGAATATTTAATTTGGAGTCATGAAAACATGAGTCCAAATTATTTCTCAGATACTTACCTAGCTGTGTGACCCCAGGAAACCACCACTACCATAAACATCACCCTTTTTTCTTCATTTTTATTTTCATCTTCATATACATCATCTTCATCTTTCTCATCTCTGATGTTACTACCAACCTATATCAACCTATTATCAACCTATTACCTTTATTTGACTCAATTTCCTCATCTGTTGCATGGGAATAATAATAGCACCTACCACTCAGACCTGTGAGAATAAAATGAGATAGTGAATAATAAATAAAATGACATAATAAACTATAATCATTATATGAATTCTCTTATTTTATTATAGCTATTATCTTGAAAACACAAAAAATAAAATGTTACAGGAAACATTAATATTGTCGGATCAATGTGTAATAAAATTAACAATACAAATGTAATAGTAGCATTTGAAGTTGCCATCAAATATTTATTTAATGCCTACTACGTATTCCAGGTACTATGCTAACGCAATAAGCAAGATGAAAAATGGAATAGGAAAAAGATAGTCAAATGGCCCAGCAGCTCTGTAAGAGTCAGTACAATATTTTCATTTAGATAATTATACTTAGATATCATGTTTAGGAGAACACAGGAGTAGTCTACAGTTGCCTACTCTCAGACAATGGCAAGTTTTCTACCTCCTCCAAATTCCTTAAATCAGGTCCTCAGAGTGATTCCAATAATTTTGCAGGAAACTGCCAACAATTAGTTATTGTTCTGTTAATCATTGCTAATAAGAACAGAGGCTTATTTTGAGTTGTCCCAAGAAAATTATACTAATTAGAAATGTCTAAATATATGCATATCCTTAGAGATTAATTTATTCCTTCTAATCAGTTAATCACTTTTTCTTTACATAATTAGATGACTCCTGGTAGAGGAGAAGGCTCTTTTGATATCTTTTAAAGAAGGCCACTTCAGCTGACACTAGCAGTATTTGGGACTCAGCACAAGACCTCACTCCCCTTAAGTGTACTTTCCAAGCCTTGTAGAATGCACTGCAATTGATAGGAAATCAGGTTATTGCAAGATACATATAAGAAACTCAATCTTGAAAAGTCTCCTTTTTGTACCAAGTATCTTTTTGCACTTAGATAATGAAATATAGCCATTTGTTTACAGCTTTGTGAATTCTTATGAATAGTAAGTAACATGCAAAGTGTTTAATAAATGTTTTCATTGGGACATATAGAATAAATCATGACATGGTGAAAAGGTTCTTGGTATTGTATTAACAATGGTAAGGGTTCAAAATCCCATATTCAAGTACAATGACTCCAGGAAATTCATTAATCTTGCCTATATTTTGGCAATTATCTAGGATTTATCTAATCTACTGTTTTTTGCAGGAGGTCCCTAGAACCCTTACAAAACTGCAACTTATAAATAATGTCTGAATAAACAAATAGGGATTTTGTGATTTTCTGAATTAGGAAGAAATTGTGTAGGCAGAAGATGTACGGATAAATCAATTCAATTCAGAGTTCTAATCACCATCACGACTTTAAAATGTAAAAGGGATAACCCAGGATACTAAGCCTCAAACTCCTGCGAAAGGCAATGTCTCCTCCAGGAGCAGAACTTATCCAAACCAGTTGCTGAAGCCATAATTGAGAGAAAAATATCTTTTAAAAGAAGGAACCCACCTACCTCCTTCACCACCACCACCAGCAGTAAAAAATGAAAATCGTTGCTATTGGACAAGCATTTTTGTTGAAGCTATGAATTGCCATAACCATTCTTGAAAGCAATTTGGAATCTTGCAAATAATTTGGCCAAATGTGCATACACTCTGACCTAGAAATTCACATGATAGTAATATACCCTAAGAATGTCATTTACAAAAATTAAGACTCCATACTAGCCAGCCAGACAACTTTTATTATAAGCTCATTGTGCACCAGACTCTAATCGCTGGGAATACAAAGAAAGGAAAACATATGGATGGATCCTGCCACCAGTGAGTTCATAACTTAATGGGGGAGACAACAAAATCTGATTTACATAGACTAAAGCATTAATAGCAGAATATTTTGTGGTTTCATGTTGATTGTGGAATATTTAAAATGTGACAAATGGAAAGTAAAATATCTTTGATCTGCAAGAAATGGAGAATATGATGAAGCATAGAAAGATTTATATGAACTGATGCAAAATAAGGTAAGCAGTGCCAAAATGATAACAAGCACCATGACTACAAAAATGTAGATGAGAAAATATATATCCATCAATTGTTTTTTTTCATGAATTTGAAATGAAAAAAAAAGAATGAGTGAACCCAAAGAAGAGATATGAGAAGAAACCTCTATAGAAGTGAACTTATTTTCCTGAGGTGTGTGTGGGCTTAAGTCCATGTTGGGTAGGAGTTGGGGTCCTTGACCATGAGTATAGAATAATGGTCAACAAAATGCAGCACAAAGACAAAATTATTCAAAAATCATTTTAAACATCTAAATGTATCAGCCTTTTAAAAAACAGCATGCTACTTGGGACATAATTTGCCAACTCCTGTTAAAGAATATTTTAAATAATGGGAGATTTTTTCAACTTATTGATAGTTTTTTTTCTGATTTTATTTTCTCCATTTAATCTTTTCTTGTTGGTTCTTTGTTATAAGAAAGCTCTCTGGGAAGGATCACAGGATTTGATGCAGGGAGAAATCCATTTGATTTAAAAACCAAACATAGAATTAAATATCTATTTTAATAAACAGAAGAGTTATCCTAGAGTTACCTTGTCGGGTGGTGACGATATTAAACACATGCCTCATTGGGATGTGCTGAAGATAGGTAGCTAATCCACCCATTCTGTTTCAGCCTTGAATACAGGTCTTCTTTACTCAGAGGCTATCCCTCTATTTATTACAATTGTCATCATCATTATGACCATCATCACCATCATCAGTGACATCTTTCCGCATTATTTTCATTATCACCATACTTATGATCTTCATCATCATCTCCTTCAATATCATCATAGTCTTTGGTGTGTTTACAATGATAAGCAGCAACAACAACAACAACCAAAAGAATAAAAAAAACACAACCTGTGTCAGTAATTCCTATGGCAGGCTCCTCTTTGAGTAACGAGTATTGAATGATAGTAAAATCTCTGTTTTCTCCCAACCTCAAATCTATCTTTATAGAATAAGAAAGATAACTTATTCCTTTGAATAGGTCATCTTTAAGTGGTTGAAGGATCAGATAGTTGATTTATCCTTCTTTGGGAAAAAAAAAACAATCCTATCCCTACCTCAAATTCCTCCCATTACTTTTCTCATTCTTGATTTTTAATTATTCATACAAAAGAAAATATAAACACTGGTTCAAAATTGTATCATCCAAGTACTTTGTGTTGTAGACAATATTTTCTGTAAACACATTTCCTACTTGTATCCACAGTCTTGGAAAGGCAGCATATAGTCAATAGAGAGCTGGTTTCAAAGCCAGGAAGATTTCAGTTCCTGTCCTACCTTTGACACAAACAAGTTTTGTGCCTGTTGACTAATATCCCCAGAGCTTAGTACAGTCCCTGACACATAGTACTTACTTAATAGATGGTTATTGAATGACTAACTTTGACTCCTGGTGCTATAGACAACTCCAGAAACAATAAATTGTGGACAGGCTGCCAATCCGTATCTGTAGAGAGGGCTTCCTTATCTTGGAACTCCCATACCAATAATTTCCAATCCCTATACACAACCTGTATCTTCAACATTTATTCTCATCAAGTTTTTGATGAATTTAAAAAGAACTTGTAATGACTTAAGAACTCTAATCAATGAAATGACCAACCAAAATACCAGAAGGCTTATGTTGAATTGTTCTAGTACACTACTTACAGGGAGTTTATATACATATATGCATGTATATAAGTATATATGCATATGTGTATCAATACATGCACATACACAAATGTGTACACATATATGCATGTATATAAGCATGTCTGTGTGTATACATACCTATACATATATGTGTACTGTATATGTGACATGGTCAATGAAGAAATTTGTTTTATTTTATAATACAGATTTGTTACAATGGTTTACTTTTATTTTGCTCTGCTTTGGTTCTAATGGAATGAATTTAGGAGAGAGATGAAACAGATTTTTGTAACTAAAATATTTTTAAGAAAGGGGAAAAAGTGAATTTATGGATAAATGAATGTTGTACCATAAATAAACCCAACCTTAGTTAGTACACATCTGGTTAAAAGTGACTTTAAGAAAAGAGGTACACTGATTTTATAAAATTCATCTCTCAGTGGTTTCATTGTCACTAATGATAGTTGTGTTGAAGTAAAATGTAGGCATTACTTCTTCCCTCTCACCACCAGCACCTGGTACTTTCAAGAATGGCCAAATACATTCCTAAAGGGATTGGAAGGGAAAAGGCAGGTATCATAGGGTAAGAAAGATAAAGGTTGTGGAGCATGTAGGGTCATGTTTTATTGACACGTATACATTCATTCCTAAACCAATGAAAAGAGAAGGAATCAGAAGACTGGGAAATCACATCAGGCAATGGATTGAATAAGAAAATTAGAGAATTGGTTAAGCCAAGAGAACACATGAAAGTTGAAGATCAAGGAAAAGCAAGGAGTTAAAACCCAGAGAATAGCTAGGAGCTAGGGATTAGGAAATTATTATTCAAAAATTTTAGGGCGATGAATCAAATCCAGGGACGGAATCAGAATCTAGACATCATCTAGAAGCTGACAGTTAATTTGAGGTATTGCGACAAGATCAGAAAACAATCAGGAGAGCCAAAGTAGAGTCAGCAAGATAGAAGAAGCAAGAACGAAATCTTTCAATAAAAGCTATTTATTTTGGTGCTTTCTTTGGGCAAGAGTTTATGCATGGTGCTACGAAAGATGCCACCAAATGTAATAGTCATGAGTCATCTATTAAAGTATTACAATATACCAAGCACTTTGCCACCTCCAGCAATGCAAAGAAAGAAAAAAAATAAATAAATCAGCATTCTTAAGCTCACAGTCCAGTGGGTAGTACTACTAATTGCTGCTGCTGCTGCTGCTGCTGCTACTACTACTACCATTCCTATCATTTCTATAGAATTTTATGTTTGCAAAGTGTTTTAATTATATTATCACCTTATCTTTTTAACACAACTACTCTGTGAAAAAAGTAATTGTCATCATACTCATTTTACACAACAAACTGGGGATGAGAGAATTTAAGTAGCTTGTTTAGGGTCACATAACTGATAATTGTCTGAGACAAAATTTAACATCATGTCTTAAAGAATAGCCTTTGGTAGAAGACTTTGGAAGTTTTTGTAGCTTTGGAGTATGTTGAGAAGGAAGGCCTCATATACAACTGTTTATACCTCAGACAACAGTGACTAGTTAATACCCAAGTCATGTTCCGACCAATAAGCCACTATTTAGATGAAGACAGTGTAGGACAGATATAGGAGAGATGAAGGCAAATCTACATACCTACTAGAGCTTTTCCTCCTCCAGCAAATTAGAGAAATAAGTATTTTTAAAAGATTTGAATAGTGGGACTTTTCTAAACCCCTACTTATGTTTTCATAAACTCTCTCATTAACAAATACAATGTAACTTCATTCAGTTTAGTTATGGCCTTTAATTATTTTATGCAATATTTCCCAGCCAAAATTTCTGACCTTTTGTTCTAGGCTAGCCTCCATACTCCATTCCCACACAGTGGTCACATGGCTGCCTCTTTATAGATTTCATAGCATTCCTTAATCAGGGTACTTGCATATTAACTTGAAAGGCCAGTGTTTATATTAGTGGTATCCTCCTTCACAAACTCCAATCATATCTCCAACCAATTCATCAACAAATATTTATTAGGTGCTTATCTTGCAGGGGTAGGAATACAAAGGCAATAATGAATCAGCCCCTGTCTTGAATTATTGGCAATCTATCCCATCTCAGTAGTACTTGGTAGATGTTACAGTCAGAAAAAAAATTTACAAGAATAAATGAATAAGTGGGAAAAGAAAAGAGAAACCAATCTACACCTACTTAACAAACCTCAGGTATTGGGTTTTCCAAATCAATAATTTCTGATACATTATCATGTCCATTCTTGGTAGTACCTCTCCTTGCTTGTATTCCTGTGGAACAATCTTATAGAACTCATGCTATGAATAGGCTTCAGAGTAGTTCTTAGCGGTCATCTAGATTCATTCACTTTTCTTATAAATAAGCAAATTGAGACTCAGAATTTTAATGACCTGCTGAAAGAGACACCAGAGAAAGTAAATAATATAGCTAGTATTCAAACCTATGTATTTTGTGCCAGTTCAGATAATGTATACCAAGGATTCATTTCCAATAATAATCCATAAGAACTGGTCAGCCACACTCCCTGGCCATGGTTCCACACCCAGTTTCCTAGACTTTCTGCTTGGTTCTCTTGGGGCTAGTGGAAATGATAAAAACATAAAATGAAACACTTTGTTCTGCATGGTTGAAGAAAAGCTACAGATGACAACAGTCATAAATATTACATTAATAAGCCAGTTATGTTACATACATTCTGCTGATAATTGAGCTGTAAATTATACAAATGTTGTTTTTATAGATTTCTTCCAAAGTCATTTGCTTTCTAGAAAATATAAATAAAATGAAAGAATTCTAGGTACAGAGGTCAAGATCCTTAGAACTGAAATGAAGGCTTATTTAACATAAATCGGTAATGTTTGCAATTAGTTTTGTTTCTTCTATTCTGAACTCTATTTTTAAAAATCTAATCAACTTTAGTTAGTTGCTATGAAAAGGCAAAACATTAAATTTTCTTTGAGCTCCATGAAATCTAAACAGAAAGGCAAAGCCAGTCATCGTGAAATACCAAAGAAGTCGTATGGCTTATTATGTTCAAACTGCAAGGTTTGTGAAGGTCTTCTCTTGCAATGGACCCTCTCTCTCTCTCTCTCTCTCTCTCTCTCTCTCTCTCTCTCTCTCTCTCTCTCTCTCTTTCTCTCTCTCTCTTTTTCTCTGGGAGTTCATCAGGTCCCGTGGGTTCAATTATTACCTCTATGCAGAACATAGAGATTTGGAGGGGATGGAGATGAGATTATCTGCTCTCCATCCCAAGGCAGGGAAACATTTCTATATTTTAAAATACTATTTTCTTATTCCAGTAGTGTGCGTATGTGTTTGTGTTTCGTTGTTTGTTTCCCTAATCCACGGATGGGGAATCTGTAGCCTTGAGGCCACATGAAGCCCTCTCGATCCTCAAATGTGGCCCTTTGACTGAATCCAAATTTCACAGATCAAATTCTCTTACTAATCTCTTTCTCTTCAGAAGCCCTTACCTTAGACTGTAAGCTTGTATGAAAAATCTACTTATTCTAAAATTTTAAATGCTTTGCCCAAAACTTTGGTTATGATTTCTAGCTTCACTTTGGAAATATTCTTCATGCCTATATGAATCACCAGAAGATGGTAGTAGTCATCCTGTTTGACAAGACTTTCATATTTGGTTCTCTGTTCACATCTTCAGAACTAAGTCCTAGAAGACTGCAGCCCTCACTATTGTTGTTATCAGGTCAACAATTAGCTGCCTCAGTGCCTCTCAACAGAGTCACAAACCAACACTGTTAATGTTTTCCTTTTGAACTTTACTGGATGATGTCTCACCTGCTGGCACATAGAGATACTCCAAGGACATAAGCAGTTGCTTCTTCCTTAGAAGTTCCAATCACCTCCTCCTCAGAATGAACCTACCATCTGTTACACAGCTGCAATGAAGCTGTAGATAGACCTTCTTCCTTTTCTTCTTTATGACATGTTCTTCAACTTTCCATTCTCCAGCCACTGTTCAGGATCCCCTTTCACCTTCAGACCTTTTTAAAAATGTATTCTTTACTATTAGATTCAAGTCATTTTTTGTTTGTTTTAGAGTAGAGGTCCTTGACTTTTATTATTTTTTACCACACATCTCTTTGGCAGTCAGGTGAAGCTTAGGGACTCCTCAGAATAACATTTTTAAATAGTTGAAAGAAAAAGTAAATTGCTGTAAGAGGTTAGTGAATGTTAAAATGATTTTTCCCCATCCAAATTCTCTGATTCTCTCTGGAAACCTATTCACACACTACTTGGAGTGAGTAGCCATTAAGAATCCCTGTATCAGAAGGGCTTCATTTTTTCTTTTATGTAAAAGAATAATATATTCCCAAGCCTATTTTTAAAATATTATTTTCTAGTATGTTTATACACTGTATTTTGACCATAGAGTTCAGTCACTAGAGCACAGGAAAACAAACAGACAAAAAAAACAAACATTGCGCACTTTGTACTGGTCATTACCATTATCTCCTTGCTCTACATATATTCTACATATAAGATATCCAATCCTTCATCATTCTTGTTTGTAAATTCTGCAAAGGTGTGCTCTGAAAATACCTTTATTGTTTGTTTGTTTTTTGTTTGTTTGGTTTGGTTTGGTTTTGGTGAGAGGAATGGAAGAATGCCATCTTTAACTATGGAGTTGTCAGTCTCCTCACCTTGTTCCCACATTTTCTGTGAGCAACTTAACCACACACAGATCTCTTTTCCTCTTAACAGTGTATTCCACCTCTCATAGCTATTTGAAAGGTACATCTAAGTTCAAGGCATTGGGGGTCACTATCAATCAAAACCTTAGCTCATAGATAACTATCTAATACTGCTTTTCACCAGCTAAAAGGAGATTATATTTTAATGCAAAAAAAATATTAAACAGAATATCAGTAAAAAGGAACTCCAATATCCTCTCCCATATAGAGCAGTAAAACAGACCATTTTCCCAATAATTTCTGTACCACAAATAGGAGAAGAAATATTTTTCAGTATGATTCACTTTCCTAGGGTTTTCATAACTGTTTAATTTACCCTTTTGTCTAAAAAGCTACTTCTGACTACTTCCCTGTAAATATGCTGACATTATCTTTCACTTCTATTCAAAACTGTTAGGTCTCTGGAGACCTGCTACCTGCTGCTTCTCCACTGACAATTGCCATCTGCTTCTTCCAGGCTGAACTATGAGGTCTTCTACTTCTCCACTCAACTGCAGCTAAGGAATATTTTGTTTTGTTTTTGCTTTTTGTTTTTGTCTTCCATTGGAAGATTTGTAATTCTTTGAGGAAAAAGTCAGACCTGCACCTACCATTAGACTTTTTTAAAATTTAATTTAATTTTTAAAAATTAAAAATTAATTTCTACTGTGAGTCAAGCCCATAGACTTACCCAAATAATATCTTAAATCCTGTCAGTCATTTTGACTACCACATTCTCCATGAGTGGGAAAATTCCTCTGATATTTGTGTTGGGGTGAGTGAATTTCTTTCAACTCTCATCACATCCCTCTTTACCAGTGACAGAGTCACACAAATTTTACTGGGGCTTTACTTAGGAACACAGGTCATTGAGGCAGAAATGGAGGCCATTGTAGTCACACACAGATTATTGTGCTTTTTGTTTTTGGTATTGCCTTACCCTGATTTCTTTGACTTAATTGCCAGGACTTAATGATTCCCTCCTCTTCTTTAAGTTCATCTAGTCCTTGACTCCTCTTTTTCTTTGACTTGATTCCTTTTCTATTTCTTTTTTGTCAGCACCTCAAGTCTTTCCCCTCCTTCTCAAATCCTTTGATATTTCCTTTAGGTTGAGTCCAACCATTCATTCTGCTTCAGTCATTAACATATGTTCCCAAAAGTCCTACTGAGTTCCTCTTCTCTAAATATAATCACTAGACTTCATTATCATTGCTCAGCATTCCCAGTCTCCTGAATGAGTCCTTCTTCCCTCTTTCTACTTCATCTATAGCTTAAGTCCTTCTCCTAACACTCCCAAATACTCCTCCTTTCACCAAATTCAGATGAAGATCCTTTTGCAATTCATTGTACTATTGTATCATTACATAGGAGGAGGAAAGGGTTTTTATTTTAATTATCATGATATTTTAAATTTGTCTTCACTGCTCAGAAACAACCATGTTTATTATGTTGTTTAGGAGAAAAAATAAATTGTGCTCTTCATATATCAAGGTAAAGGGCAATGAAAGTATTCAACAACAACTAGGACAATAACATGGCAAGGCCCTATCAAAAAAAAATCTGTGTCATGGTATGATTTTTGTCTCTCTATTCTGGTCACAGTCCCCACCCACCCACCCACACCCTATGCACATTGTAGTCCTGGTAACAAGAAATTTGATCAAAACATCATAGACTAAGTTAGAAAGAACCTTAGAGATCATATAGTATAACCCCCCATTCAACAGATGAAGAAATTGAGGCTTTGGTTAAGTAACTTGTCCAGGATTGAATAGATAATAGATGTTTGAGGTATAATTCAAACTCAAATCTTCCTTACCCCAAATCCAATGATCTATTTATTACGTGAACTTCATTAGTATCATAAAGTCTTATGGCCACTATACTCAAGTAAATGAAAGGACACATTATTTTACCTTCTACATACCCCCCACTAAAGCAAAAATAAATATACATGCACATGGGACAACACATTAATATGTGCATATGTGTGCACATACATATATGCACATACATACATATGTGTATATATGCACATATGTTACACAGCACAATGTGTATATATATATATATATATATGGGTATGTATGTACACACATACACACATTTACATAGGGTTTGTGGGTTCATGTGTTCCACAGACCCCATCTCTCTTTTCACCCAGTACCCACTATAGTTCATACTACTTCATCACAGAAGAGTTATTTATAATTTCCTTCAGTATCAAACTATAGAACAGGCTACAAAGTTTCGAGATTCTGAGTAGAAAATTAGCCATATGAACATTATCACTGAATCAAACACAACTGTTTATAACCTTTTATCATGCCGAAGGTAGTTAAAAATATAATCATATATATGTTTTAAAACAATTATACATGTTATACATATTAATCCTTTCCTAGACCCAGGCCACTTAAAACTAGTCTATAGGCATTCCTCAAATCCAGGGTTATTGAAGATATTTTGTATTTCTAGACAGCCTCCTTTTCTCAGGTTCTTACTTGTGCCCTGTTATGGAAATGGGAATTTAAGATCTTCCCTACCCCTAGGCCCTTTGATAGGCTTAAGTGACTCTGAGAACCTTCCCTGATTTGAAAATATATTCTGCCCCCTAATAGGCTGGATATGGTCACCTGGAGCCTGTGGCAGTAGGCTTGCTGTTCAGGAATGCCCACACCTTGATACTTTGTGATTGGGTAGTGGGTCAAGAGGGTTGTGACATTCTCTGAGCCAGGAGAAGGCTATATATTCCCTGATGTGAGGTTTTGTTTGGGGACTCACTTTGAGAAGAGCTAGGTGATTTGACCAGATAAGACTCTGGACAGCCATTGAGCTCCCTGGCTTTGAAAACCCAGATGTTGGTGCTTCCCTCTCTGATAACTGACTAGGTATGGATGTAATGGTCAGACAGCTAGAAGCCTGTCTACTGATCTGTTTCTCTGTCTGCTTGTAACTTCTGTTTGTAACTTGTTTGTATTCTCTGAAGTTCAGGTGCTGACCTTTTTCCACTGATTTTGAGTTTGATTAAAGCAAGATTGTTAAACCATTCTAAGTTGGTTTCCTTTATAAAAGTAGATCTAAGAACCTGTGCTGGCAGCCACCCTGGGTATGCTAGAGTGCTTGCTGCTAGATGCCCCAACAAATTTTTTGCTCCATATTATTCTACTACAACCTAGAGGAGAGTAAGTAATCAGTTAGATGAGGAAGGTCTTGAACCTGATTCTTCTTTAGCTTCACTCTCAAGTGTCTGGGACCTCTAGGTCTTGTCATCTATTAATGTCCTGTTTTTCCCTTCCTGGTTCTTATCATAGAAATGTGGGTCCTAATTTGCCAGTCCTGTCCAAAGAAGAATGAGAAACACATGTAGATAACCTATTGTTCCTCTGACATTGAACAACCCTACATTTTCATCATTTCCATTCCTGAACACTTTCCCCCTATTTGTACTGTATTGGATTTATGGACAAAGTCCATGGCTCCATCTCTCCTTTACCTCCATTAGGACAGCCAGAAGAGTGGGTTAATCATACTAAGATACCAATTCAAACTAATACCTTTTGCTAGGAGATTTATGTTGCATCAATCATCTTGATACAGAGAAAATAATTACCCAGCCATTATTATATTTTTCATTCTATAAGTTATGGTAAAATATTGATTCTCCTTGCCCTTTTCCATTTGTGGTCTGGGGGAAAACAATTTAATTTTTTAATCTAAAAAAATTTTGTCACAATCAGATTTATTCCCACTTAACTCCCACAAAACATCATAAAAATCACAAAATTTTAAGAGTTGAAAGAGATCTCAGTAGCCATCACGTGTATCACACATATATGAAAGGGTTACTTTTTAGTGGTCTTCCAGTCTCTGACTGAAGACCTCAATAAAAGGAGGATACATCCCTGATCAAGGGAGCTCATTCTACTTTTCTACTACTTTAATTGTTAAAGTTTACTATATTGCTATTTGTTTTGTAGTTTTATCATACTTTCCTACCAAGAGTGAAGCAGAAAAAGTCAAAACAGTTGAAGAATTTTAGATTAAAAGTGCAACTTAATAAGAAAAACAATCATCATCATCATTAAAGCATGGACTCAACAAAACTAGATATATTTCAATTTTTTTATATGTCTTAAGATGGCATAAATGAATGAAAGATCATTTCTGCAAAACTTTTTCTTTTTATTATTTATTCTATTATTTAATTTATTTGTATTTTTAAAATATCTCCAATGAATTTTCAATGAATAGATATTCATATTCATTCTCTGTCTTTCTCTCTCTCTCTCTCTCTCTCTCTCTCTCTCTCTCTCTCTCTCTCTCTCTGTCTGTCTCTCCTTCTCCCTCTCCCTCTCTCCTCCCTTCCCTAGAAGGGAAGTGCTTGAAATTTAATTAACTAATTCTAGCCAATATTTTTCTCTCCATTCATGGCTATCTTGAGTACTTGTTTTAAATAAAGATAACAAAAATTATTATTAAGTACCTAATACAAAGGAAGGTATAAATGTGGGAAACAGAAAACCAAAAAAAAAAAAAGATGAACAAGAAGAACTATATACAAACAAGATATATCCAAGGCAACTTGAAGCTAATTTCAGAAGGAAGGTGTTAGCCTTGAAGGGGATCAGGGATGGTTTATTGATGAAGATGAAAGTGAAATTTTTTAAAAAGTAATGGAAGCAAGAAAGGGAAGGAGAGGAGGGAGAGTTCTTGTCAGGCATGGTAGACAGACAATGCAAAGCACAGAATCAGGAGATTCAATATTGTAGGTGAGAAACCCCAAGGAACCCAGTGTTGCAGAATTGTAAAGCATATGGATAGGACTAAGACATGGAAGGGAGACTGTAAGCTTGGAGAAAGCCAGGTTATGAAGGACTTTGAAAGGCAATCAGAAGATTTTATATTCATCCTGCAGAGAATAAGAAGACACTGGGATTTACTGAATAAAGATGTGACACATTTGTGCATGTGCTTTAGGAGGTTCAATGATAGCCCAGTAAAGGATGACCTGGAAAAACTCGAGGCAAGAGACCATCAGAAGGCTATTGGGATAATTAAGTTGTGATATGATGATAGACTGCACCGGGGTGAGTAGAGGGAATAGAATAGATTTGAGAGATATTGAGGTGGCAACACTGAATATGTCAGTTGAAGGAAAGTGAGGAGTTCATTATTACAGTGAAGTTGTGAATGCACATAACAGAAAGGGTTTCACTATCAAAAGAAATAGGGACAAACAGAAGATTGTTCAGCTCAGCAGAAATCTGCTTTTGTGATGCTTGTAGGACACCCAGGAGCAGATGTGCAATAGGAAGTTAGAGATTTCAGAGTGAAGTTCATGCAAGAGATGGGGACTGGAAATATCTATTTTATCTCAGGGTCATAGGAATAATCTTTATAATTAAGCCCGTGAAAACTGATGTGGTCACCAAGAGCAAAAACATAGAGAGAATATATGGAAAGGGAAAAGGTCTTGAGGTATATCCAGAGCTTGGGGGTAAAACAGAGATCACGAATCATCAAAAAAGACTGAGAAGGAATATACAGGTGAGCAGAAAAGGAATCAAGGGAGAGCAGAGTCTTGAAAAGCAGAGGAGAGTCTCCAGGGATGTCATCCAGGCCAAATGATGATAAAAAAAATGAGAAGGATGAGGTTTAAAGGGGGAAAAGGCTATGAAATTTTATAATGAAGGTGTCATTGGTAATTTTGGAGAAAGGATTTTTTGTTGAGCATTTGGAAGCTAGAATGGAAAGGACCGAGGAGAGATGGAGAGGAGAAGCCATAGACACATGAAGTATAATATTTCTAGAGGTTTGGCTATGGAAGCAAGGTGACATATATTGATTTGAGACTGCAGAGTATAAGAAAAGTTTGTTATCGTTGTTGTTTTAGCTTTCATTGCCTGGCATATCATACCATTGCCTCCTATTTGACTCAAACCTCTGGATCTTACCTTTCTTTCTTTCAAAAAAATACAAAATCAAACTTCTATCTAACCATACATTCTGTTATCTTTCATCTATGGTCAAGTTGATTGTTTAAATCAAAGTATAAGACATTACATTTATCCATATGAAATTTCATCTGCCCCAATTTATTTCAAATGTGTTAGCCTGTCAAAATCAATTTTGATCCTGTCTCTGCAATCCAGTGAGTTATCGGCTTGTGGAAATGAAGTGAAGTACTTGATGGTAGGCAGTATTAATATTAAAATTAGGTTTGAAGGTTAATGGGAATTAGATTAATACACTAGAAATAGATATATGCATATGCTTTATATAGATATAGCCCATATGTATACATATGTGTGAGTGTGTATATATGTATATATAAATATACATAATACAGTATATACCTACATATACACATATAGATATATATATAGATATAGATATAGATATATAGTTCAAATGCTCAGTTCTCTCTAGAAGAGATTGATCATGAAAACAAAACTGTAGAACAGTAGACAATACATGATGGTTGATTTCTGATACTGACTTTAACATTATGTCATTTGTAACTCCATCTGATTTGACAATTATCTCCATGGACAAAAGTTCCTCACATGAGGTCTTTAGAGAGGAAGTATATGCAATCCTTGGTTTACAAACAACCAATCAATTGATAAACATTTATAAATCATCTACAATTTGCCTGGCTCAATTTTAGGGGCTGCGCATAGAAAAATAGAAAGAAAATACTACTTGCCCTCAAAAACCTTTATATTTTAATGAGGGAGACAATATAAATATATATAGATCTATAAGAAGCACATAATAGCAAAAAGAAAATTACATAGTAATCAAAGGTTTCCAAAAATAAAATGAAATAAAATTTACATATGTTACATTGGCAACAATATAATTTCAGGTGGTCTGAGCACTCACCAAAACCCCATTACAAACACACACACACATACACACACACACACACACATACACACACACACAATTGGTACTCTTGCAATCACAATTTTAAAGATATGGAAACCATGGTTAAGACTCATGAACTGACTTGCCAATGGAAATATAGCTGATAAATTGAGATAGGATTAAAACTCAAGTATTTGTGTTTCCAAGTTCGTGTTGCTACCCATTAGACCACATCATCTTGTACGAAATGATGCAAGGTAACCTTGGAAGGCAAAGCACTAAGAGCTATGAGGTGAGGGGCATGAAAAGCTACAACTGGGCAAATTCTTAAAGCTAATCCAGTCAAAGAAGCAGAGGTGTAGAGGAACAAGATTCCAGGCCACATGGCAGCTAGTTTGAAGCAATGAAAATGACAGATTGAGAGTTGTGTGTGAGGAATAGAAAGCAGACCAGTAATAACTGGATGTTAAGTTGCAGAGACACACATGTTGCGTAGTGCTCTAAATGCCAAACAGAAGAGTTTGTAATTGTGAGAATGTAATGAGATGTTCCTGTATGCATCTAAAACAGACAGAGCTCATTATCGTTCCCCTAAACCCTCATTTATTTTCTGTTTCTCTATGTTGAGTGTACTATCTTCCTCCCATTTACCCAGGCTCACCGAGGTAGGTATCCTCTTTAACTGCTCACTCACATTGACTCCGTATATACGTTCTGCTGCCACATCTTGTTATTTCTAGTTTCACAATATTCCTCATATCTATCACCTTTTTACTCTCAAATGGCACTACCTTAATACAGACCTTCGTCACTTCACATCTAGAATATTTTTTTATTTGTAAAAATTATTTATTTTATGATGTCTCCTATTTCTTACATCATCATATCTTTGCCCAGTACCTTTTCCCTGTTTACTCCTAGAGAGCCATTCCATAAAATAATGTCACTTAAAAAAATTAATTTATTAGTTTAGTTTTAGTTAACAAGAATCAATTCCATAGTTCCTTGATTTTCAAATTTCCTTTACTTCCCTTCGCGGCTCCCCGCATAACAGCATATAGTCCAGTATAGGATCTGCAAATACATTCATATTAGACATTATTCCAATTACAAAGATGTATTGTACTAGGTGGGATGAAAGATGGCAAAGAAGAAATAAAACCAAACAACGAAAAGAAAAAGATCATTTAGTTTGCTTCCATCAGGATTCAGGCTCAGTTCTTTCTAGTTATATCTCTGGATGGCACATTTCTCTCTTCCTTGAGTCTTTTGGGATTGACCTATATCACTGCATTGCTGAAAAGAGTCCACACTGTCATAATTGGTCATCACAGATATGGTATGTCTGTGACTGTATGCAAATTTCTTCTGATCCTACTCTTCTCGCTCAGCATCAGTTTGTAAAAGTCTCTCCAGGTAATTATGAAATCCGTCACCTCCTTGTTTCTTATAGCACAATAACATTCCATTACATTCCTATACCACAACTTGTTTAGTCATTCCCCAATTGATGGGCACCCCTTTAGTTTCCAATTCTTTGCAACCACAAAAAGAGCTGCTATAAATATTTTTGTACATATGGGTCTTTCTCCTACTTCTATGATCTCTTTGCGATATAACCCTAGAAGTGGTATGGCTGGGTCAAAGGGTATGAAATTATTTATAATTCTTTGGTCATAATTCCAGATTGCTCTCCAGAATGGCTGGATAAGTTCACAACTCCACCAGCAATGTATTAGTGTTTCAGTTTGTCCACATCCTCTCCAGTATTTGTCGCTTTCTTGTTTTGTCATCTTAGCCAATCTGACTGGAGAGATGTGGTATCACAGAGTTGTTTTGATTTGCATTTCTCTAATCAATAGTGATTTAGAGCATTTCTTCATATGCTTATAGATATCTTTAATTTCTTTCTCTGAAAACTGCTTGTTCATATCCTTTGACCATTTATCAATTGGGGAATGACTTGTATTCATATATATTTGGCTCAATTCTCTATAAATTTTAGAAATGAGTCCTTTATCAGAGACACAAGTTGTAAAAATTCTTTCCCAATTTCCCACCTCCCTCTTGATCTTGGTTACATTGGCTTTGTTTGTACAGAAGCTTTTCAATTTAATATAATCAAAACTATCTATTTTGCATTTTATAATGCTCTCTAATTCTTGTTTGGTCCTAAAGTCTTCTTCTCTCCACAAATCTGTCAGGTAAACTATTCCTTGCTTTCCCAAATTGTTTACAATATCATCCTTTACACCTAGATCATGCACCCATTTAGACTTGATTTTGGTGTATGGTGATAAATAGTTATCTATGCCCAGTTTCTGCCATACTGTATTCCAGTTTTCCCAGCAGTTTTTGTCAAATAGTGTATTCTTATCCCAAAAACTGGGGTCTTTGGGTTTATCGAACAATAGATTACTATATTCATTTACTCACATCTAGAATATTAATAGCCTTCTGCTTGGTCTTCATGCCTCAATCTCACCCTACTTAAAACTGTCCTCATTTCAGTCTCAAAAATAATTTTCCTATTGAGAAAGTCTGAACATGTAACTCTCCTAAACTAATTCAATAAATTCCAGTGGCTACCTATTACTCCCAGGATCCAATATGAAATCTTTGCTTGATATCTAAAGCCCTTCACAGTCTGTCTGCTGCCAATGTTTCCAGTCTTGTTATTCTTTACTTCACTGCATGTACTATCCTTCTTGGAGTTCCTTTAGTAAACTACTCCATCTCCTGATTCTGTGATTTTGAAGTGGCTGTCTCCAACACTTGGAATACTTTCTCTCTATGCCAGCCAATCCTGGGCTCCCTTACTTTCCTTAATGCTAAGCTCAAATTCCACTCTTATCCTCAAGTGCTACCAGTCACTTATATATAATATGTACATATGCATATTATGGAATAGTATAGTTACATAATTATCAGCATGAATTCTTCTTCCGTAAGAATGAGAGCTACTGGAGGGCCCTGACTTTACCCCCTTTCTTTTTAACGCTAGTGCTTAGGACAGTGCTTGCACCATAGAAATCACTTAATAAATGTTGGCTAATTGACTGATATACTGACAGATGTAAAGCAAGTTTCATATACCAATACCACTTAATGCCCGTGTAGCTATTTTACCACTTTAGCCCCAAGCCATGAGATCCACTAATAAAAAGACTGTTAGATTTTAGAGAATCTGTATTCCTAAGAAATAAACTGTAGAATTAAAGGTAGACTGCCAGGCAGGGATATACTCTGTGAGCAGGGCTTCCATTCCTTAAAAATCATCCACTATAATATCTGTACATTACTTTCCTTTTTATGTTTCCTTGATTTCCAACAATTAGTATCTCTATCTTGTTAATAATTAGCTTTTTTAGGATGTAAAAGTATTAGAGAGAGTGGAACGTCACCTATAGGTCAACAAATTTGATTACATTATTTTCCTGTTTACATCTTACAATACTAAAAAGATTCTGTGATGCATATCCAGAATTGTTTCCTATGCTTTGAATCAGGAAGACATGGGGAAGAATCTTGCTTTTGCCACGTAACAGCTGTGTGACCCTGGATAAGTCATGAAGTTAGAGTTGTACCATAGAAAGAAGATGTCTTTTGTTTTCAGAAAATCTGAATTTCTGCCACTTGAAAAAGTTCAAGTTCTTTATAAACAATAACTACTTAGTGTTTGTTTGTTTTTTTTAATCTTTGTATACATAACCCCCTATACAGTGCCACAATGGAGAATCTTAATGCTTCTTGATTGATTGTGATTGATGCCTACTCTCTACATAGCTTTAGGTAAATCATTTAAAGGTCCTGGGGTTCAGTTTTGTTTTTTTTTTTTTTTAGGATCTGCAAATACATTCATATTAGACATTAGTCCAATTGCAAAGGCGTATTATACTAGGTGGAATGAAAAATGGTAAAGAGGAAATAAAACCAAACAATGAGAAGAAATAGATCAATTAGTTTACTTCCATCAGGATTCAGGCTCAGTTCTTTCTACTTATGTCTCTGGATATCGCATTTCTCTCTTTCATGAGTCTTTCAGGATTGACCCATATTCACTGCATTGCTGAAAAGAGTCCAGTCTGTCATAGTTGGTCATAACACATATGATGTGTCTGTGACTGTATACAAATTTCTTCTGATCCTACTCTTCTCACTCAGCATCAGTTTGTACAAGCCTCTCCAGGTAAATATGAAAACCGTCTCCTCCTCATTTCTTATAGCACAATAATAGTCCATTACATTCATATACCACAGCTTGTTTAGCCATTCCCCAATTGATGGGCACCCCTTTAATTTCCAATTCTTTGCAACCACGAAAAGAGCTGCTATAAATATTTTTGTACATTTGGGTCTTCCTCCCACTTCTATGATCTCTTTGGGATATAACCCTAGAAGGGGTGGCTCAGTTTTCTTAAAGGGGGTTGAACAATAGGGCTCCTGAGGCCCCTTCCATCTCTAAACTAATCATGATAAGATCTAGTCCATTTACCAGAGTAAGCTTCAGTCCAGTTCCTATAGTTCAATCCTTATAGAACAATAGGAATTCCACATACTAAGGAAGGTGAAAATGCAAGAAAACAAAAGCAAACAAATTTAAAACAAACAAACAGATCCTTAGGTTGTACTGGACATAAAATAAAGAAGACTTGAAATTGAATTCTGCCTCACACATACTTTACCTCTTTCTGTCTTTTTTTTTCATTTATTAAAAAAAATCCCCTCTGCTTCACAGGGCTGTGGTGAGAGTATATGTAAAACCCTTTTTAAACATTAAAGAACTTCTTAAATGCTGTGCATTATTCTTCACCAAAATTTAGATGAATATAACTGCACTAAAGAAACGGAGGGGCATCTAGATGGCTCAGAGGATAGAGCACTAGGTCTACAATCAGGAAGATCTGAGTTCAAATGGGACTTCAGGCATTTACAAACTGTGTGACCCTGGAAATGTCACTTAACCTTTTTTGCCTCAATTTCTTCATTTGAAAAATGAGTTGGAGCCTTTCCCCCAAGATGGCGCCGAAGACGAAGGAAGCCGTTGTCCCCCCCCAAGACAGAAGCCAAGTCCAAGGCTTTGAAGGCCAAGAAGGTGGTGTTGAAGGGTGTCCACAGCCACAAAAAGAAGACGATCAGAACATTCCCCCACCTTCAGGAGACCCAAGACCCTGAGGCTCCAAAGGCAGCCCGAATACCCTAGGAAGAGCGCCCCTCGACAGAACAAGCTCAATCATTATGCCATCATTAAGTTTCCTTTGACCACTGAGTCTGCTATGAAGAAGACTGAGGACAACAACACCCTAGTCTTCATTGTGGATGTCAAGGCCAATAAGCATCAGATCAAACAGGCTGTAAAGAAACTGTATGACATCGACGTGGCCAAGGTCAACACAGTGATCCAGCCTGATGGAGAGAAGAAGGCCTATGTCCATCTTGCTCCAGACTACGATGCTTTAGATGTTGCCAACAAAATTGGAATCATCTAACTTCTTGTGTTCAGCTGTGTCCTGTTCCACCTACAATAAAAAGTTTTCCAGAAAAAAAAAAAAAAAGAAAAATGAGTTGGAGATGGAAATGGCAAACCACTCCAGTACCTTTGCCAAGAAAACCCCAAATGGGATCACAAAATATCAGGAAACTACTGAAAAGACTGAAGCACCACCACCACCACCACCACCACAAAGAAATAGAGTAGTCTTTTTTTAAGCAATTGGGGTTAAGTAACTTGCTCAAGGTCACAAGGCTAGTTAATTTTTATGTGTAGGTGCTAATTTTCTGAGGCCAGAAACAATCCCGGGTCTTCCTGTCTCCAGGCATGGCGCTCTTACTCACTGCACCACCTAGCCACCCCAGAAATGGAGTAGTCTTGCTAAAACTGTGGATAAATAACTCTAAAAAAATATCTCATAAGCTGGATAGCTAATTTTATGGCCATGAGACAGACTTTTAACCTCTCTGAGATTTGGGTTCCTTATCTGTAAAATGGGCATAAAAATGCTTGTGCTTCCTACTTCACAGGATTCTGGTAAAATCTAAGAGTACTACACAAATGTAAGCATATGTAAATGATTTTATTTTGAATAAAATTTTATTCTAATAGTGAATATTATTAGAATTAGATGGAATAAATATTATTAGAATTAAAATAAAATTTTATTCTAATAATGAATTTTATTGACATCAGAGAATGATTAATTTAGAATGGGAAGGAACCTTGGAGGCTGTCTATCCCAAAAGTCTCATTTTGATAGAGAAATCAAGGTCAAGGAGAGTTGACTGATTTGGCCAAGGTCACATAGGTATAGCAAATTGTTTTTTGTTTGTGTTGTGTTTCCTCAACTTTCATAGACTCTTTAGTACTCTCTTAAAAAGAATAAAACATAGAGAGAAAATATTTTCATGAATTTTTTTCCCCTGACCACAGTGACTTACTTGTTCATATTAGTATAATGAATCTGACAGGCCTTCTGTCACAATATCCCTCTAACTTTAGCAACTAGGACCATTTAACCCTACTTTGAAGGTTTAGACTTATTGTGGACTCTAGGAATTATCCTGGCCTAAGTCTAATAGATCTATTCATTACCAGTAACTGACATCTTGTCATAAAATTCCATATTCTAACTGGTTCGAGTAACTGCTAACCTTTCTTTTTACCCTTTGGCTTGCTCCTCTCCAAATAACCCAGTTCCTCAAGGATTCCTATCTTACCCCATTAGTCTTTCTAGGAACCTGACCCTGAATCCAATCCCCAGTTAATGAATTATCTGCTTCCCTGTTATCTCCCCTTCCTAATGATCATTACCTCTCTGATTCCCTACCTCTTTTATCACCAATTTTTAAAAATATACTTATTAAAATATCACATATGTTAAGGCACAGTGAGCTTAATGTTATTATTTTAAAAGAATTAATAAATAAATAAATATTTTAAAAGTATTAGTAATATTTTTTACTAAAGCAAATATGTATAGATTTAATAGTTAATTTTAATTAAGACCCTCACTTTGAGGTCCTTAAAAATTTTAAGAATATAAAGGATACAAAATTTTGATAACTTCTGAGATAAAGATACTCCAATTATGTGTTTCCCATTCATATATCAAGATTTTGCAATAGTACCTGAAAGGATGAAACATAAAAAATGAAACAATAGATATAACTTTATTTGACAACCACCTTATTATTAATATCCTGAAAGACATAAGACAGTATATATTCATGAAAGGTACTGTCCACAACAGTCTGCCAGTCAATATACATTTGTTAAGCATATTCTATATTCCAGGCCCTTTGTTGAGGGTTGAGGATACAAAGAAAAGCAAAAGACGGTCCCTCCTCTCCACCATCTAACATTCTAATGTGGGAGATAACACGTAAGCAACTAAATACAAACAAGCTTTATACAGGAAACACTCTAAACAATAAATGTAGAGTTCAAATCAAAGACAGGTTATAAGATTATAGATTTAAAGTTGCAAAAACAAACACCATTGAGTCCAACCTCCTAGTTTTAAAGATGAGGAAATTACGAACCAGAGAGGTTAAATACTTTGCCTAAGCCCACAATGGAACTTTTAGGGAAGCTAAAAAACAAACCAAAACAAAATATTTCTTCACATTTGGTTGATTGCATAAAGGCTACAGCTTAGTGTGGATGCACTGGGAGATTACCAACTTACTTAAATCTTTTTAAAATGACATATGCATGCAATGGAATCAAAGGCAGACAGGCAAGTATTATTAGTTGTGTGAACTTATAAAAATCACATAAGATGAGCTAAAGCTTAAAATTAACTGAGTTTGGTAAAGGAATTTAAAGATAACTAATAAATCTTTTACTTTGATTTTACATATTTTGGGGGGGAAAGTGAAAGATCAAAGCCATGATAAGATCATTGTTATAGGTGGATGGAATGATGATAACAAGGGGAATGAAGAGCTTCCCAATTTTTTCCTTTGCTTTGCTTTTCACTGATGAAAGATTAATTTTCTAGTAGAAATATCATTTTTAAAAAGGCTCACTAGAAACTAATATTTAAAAATGTAAAGAAATAGTAAAATATTACTTAGTTGTTATAACTGAATTGAAGTCCCTTTGTGTAGCTGAATGGCATTCTTGGGTGTTTGGCTAAACCACTATTAGTAATATTTGAAAGGCCATGGAAAATACAATCTGTCTTCCTTGGAAGGAGAAAATGTAGCCTGATTAAAAAAACAAATAAACAAATGGACAAACAAATGAATAAATTAATGAATACATGAGTAACCAAATACATGAGTAAAGAATCTAATGAATAGACAAATGAATTACCAAATGAATATATAAATAATAAGGAAAAGAACAGAGGCCTCAAGCTATAGGTAGTGATTGTAAATTCCTAGGAAAATTCTATAAGGTTATCAAAAGGATGGTTAATGAAAACCAAGAAAAAAGAGGAAAATTTAAAAATTCATCATCGTTTCCCTGAGGATAGGTCAAGCCAAACTCAAACTTATTTGTCTATGCTTTAGTTCCTAAAAATAGTGATTGGATGATGGTAGGTACTTGGTAAACAATTTGAATGAATGCATGATAATGAGGCAATATCATCATAGATTTAAAGTTAGAAAAGTCAATTAGTAAATGAACATTTCTAAATACCTACTGTGTGCCACACACAGTGAAAATGCTAAAGATATAAAGGCAAAAGACAGTCTATACTCTTGAAGTTTTCAAAATCTAATAGAGGAAGACAACACATAAAAGAAGCTGAAGGGGATACCTGGCATTGTAAGTTTATATTTTGATATGATCTTGCAGGATGAAAGAATGATAAAATCCAGGTTGGAAATTATGAGAAGGTTACCATGGGAAACTTCCTTTAAGAGAATGTATGGAATTCTTCAAACTGCACTTCTTGTTTTTGTTCTTTTCTTAATTATAAGGCTGGTTCTAGTTTTTAAAAAAGGCAATGTTGATTGAAATTATATTATCTTCCATTCTTTACCTACTTCCACTCTTACATTGTCCTTTTCCCCAATTCAGTAGTGATTTACAAGTGTCTGACCCCAGTCAGGGCTACCCTTGCCCCCTCAGGGTACTAGACAATTATTCAATTGACTTTTGGCTCCTCCTATTCCAATCTCAATTCCTAAATCATATTGCCCATGGTCCAACTCCATTGCCTTCCAAAAGAAATCAGATTCCTAGAACTCAGAGCTCTGATTGATAAACCTTCCTTTTTGCTCACTCAGTCCCAAACCCACCAAGTCATTTCTCTACTATCTTCCAGCCTTGCTGCATTTTTTGCTTTCTAAATTTTGTTCCTCTGTGTGCTGATTTCTCCTTTTTGAATGTCAACTCCTGGGGGACAGACTTGATTGCATTTATATCCTCAGTGTTGTTGTCATAATCATCATCCTCATCCTCATCAAAAAGATACATTAGTTACTTGCTCTCAACATCCTAAGAATTGTGGATATAAAGAGCACAGACACCAAAAGAAAACAAACAAAAATATACCTATCTTCTAGGAGCTCATATTATAAAACAGTATCTGGGACATAGTAAGCAGTTAATAGATGCTTTATAAAAAAACTCTTTAAGATAGTTTAAATGCTTTCACACTCTCATACTAGCCAGACTGTATACCCTTCTTCTTAATATAGCCAGTACTATTATTTTTCATTATAATTGCACCTCTACAATCACTTATAATTAATTTTCCAGTTAGAAGGTTATTGAATTAGAGCAAGGAGGGAACTCAAAGATAATCTAGATTGACTGCTTCATTTTGCCCAAGAAGACACAAGCAATAAGCAAAGAAGATACAATTTGATCTTGAACCCAGGTCATCTGACTGTAGAACTAGTACTGCTTCCACTTTGTGGGGATATTTCATTCCTCCAAGTTTGAATTCCAGAGCAACAACTTACTTCTCTCTTATCTCCCCAATCCCCCATACATAAAGATAAATGGCAGCACATGTAGGCACTCGCAGAAATACATACAATCAGACCCCATAACACCCTGAACATCCTTTTTTGCTGAAAAAGATTCAAGTTCTAGTTACTGAAAATGTATTGACAAAAGCCTACCACAAAGACAGTTAGCTTTATGTGGAATGTTTTCTCTTTTATTTATGTTTATATTACATTTTCGAAAGAGGAAAATAAAGATAAAGGTCATGATGGCTGTATTATTATGGATTGATCTGGCTCACTGAACTGAGTCCTCTAAATGAGAATTTCTAGTGTAGTTAAAACAGGAGCAACTTTTTAACAGGCTGCTTGATTGATGACCGTAACCTATACGAGCTTTTGCCTTAGTTACACGGGGAAGATGAAATGCTACAGCTTGTTGGAAATGAGGAATGGTGTTTTGAAAGGACATTTTCCTCTGTTCATTGGACAATGTAGGGACTGGATGAGTCAGAAAGGCCTCTCGCTTCTCAGTGATGAAAATTTCCATTCTGTCTGGGCTGTAAAAGTGAACACTTCTAGTTGAAGAAAACCATAACAAATTCTTCTAGCGTGTTTAAGATTATCAAGTTCAAAGGCAAGTGAAAATAAACTATTTATTTGATTTTCCATTAGCTAGAAAGGACATTTGACTTAGCATCTCCAAAAGCACTTTGATCTTTTAACTCCCACCTTTTATTCCCTTTGAAGAGGCTCTGAGCTCCAGGAATAGTTGTTTCAATCAAATGAGATAAAATATATAAAGCAGATTGTAAAACTCGCAACACTATATAAATGCCATCAGCAGCAGCATTATTATTACTGTTACTATTTTATTTTAAGATATTCAAATAGTCATTTAATCATTTGTTATCTCTTGGGTGAGTGAATTCAAAACTGGAAAGGGAAAAACAAAAAGAAAATTAAGATGGTGTAAATTACATGGACTGTGAGATGGAAGAGGGACTAGAGCTTCTCACTTTAAATATGAGGAAATAAATATGAGTAAACAGAGACCTGGTCAGGCTGTGTGACTTGCCAATGGTCACACAGGTGGTAAATAGCAGGCCTAGGGCTCAATTCAGGTTTTATATTCTGTTCTACTGTGCCATACAAAATACTATGATAAACTCAGAATTCCAGAACTGCCAAGGATAACAAAGGTTATCTTGTCCAACCTTTCACCCAATGCAGGAATCAAGTATAAAACTGCAATACTGGCTAAATTCAGAATGTGTAATTTTATTTTATTACATGTCAAATAATAAGATTTAACCTATTAGTCTGGTCTATAGAGGTCTCCATGCAGCCTAACTGTCCATCTAATTAATTAACAAAACTCTCTTGTTTTATGTTACAAAAAATTACAAAAAATTAACCAGCTATACAATATGGAGGATAGAGTACCGGAGTCAGAAAGACCTGAATTCAAATTTAGTTCCAGATATTTACTAGCTGTGTGACCCTAAGCAAGTCACTTAACCGTGTTTTTCTTATTTGTCAAATAGAGATAATTAATTGCATTTAAATCACAATGTTGTATCAAATGAGTTAAAATATATAAAATTCTTGGTAAAATCTAAGGCACCATATAAATACTAGTTATTATAATCATTATTATTATCTGTATATTTGTGTATAAATATATAATATATATTTATAACATATTATATATATAACATATATGTACAAAAATTCACTTTTTCTTAAAAGAGAAATCTATATGATAAGTGATGAGGACCTGAACTAGTAAAATATCTATGTGAGTAGAGAGAAGAGGATGGTTAGGAATGGTAGTTCGGAGGGGAAACCAAACCAAACCAAACCAAACAAACAGACAAATAAAAAATTGGGTATATAATGTGAAAAAATGAAGAGTCAGCAATGATAATGTGACTAAGTTGGGTGCCTGGAGGTGGAAGAGTCTTTGTGAGTACTATGAAAGTTCAGAAGATCAACTTTGAGGCTAAAAATAACAAATTTTGGGGGCGGCTAGGTGTTGCTTTGAGTAGAGCACTGGCCCTGGAGTCAGAAGGACCTGAGTTCGGATCTGGCCTCAGACACTTAACACACACCAACAAAAACTTAGCCATGTAACCTTGGGCAAGTTACTTAACCCCAATTGCCCTCCAAAAAAAAAAAACAAGCAAAAAATATAATAAGAAATTTTTTTGGACACATTGAATTTGAGAGGTCTATAACTCAATCCAGTTCTAAATTTCAAATAGTTTTTGGTTATATACTACTGAAGCTCAAGAGTATAGCTATACACACACACAAACACACAGATGGGTGGGTGTATATATATATATATGTAAAGGTTTATGACAATAATATGTATATGTAAATAATATGTATATGTAAAGGTTTATAATAAAGTTTTATAAAGGTTTTAATCTATAGGTATATGTGTCTTTATATATATATGTGTGTGTGTACATATGCATATATAATATGCATATTATATATGTATACACATATGTGCCTATATACACATGTGTATATGTATGTGTTTGTGTGTGTATATATAAACGTGTATGTGGATAAAGGAAGACCTGAGTTCAAATCTGACATCACACACATACTAATTGTGTAAACCTTGGCAAGTCACTTAGCGGATCTTTCCCTCAGTTTCCTCATCCTTTGCCTCATCCTCAGTAAAAGTCATGATAAAAATAGCACCTACTTTCCAGAATTGTCGTGAGGATCAAATAAGATAATTTTAACACAGCCTAATGCATGGTACTATGTATATATTAGCTGTTAATTAGACACCTAGTTGTTTGATGCAGTCATCAAGTCAGAGAATAATACAATGGCTATATGGTGAATTGATACCATGTTTACCAGCACAGATAACAGCCTATCCATTCTTTCTCAGGCTGCAGTGTTCTTGTGCACATTCTTCCATGAATACCACATGGAAGACTTACACAATGCCTTAAAGACTTCTTTTGGTTCGTTTAATGGTTTATAAATATAAGTACTATACAGGAATTGTGTACCTGATATCCTTTACTCTCTCCATATAATAACTTGTCCACCTCTCATTTCAATCATATATTTGTCTGAAGATTTCATATTGATTTTAAAATGGAAGTAATCAGAAGTAATATGTTCCAGTCTCCATACACTAATCTTGCATCTTTTTGTTGCTCTTCTGTCACATAGAACTGTTATTCTTCTGAAATTATCATGTTCTGTGATTCCGTCATCCTGTGTTGCCAGTATAATACCAATGTTCAAAATATTTGATTTGATGTCAGTGAAAAACTTGAAATCACTGGATGTAAAATTTTCAAAATGCAATTCAGGCTACTCTTCTCATATTCATTTCTATATCCAACTTGTCATTCAAACGGTTTGACAGTGATCCATTAATCACCATTCTTTGAGGATGGTCAACCAGCTATGAATCAACCTGACTATTTTCTCAACCAACTCTCATTTCACCATCTTGTCCACAAGAATGTCATAAAAGACTTTGTCAAATGTCTTCCTAAAATCCAGATATAATATCTTTGCAGTATTTCCCTGATTAGCCTGGTAACTATCAATCAAAAAATGATGGAAAAAGAAAATTTTCTCCAGAATTAGCCAACCAAGTATAGGTTTGTATAAATAAATTCCTTGAATTCACTCTTGTGCAGAAGAAGAAGAGAAAGAAATTGTGTTTTTCTTTTTTTGTTTGTTTTACTGAGCAATTTCATATAGTTTGGGAATAGATCCTAGATATAGTAAGATGATCAGGTGTGAATAACTTATCTATTCCCGGCCACAGAACGATCCAAGATAACTTGGAAAGACATTATGAAAAATGCTATTCATCTACAGAGAAAGAATTGAAGATTGAAGCACACTTTTATTACTCTCTAAATTTTTCTTGAGGGCTTTTTTATCTATGTTTTTCTCTTACAGTATGACTAATAGAGGAATATGTTTTCCTTGCCTACACATGTATGGTTATACGTATAGCACCAATAAATATATATGGTTATACATATACAAATACAATTTTATACATAAACATATGAATAGTATTTATATATATACTATATATACACATGTATAGTATTTATGTATATATACTATATATACACATATATGCATACATATAAATATATATACATATATGCATATATATAGTATTTATGTATACATATACAAATTGTTCTCAATTGTGGGCAAGGGGAGTTAAGAAGTCAAATAATTTGGAACTCAAAGTTTTAAAAGTGAATGTTAAATTGTTTTTACATGTAAGTGAGGAAAACAATATACTAAATATTTTTAAAGACCCTCCTTACTACATCAAACAATAGCCTCTGTGGGCTATCACCTAAACTGCTTTATAGATAGCGTTAAAATTTCCAATATTTGGTGAATTAGCTGGGATTAGGAATTCATTGTTGGGAATATGGGTGAGGAAGAGGGAAACAAATATGTTTCATTTTCAGGAAACACTGGATGATACAGTAGATGGGATTTATCTATGTCATGGTAACCAAATACTGATGTTTCCCTCATGAGCTTGATACTATTTTCAAAATTTTCCAGAATTTGAAAAAAGTGTCAGTATCTATTTTAATTATGTTTAATAAAATATATGATACCCCTGTTGATAAATGGTCAAAGAAGATGAGCAGGAAGTTTTCACAGGAAGAAATTAAAGGTATTGTTTATATGGCAACCCTATAGTCAATGAAAAAATTATCTAAATCACAATTTATTAGAAAATGCAAATTAAACCAACTTTGTGGTCACCTCATACCTTTCAGGTTGGCTAATATGACAAAAAAAAAAAACAGAAAAACCAAAAATGTTGAAGATGTAGGGAAATTGGAACACTAACACATTGTTGGTGGAGTTGTGAACTGATGCAACCGTTCTAGAAAGCAATTTGGAACTATACCCAAAGGACAATAAAACTATATAAACTGTATATACTGTTCAATCCAGAAATATCATTAACAAGTCTGTATGGCAAAGAAATCATAAATAAGGGGAAAGCACCCACATGTTTAAAAATATTTATTACATCTCTTTTTGTGGTGGTGGTAAAATGGAAATTGAGAGGAAGCCCATCAACTGGAGAATTGCTGAACTTTTTGTGGTATTTGAATATAATTTTTATACGAAATGATGAGCAGGTAGATTTCAGAAAAAAACGTATATGAACTTATGCTGAGTGAAATGAACAGAACCAGGAAAACATTTACACAATAACAGCTACATTGTGTGATGCTCCACTTCGACAAACTTAGCTCTTCTCAGCAAGACAATGATCCAAGACAATTCCAGAAGACTCATGATGGAAGATGCCATTCACATCCAGATAAAGAACTAGAGTCTGAATGCAGATTTAAGCATACTATTTTCAACTTTTTTTGGTTTTCATTTTTTTCTTTCTCATGGTTTTTTCCGATTTTTCTTTTACAATATAACTAATGTGGAAATATGATTAACATTGTTGTACAACATATCAGATTCTTTGCTGTCTTGGGGTGCGGGAGGACAGGAGGGTAGGGGAAAAACTTGGAACTCAAAATCATATAAAAATGAATGTTGAAAACTATCTTTTCCTGTAATTGGAAAAAATGCTATTCAGTAAACACTGTACGTGTGTGTGTTTGTGTGAGTGAGGAAGGCAAAAAGTAAAAAAAGGCCCATTATTTGAACAGTCAACTACAATTTAGTGAGCACTCCACTGCCATGCTCTAAGGAACATCATGCTGCATCTATGGAAAGTGAGAAAGAACATATACAAGCAAATATTGAAAATGAATCCTAGAATGCAACTCTTCATGTGACATAATAAAAAATGCTTAACTTGAACTCAAAAACTCTAGGTTGAATATACTAATATCAGGTTGCATGTTTTTTGTTTTGTTCTGTTTTGTTTTGGCAAATCGTATTGCTTTCTTGGACACTACTTTCTTCTTAGGAACTCCTTGTGAACACAGACTATCTAGATTTTTCTATTTATATCCCCCAGATTTAGGACATTGCTTAGCACAAAGTAAGTGCTTAATAAATACCTTTTCATTTATTAAAAATGAATATATGAGGTTATATATTAGAAAATTATTTACATCCAAAAATAAATTATAATTTTTTCTCCCTTTTCTATTATTTTACCCAAATAATAAATCTCATCAAACAAGATTGTATTCTGAAAATGTGGTAAATACCTTTCTATCCAAAACTATTTCAAAATGATAGTTAGATGTTAGCAACATCTAAGAAAAGGCTTGTTGGCCATCAGATGATCGGGAGATTTGTGTGCAGCCAAGGGTTTCCATAGATGACCACTAAGTACCCTTCCAACCTAGAAATATTACAGTTTTTAAGTGATGCATGTGGACCTAAGACATAGTCAGTTATTCAAATGATATACTTAGAAATATAAAAAATCCTTGGGTCTTACATAAATTCTTCATTTAGCAACTAAAATTATGCTTTGGGTGCTTGGGGAGTTAAAAATGCTACAAACATTTCATCTCTGCATCTGTGTGCATGGTGTTATTGAGCTAATATGAGTCATCTAGTACCAACACTATCCGTCTTTCTAGACTGCCTCCATAATCCTCTTCACCTATGTTTGGATAGGAAAAATTGATAGTGGACATAGACCCATGCTGGGTTATACATTTTTTATGAAAAAACCTAAACTCATTCATAAGACCTATGTTCTTCCCTGTGTACTGCTACCAGTTCAATTACTGGAGAGAAATTATATTCCTAGGAGCCTACCAATTTTATCTACTCATTACTTAGTATTGTAGCTGTTCACCCAGTCAATAGAAACAAATTTTAAACTCTTATATACCTTTTACAACAACCAATGGAAAACTTAACAACTTTTCAGTATGGCAAGGATCCCTAAGCAGAAGGCTATGGGACTGGCAACTTGGATGATTAAGAAGCTTATGAAGTATTCTTGTAATTTTTATATAATATAATTTGAGGAAATTAATAACTCTTAATTGATTCACTAAAATTCTGATTAATTAGCCATACCTATCCTCATAGATGTATAGGGTTTTGACTGGATTCTGTTCGAGAATCTTTGCCCATTTTATAGGCAATCTTGGTAGTATGTGGAGTCACTCTTAAGTTTGCTAATGCTACTTCTGACCCCCTCCCCCTCCCTAATTAATACTTCCCAGATTTTAATTAGCTGTAGTCACAAATGTCTGGGCTATGAGAGCAATGAAGAAATAGGGTGAAATTTATCATTCATTGTAAAAAGGGATTTATGAATAGATGGGGTGTCTGTGGTTATTGAAGGAGAATTTTCCTTTGGTGAGGGTAGGGACTATGGAATGTGGGAGTAGCTCAATTTTCTTGGTGGTGAGAGACATAATGATGGAAACACTGTTTGCTCTTTTCTATTTGGTCAAATTTCAGGCAATATGTGGTATATAGATATATTCAACTAAGAGAGCAATGAAGAAACTTGCCCCAAAATATAAAATGAAATTGTTATCTATTATTAGGTACAATATTCTTGGGTAGCCAAAGAAAACAGAAGTATTTCCAGAGAAATAAGTGGGTAATTTTAATAGCACTACTCCTTGTAGTGAGGGTAGCTGCCTCAGTGTCAGAGTCAAAGTCAATAAACACTTATTAAACATGTACTATGTGCCAGGAACTGTGACAAGCAAATACAAAAAAAAAAAAAGACAAAAAATCCCTGTTGTCAAGAAGCTTACAATCTGACTGGAGAAGACAACACATAAAAAAGGGGGAAAAATCTCAGGGTTGGGATGGGAATGAGGGAGGTCATAATGAAATCCTATAGCCAGGATCAGGAACAATCTGAGGGGGTGACTGTTTTGGAGCTGATTTAATCTTGCAGAATGATGAGTTTCTAGAGATCACAAAGTCCAGGAAAGAAGCCAGGTGGGAAACAATGAGGTGAATTCTCTGGGGTCACCCTCTTTAAATGATGGAGGATATGGGAAGAGCCAGCCGCCATAATAAACACCTGGGTGTGCAATGAAGTAAGTCTGTAATGAAGTCCAACAATAATTGTTCCCAAGTTCATGATGACATAAAGAGTGGTTCATTGAGCCCTACATCCTTACTGCCTGCATCTATATTCCAGGGATCAGGCAACTAACGTCCTAATGTATTAACTCTTGTGGTGTCAGACCAATTTATAGCAGCAAACGTACTTGGATAATACTAGTTGTACAGTGTTTCATATTTCTCAATGAGGATCTCAGAAATCTTACCTAGATGATGGATGAAGGTACAAGAAAATGCATAATAAACATACATCACATAGGAAATGAAATATGTTATATTTACATACATGTGTGGATCATTTACACACGTGTATATTTGCATTTATGTGTGAATATTGTATGCATATATACTATATATACATTATATATACATAAATAATAACATACTTTTCATTACGTTGAGTATAGGTTCCCCTTCCAGGGAAGCATTGAGGTGATACTTAACAGGAAGCTATATGACTTTAGAAGAAAACAACCCATTACTGGCCTTGTACAGTGGTCTCAACTTGTTTTAACTGAAAGGTACAATGTTCCACAGTTATGGAAATGGAACTGGACAATGGAGCAAAAGGTTGACCCCCTTCTAAGTCTATCAAATTCTGGGGAATTTGTTTTTGTTTGGGTCTGAGGGCAAAACTATTGAATTTTAAAGTCATTGGAGAAAGGAGTCTATTTGATTTCCTTCCTCATTTGGGGGTCTTCAGTCTGAGTATAGAAATCCATTTTTTCAAGTATATGGAGTGAAGATTCTTATTCAATGATGTATTGAACTAGATGCCTGCTACAGTACCTTCAAATGCAAAGACTTGGTGATTCTTTGCGAATCAGAGATGCTCTGATCAGCTGCTGCTAGGGATTCTTTGAGGTGCTCACGACTTCTGCATTCAGATGCTTCAAAGACAGTGAGTCAAGCAAGTTTGCTGTGTCAGTACTGAGTTTTGAATGATGGGTTTTTGAGGTATCAGGGAAAAATTTAAATCTCTTTGGGCATGAAGAATGCTGAGTTTAACTCTGATATTTGTTTTGTGTCTCTGCCCAATTTCCTTAACCTATCTGAGCCTCAGTTGTCTCATCTGCACAATGAGGAAATACATACTTGCACAACCTAATTTAGAAGATTGCTGTGAATAAAATGTTCTCCACTATAGAGCACTATTTATATATGTCAATACCACCCACCACCACCACCATCCCTACCATGTAAGTTGTGCTCTGAAATTGAAAGCATATAGTAATCACAAGGTATGTAAATTTGGGCAGGGTACTTAAATTCCATCTGCCTCAGTTTCTTTATCTGTAAAATGAGGGCCATGGAATAGATGGCCTATTACATCCCTTCCAGGTCTAAATGTCTGGACCTATAAGTGAAAAGACCTTCTATGTGTTACTTCTAAAATAGTTGTTTGCCAGTTCATCTGTGCATCCTGAAAATGTTTTAAAGAAATGTAGAGAAGCTTAGCATTAACTGAGGAAGCTGGGTCAGCTACTCTTAGAAATTTTTTTCTCATCTTTTTCCCATTTAATAATATGTTGTCATTACAAAGAGCCCCCCCCCCAAACAAGTTTGTCTTTCCCCCTCCCCTATAGCTTGTCTCTATATCCTTATTCACCTGAAGCCAAATCTCTTACACAGATTTCAAGGCAGATGGGAATTAAGAGGTCATCTAATCAATTCCTACCCCTTCCTATTTTTCATATAATAAAACTGAGGCACAAAGATGTTAAGTAATATAAGTTCATAGATTTAGAGCTTGAAAGCTCTTCATTGGTTGTCAAGTAAAAGTCCCTCACTTTGCATGTTAGGATTCTGAAGACCAGAGACATTACCCAGTATGACTTAAGTTACTAAGTTAGGATTCAGACCCAGGTTTTTCTTATTCCAAATTTAACATCTTATTCACTGTATCATGTTAACTTAAGATGACTATCCATATAGAGAGTGGCTAAGTCACATTTGAATCCAGCTTCTCCAATTCTAATTATAGAACTACCCAGTGCATGGAAACTTGGGTTCTCCTCCTATTTCCCTGGTTTGTCTCACATGGCAAGCTTCTCTTTCTTCCTTGGCCAGAAAATGGAGACAAGCTCAGTGACTTGGTTCATAAACTCAGGAAGAGGCAGCTTTGCTGCCACCATTTCACAAGAAAAGGCTGCAGGTGGAAAGGAATGGGAATTGGGAGCATCCCAAATGTTAGGACTGGGCCTGCCCAGTGGCTGTTACAGTCTGTTGGATGAAGCAATATGACAGGTGTTCTGGGTCAAAGTCTTAGGTCGATAATTAGTATACAAAAGTGAGTATGAACCCTGGTTGTGATGGTACTGAACTCAGGCATTGGAGATGGGTTAGCAGGTAAGTATGAGTGCAAAAGGGTTTGTTTACCAAAAAACAAAGAAAGACTTAAGCTTTCAGGCAAAACATTAGCAGTCTTGGATTGGATTTGTGGAACCGGCAGCTGGCATGCTACTTTGGATATCCAAAGTACTATAAGGGGCCAGCTTTTTCTGACTGCTCAAGCTTCATGACAGTGGTCTGCCAATGAGCTTCAATTGGCGAGGACATGGAGGCAGACAGATTAAAAGATTTCTAGAAAAATAGCAAAAACTATAATGTACATTGGGTTGCATCACCTAGTACATTAAAAATACATATGTGCATTTATATGTGACAGGGATGAAAGTTCATTTTTTGGTGATGATTCTAGTTTTAAACTTTTAAAAAAATAATTTGCTTCAGTGTCAATGAGAGTTGATGCTTATTAATGGATCATTGTCATTAAAGTTGAATAGTCTTTAAAAAGTAGGTTATTTTAAAATATTGGGCCTTACAGGCCCACTTATAAGCTTAAAGAACTGCCTGGAAAACTAACAGATGGAATGACTTGCTAGAACTGCACAGACAGTATGTCAGAAGAGACACTTGGATTCAGGCCATAGGCATTTCCAGGACAGAGAAGATGTGGTGTAATAGGTAGAGAGTCAGCTTTGAAGGCAAATAGACCTGGGCTCAAATCTTGCCTCTGATGAATACTGGCCACATGACCTTTGTCAAGGCACTTAAACCTTCAGTGCTCTAGGCAACTCATTAAGACTGTAAATGGCAGAAAAGGTTCTTACCTTCAATGGTAGAGAGAGTTTCCTAAATAAATGAAATTACATACTTAGTCCTGACCCCTATTAAAGCTAAAGCTACACTAACATGAGGACTTTGGGGAAAATGTGTATTTGTATGTGTATACACATACACATACTTATATCTACATATACGTACATGTACATATACATAGGTGTATACATATGTATGGATGTATGTACATATTTACACAATGTATCATATACACACATATAATTTGTCCACTATGTATTAAATGCATATACATATATATGCAAACATTTTAATATATAGTTATATGGAATATATATGAATACCACATGTGACTATATGTAAGTATGCTATATATGTACATATATTTGCATACTATATATACACAAAGTATGTGTGTGTGTGTATCTGTGTGTCTTTATAGTAGGAGTGCCTAGATATTTGTGCCTATTTTCTTTGTATTGAACTTTCTAAACATTATTATGAGTAACAGAAAATTATCACTTTCAAATTTTGGACACTGGATAAGTTGCCAAGATCCACAGAGTTGAGTTTAAAGGATTGAGATCATTTAAATGTTTATTGAAGGTAACAGATCATAATGATGTCAGCTGAAAACAAACATCTTGTCAAAAACTAACCTGGTCTTCACACCTTTAGTTGTCATTTCACTCCAAAACACCCAATTAAAAGACCATAAACACCTTTGAGGATATGATAAGGTTTGATTTTTATCCCTATATCCTTAGCACCTAGCCCAATGCTTTGCATATGACAGATATTCAATAAAGTGTTACTGAATGATCATTACTTGCAATTCTACAGATTTTATGGGACCCAGGCAGAGTCTAAATAGCATAGGGTCAGAAAACAAGGCAAAGAGGAAGAGATGATATACCATAACCTAGTCAAGGATGCTGGGCAACATGCTTTTCTTTATGGAAGGAGCCTCAGCAGAAGGGCATCAGGAGAGATTTTGGGTCATAGAGGTAGTAGTGGAATACTTTGAACAATAAGTATGGCAAATTTGAAGCAAAAAGGAGTATATCAATGTTCAGCAAGTCATTGCCTTATCCCTGGTTTGTTTGTTTCTTTGTTTTATATTCCTTGTTTGAATACAGTCCTCTAAATTTGACTGACCAGGAGAGATGTGTTGGCACACAGGGCTGGAATGATGAGTGAGGCAACAGAAAGCTAGGCAGTTGCTGACAAAGGGTCCTTGTAGGCTACCTAGATAGAAAGCAAAACCATATACCGTGATACAATAATTATAAATAGCAACAAGCCTACCTTCCCCTTGTCAAGAATAAGGGACTGGAGTGAAAATGTAGCTGAAATGGGGCTTGAAACCTTTGAAAACAAGCTTTTCCATAAAATGTCAAGGATTGTGTGGTTTAGGTGAAATGAAATACCAACAGGCTGGTGTTGCTGATGACATTGTGACACATCAAGAAGGGGCTGAGCTGCACAGGAATGAAAAATCAAACCACAAAATTGTTAATCAAGAGTTTTTTGAACCTGCAAGAGGTGAACTGAGAGTTTAGTGGCTGAATATTTCAAGTTATTTCTTTCTGTGTTCAAATCCGTCAGTATATTATATAGTCCTCGGATGAGAAACAGAATAAAAGCGGAGGTGAGGGAAAGGTAAGAGAGGGGAAGTGTTTCTCTTTTTTTTCCTCTTGGGTAATATATTTGGAGGCTCCCTGAGCAATTTGGTGCATTAACAACGTCTCTTTATTGTGGTGACATTCCAGATTCAGTGGGTCTGGGAGTAAAATGGAATTTTGTCATTTCTAGTGATTTCTTTGGGGAATAGACACATCAGGAGATGTATTCACTTCCCTTTTCTGACATCTACTACTCATGGGGACTTGCACAAACCATTCAAGTTGTCCAAGGGACTTTATTTTCTCCTCCGTAAAAGGGGGACAGGGTCCTACCAAATGGTCTGACCTCCCTTCTACTTCTAGAGCTATGAGTCTATGATTTATTCAAGTGCCAACCTCTCCATGAAATTTTTCTTTCCTGATTCATTCTGTATGAAAAGATGTCTGCCTCATGAAATTGTCTCAGAGCATCTCGTATAGACTCAGAGTCCTTATCCTTTACTGTGTCATGGACCCTTTATGCAATCTCTTAGAGCCAATGGACTCCTTTTCAGAAAAATAGCATAATACAAAACAATATTATTGCAAAGAAAATTGTTCTTATAAAATATCAATTAAAAAAACCTAACAGACCACATGTTTAGAAACTCTGCCCTAAAAACCTTATTCTCATTGAATTTTGCTGAGGGAGAGAATGACATACATACTAAATGGGATATCTCACTCTACAGCAGAGTGGGGGGGGGAGTGGGATGGGGGGGACATGATGGAAGGGAGGGCAGGCTGGGGGGAGGGAAACTGGAAGCACCAATTTTTGAAAGGGGATAGGATCAAAGTGGGGAGTAGACCAGGTCGGATGTGGGATAGGAGGGAGGGAAATGTAGTCAGTCTTTTACAATATATCTACTATGGTAATGTTTTGCATAGCTATGCATGTACAGCATATACTGAGTTACTTATCTTCCCAGCGGGAGTGGGTGGCAGGGGAGGAGGAGAATGGGTCTGGAATTCAAAGTTTTAAAATCAAATGTTTTAAAAATATATAAATATTATGATTAATGCTAGTTTGCATATAATTGGGAGATAAGATATGCAGGCATTGGGACAGGGGGATTCACCTTGCCCTACTGGAAAAGTCGAAGGGGGTATGGGAGAAGAGATGGGAGAGAACAGATTGGATGAGGCAATACCCTGTGGGACTGCTAGTCTGCAGTGGTGGGTAGGGGAAAAAATTGTAACTCAAAATCTGAGGGAAATGAATGATGCAAACCAGAAGTTAATAAAGCATTTGAAAAAAGGAAAGAAAGAAAGAAACTCTGGCCTAGCTCCTTCTTTACTCTTATGGCATTTTCCATTGTATCCTGCTTATATGTCTCCACATTTATTCAAATGTAAATTTGCATCTCACCATCTTTTTGTCTTCTATTCTTTCCTTTTTCTCTTCCTTTCTCCTTCCCTCCTTTCTTGCTCCCTCCCTCCCTCCCTTTTCCTCCTTCCTTCCTTTCTTCCTTCCTTTTTTTCTTTTGTCCCTCCCATCCTCCTTCCCTTCCCATATTATGAAGGAATTTGTTTCTTTGAAGGGGGCTTTTATTTTATTTTAAATAAATTTTCTTAATATGTTTTTTTATTTATACGTCATTTACATTTTATTGTATGCAAGAACAATACCTGGTCATTAAGAAAAACAAAAGAGTATGTTGGGGGAGAGGGAACAGTCCAGTAAAATTATTTGACATATTGAAAAAGTCTGAACCTAATATGTAGTGTTCCATGCCCACAGATCCTCATGTCACCAAAGTTTCCTTTTTTGGCTCCTACTCCACCATTTTTGCACTTCCTACCTCATTATGTATGCTCTATGAGAGTACTTTTGTATTTATTTTTGTATTTGTATACTCAGGGTTTAACACACAGTAAACACTTGATTTTTTTTCCATTCATTTTTGGCCTGAGGCTACTCATTTGTCTGGTCTAGTGATGGGTTATGCTGGCCCATCCCAGACATTTCTACTAACATCTCTTGTCAAAAGCATCAATCATTTGAAAGATTTCTCAATGAGATCTGGTGATTGCTCTGTGGCCATAGTACAGAAACTTCCCTCTGGTATATATGGGGACTGAGTCAAAAGCAAAAGAAGTAAATCCTTTATTTTTGATCATGCTTTTTCTCCAAGTCAAGTAACTTGAAGCATTACTTTCTAAGTCACATTGTTGTTGTTACTCACTCATTTCAGTTATATCTGACTCTTTGTGACCCTGTTTTGGGTTTTCTTGGCAAAGACACCAGAGTGGTTTGCCATTTCTTTCTCTAACTCATTTTACAGATGAGGAAACTGAGATAAATAGGATTAAGTGGCTTACTGAGAGTCACACAACTGGAATATGCTTGAAGCCAAATTTGGACTTAGAAAGATAAGTTGTCCTGACTCAACACATAGCACTCTACATACTGCTCTCCCTTGCTGCCATTGTACCACTTAGTAGCCCAATTCACATTAGGACAAAACAATATTCTGCTCCTTCATATGGGTAAAAAGCTAAATGTTTCCAAGAATATCATTGGAATTGCATTTTGGAATTGAAGCAAGAATTAATATTCCTATGACTGAAAATAAAAAGTAATCCTTTAAATGTTCATGGTATGAGGGGGGAAGGGGAAAAATACATTTTCAATAAAATGCTAGGGACCACCCACAAAGCATCATTGATTTAGATCTGAATAAGACTTCAGAGATCATCTAATCCAGGTTCTTTATTGTCTGAATAAAGAATTTAAATCCTATGACTTGTTCCAAGTCATATAGTATTGAATGCAGAGATCTGTGGAAACCTTCTAGCTGCATTATGTACATTCTTCCACAGTACCACACTGCTTTGTCAGCAAAATCTGCCTTATTTTTTGAACAAAAAGAACAAAAGACAGTCCTATTTCAGAAAAAAAAATCAAATGAAAGAAAAGCACTTTTCAAAATGTCTTTAAAATGCATTAATTGGTTATGTCTGCCAATGGCATCAACAACCTGTCACTAAAAAATGGAAAATACTTAAAAGATGATTGGCAAGTTTAATTGTCACCTCATCCCCTCTTCTACCTGTGCCCCTCAGTACTCAGAAATATTGTGGAAATTCACTTATCGAAACATATTATGTGGACAATATTAAATCAGCTTTTCAGGGGAAAGGCTCCCTATAAATCCTCAAATAAATAAATGAAGGATACTCATTGCTTCAAGTCACTCATTTCTTTTTATCTCCTTATGTTTTTGTTTTTCAGGTTTCTTGCATTATATCCTCTCCCTGTTCGCTTCCATGAATTCTTTCATGAATATTAATGAGAGGATACTGTTGTGAATTCTAAAGAAATCAGACCCTGTATTGTAAGTTGATTAGTTTACCTTTTTAGCTCTTTTGCCATTTCAATAGGTAGTAAAGGAAGATAGAACAACAATCCAGGAAAATTTATAAACTCCATTAAGCCAAAGATCATTTCCCTTTTGCCTTTGTTTCCCTAGCACCTGGCACAGAGCCTGGCATAGCATAGGTATTTAATAACTGTTGGTTAAATTGAATTCCATTGAAGTAAAATGCTTCCACCACCACAGTTTATTAAGGGACTATTTTTTATGAAACTACTTATCATCAAGTAAAGCATATTATTTGCTTTCAGTGTGTACCAAACACTTAACATCTTCTGGATATTTATTCCCTTTATTTTGAGAAATATCTGAACAATTTCTATTTAAGAGCACATTTTAATATCATTTATTAAGTGAAGGTGAAGGCAAAGGTCTATTCCTGGGCTTAGCTGACTCCTCTTGACTGATATGGCAATATCTCCAATTGATCCCAAGACCAATAAAAAAAAATGAAACAAACAAACAACAAACAATAAATGATACCTATTCTACATCATACAAAAGATACAAAGAAGTTGGAGCAGAGCCAAGATAACAGATTAAAGTCAGGGATTTGCCTGAGCTCTCCCAAATTCTCCTCCAAACAACTTTAAAATGATGCCTCTAAATAAATTCTGCAATGAAAATACCAACAAAAGTTGGGGGAAATATTTTTCCACCCTAAGACAACTTAGAACATCAGCAAGAAAAGTCTGTTTCTCTGGGAGCAGGGTGGAACACAGTCCAGTGCAGGACATAGCTGACAACACAGCAGGAGGCCTTGGGCGGGGGTAGTGATAAGAGATAGAAAATTGATCGAAAGGGGATTATGAGGATCCCTTTGCAGAATTCTGTTACATTGGCCATATACTGTTCTGGGTTACAGTACCAGGTAGAGAAAGAGTAGTAGAACATGAAAGCAGGGGGCTAAAAGGGATAAATGGTCAAAGGATATGAATGGGGAGTTTTTAAATGAAGATAATAAAATTATCTATAGTCATATGAAAACAAAATACTCTAAATCACTATCGATTAGAGAAATGTAAATTTAAACAAACCTGAAGTACTACATTATAACTATCAGATTGGCTAACATCACAGAAAAGCAAACTTAAGAATGTTGGAGGGGATGTGGAAAAATCAGGACACTAAAGCACTTTTGGTGGAGTTGTGAACTGATCCAACCATTCTAGAAAAAAAATGTGAAACCATGCTCAAAAAGCAATAAAAGTACATATCTTTGGATCCAGCAGCACTACTACTAGGTGTGTACTCCAAAGGGATCAAAAAGGACCTATATGTGCAAAAATAGTTTTAGTGATGGCAAAGAATTGGAAATTTAGGGTATTCCCATTGATTGTGAAATGGCTAAACAAGTTGTGGTATTTGATCTTAATGGGGTTCTATTGTGTTAAGATAAATAATGGAATGTTTTCAGAAAAACCTAGAAAGAAAAACATGAACTGATACATAGTGGAGTTAGTATAACCAAAAGAGCATTCCACACAGGAGCAGCAATATTTTATGATAATCAACTGTGTTAGCTATACTCAGCAATGCAATGATGCAAAACAATTCTGCAGGACTTACGATGAAAAATGTTATCCACCTTCAAATAAATAACTGATGGAATCTGAATGCAGATTGAAATATAATTTTTATGTCCTTTTTTGGTCTGTTTTCCCCCACACAATATTATTAATGTGGAAATATATTTTCTATGACTGAACATGTATGACCTATATTAAATTTCTTGCTTTATCAAGGAGGTGTTGGGGTGCAAAGGAGAGAATTTGATGCTCAAATTTTTTTAAATATTAAAATTATTTTACATTTAATTGAAAAAATGTTTTTAGAAATACAAATAAGTACATCTATAGTCACAAAGATCTTATGCTATTAGTGGAAAAACGATAACAATAACCATTAGGAAATATATCTGTATCTATGTATACATCTATACATACATACATGCATACATATATAAATACATATATCTATGATCTTTATCTTATTGGAAAAATACAAAAATACAGAAAAACTAGTTTTATTTGTCTGCATATATAATATGATACATTATTATATTCAGATGGACAAATATATGTGTTATTATTTCCAAATTATTTTCAATAATAAAAATTACAATGTATTCTTGATTTTCCATTCTTGGTGACTCTTGTCTCTCTGTCTTCCCATAAGTTTACCAAAAGAGTTCACCCAGAATACTAATATTCATCTTTTCTTTCTCTTAACATAAAGGTGAAGATAGAATACTTAACTTTGACCTATTATCCTTTGCCCTTGACACAAGAACAGACCAAATTGTGTTCCTGATATAGAATTTTTAACCTTTTATTTTACCTTTTTTTCCTCAGAGTTCATTAGATATTGAAACCTTTTCATGCCCATCTTGGACTTCCTCATTTGCCCCTGTGTGGTATACTTTTTTTTTAATAATTCGAGACTATCTTATTATATGTCTTGCTGTGGTATAGAAACACTGCTATTTAAATAGATGAAACTTTGTTTTAATGGGAATCTCTTAATATTCCTGAAGATCATGCAGCCTACTTCCTTATTGTTCAACAATAGCCCCGATTTGTCCATCTGTAACATCTATTCCGATATACATACAAATAGATATCTTTATAGGTTGTCATCTAAAGACACGTTGTAATCTGCACAACTAGATATTGCTCATCCAGTTCATTTTCTTGTGTGGTTGGTCAGTCTAAACTCTTTTAAATGATTACAAATCTCTTCCAGACTGTGCCATGTTTCAAGGTTTGATGAAATTAGCAAAATTCTACTCACAAGCAACATTTATAAGCATATATAAGTATGGTTTTGTATACATACATTATATATTACACACAAACATATAATGAATAGGCAATGACTGGGAAAGAGAATATTTCTTGTTTTTCTTTAGTTCAAAAGAAGATCCTATCCCTAGTAATTAGGGAGTTAATTTTTGAAATGGCATTTATTACTTTCATTTTCAAGGCAACAGGATAGTAAGAAGTCTTCAATTCATGCCATGTGAAAATTGGTAAAAGAAAAAGGGAAAGAAAAGTTTCCATGGATGGATGTAATAGGTACTTTCAGGTATTTGAAGGAATCTAATGAGGGAAAGGTATTTTTAGACTCATTCTGCTTGGCCCCATATTTCAGAATAGATAACAACAGGTGGAAGCTGAAGATGCAGATTTAAATTAGACATAAAAGAAAGCCTGTAACAATCAGAGATATTTCAAATTATGATGGAATGGCTTGTCAGGTTGCTGATGTCTCTTAATTTGATACTTTCTAGGAAAAGATGAACTTTTTTGGTACATTGTAAAAGGGATCCTTTTTAATGGGTGTCTTGAAATAGTCAATGGTTCCTCAATCTCTCTTCCAACTCTTAAATTTTATAATTCTGTGGAAACTTCTGAGAGGAATTTGGTATAGCAGAAAGAGCTTTAAAACCCAAGGACATGTGCACATTATAATTCTTTTGCCTACTAATTACATAACTTGGGTCATGTCATGTAACTCTCTGTGCTTCAGTTTCCTCATTTGTTATTTAGGAAGTTGAAAGAGATGGCCTCTAATGTCTCTTTAAACTGTAGAACTAAGATCCAATTAGATGTGATTTGAGCAGCAAATGAAAAGATGGTCAGAATCAGATGAGTCTATGAGTGAGGATAGGGGAAGAAAACAGTATTTTTGCCTTCTACAACACCATACTTCATGGTAGTCATGGGGGGAGGGGCGGCGAGGAGCATGATCTCTGCCTTCCATCCCTACTACAAATGGTCTAGCACCTCATGCATCCCCACCCACACTGAATATGGTGCAAAGCACCATATGCCACCCACCACCAGATTATTAGAATTCTATGTGTAGACTGTTTCTCAAATTTTATGTGCTACAAATTTTAAGGAGCATCTGTTCAGTCAGACATAACAGGTTCCTAAGTACAGAATAATACCTATTAGTAATCAAAAGAGCTTAGTCTCTTATTAACTTAATGGAACTTAATTTCCCCATCTTTTAATTCTGCCTCTTCCTCTTTTTAATAAGTAGCCACACTTGTCATTTTTTAAAATATCTCTGTATCAAGGGCCCGGTGGGATCAGATTGTTTCTATAATTCATGCAACAGGAGTAACTTGTTGTTGACTGACTGACAAGATCTTGTCAGATGGGTCACTTCATGACACATTTGAACTTAATTGGTACGAATTGTCAAAATCTTGAAACCGTCTCTGAATGCAAGAGTGTATTGATCTGAGTCAAGAAACTGAAATGCGACACCCCCCCCCCCAAATGTAGGAAAGACACAGTACATGTTGAAAACTCTGTGTTGTGTATATATGTAAAAGTTAGTATGCAGAACTTTTCCACAAATTTTATAAAAACATTTCAGCATCTCCTTCCCCTTCTCCAGTAATACCCCCACTTTTTTGTTCTTCCTGGGATTCTGTTCACTGTCCTTGTGAACTCTTAGAATGGATAGCATGGTACCTGGCCTTGATCCAGTGGGTGTCTGGCATGTGTGAGGAAGTAGTTGTTAAGCAAGGGCTGCTGACTGTTGTCGAACTCACACAAAGGATATACAGACTGCACATGGTGCTGAAATGCATGAGACAAGTAGGACAGGAAAATGCCGGGCTACACGCAGCATGATTGATGGTATGTGCTTTCTGCTGAGTGCCATCTGTTGGAGAGTACAAGGGAGATAAGAAACTGGCGTGTAATTTTTAAATGGCTCCTTTCTCCTATGAAATCAATCAATGTAATCGGACATAAAATGCACATGCCCGCTTACACTCCCAGATACTGGGCTTTTTCTCTTCCTGTCAAAAAGATTTGGGGTAACTAAAAATAGGATTGCTCTATATGTGTTGTGATCTTTTCAAAGCCCCCTGCTCACCACCATTACCACCCTCCATCAAAGGCAGAAAAAGAGAAATTAATTCATGAAAGAAATTCAAAAATATTTTTAGGATATTCCCTCTTTTTATATATGTCTATTCCTTTGACCAACATTCTATCATGGAGAAATCAAAATGTTACTTAAGGCAGCAAGGACATGCAGTAGACAGAGTATAGACTTGGGACCTGGAAAGACCTAAATTCAAAACTTGCTTTAGACACTTAGTAGTTAAATAACCTGTGTAAATCTATTAACCTCTCTCAGCCTCAATTTCTTCATCTATAAAATGGGGATAATAATAGTAACTATTCCCCAGGGTAATTATGATGATTAAATATATAAATAAGCCCTTTAAAAATCTCAAAGACATACATGTAAGTATGTACATGTGTATGTTTATGCATATGAATGTATGTTTTAAGTTTGTGTGTGGGGATCATAAGTTTTCTCATATGGTGGTAAGAGTGGATGTCCTTCTAAAGCCCCTTTCAGCTCTATATCTATGATCCAGTGAATTGTCAATAAGAGGCACTAGGGCATAATGGAATAAATAAATCTTCAGACTTAGCAAGACCTGTACCCAACACCTAACTCTGACCCAAACTGGCTATGTGGCCTCATTCAAGTTTGTGTCATGTTAAATAACCATGAATATTCCTGAAACCTCATACTTTTGACCTATTATCCCTCTGTCTCACTTGGTGATATCATCAGCACCCATAAGCTTAATTATCATCTCTATCCAAATATAAACCAGATCTATATATCCAGTCTTGGTCTCTTTCCTGAGTTTCAGCACCATATTACCAATTGCCTTTTTAAATACATCAAATTGGATATCTCAACGTCATCTCAAATTCCATAGGTCCATAAGAACTCATTATCTTTGGGAGCCAAGATGGCGGAATAGAAACAGCACATCCAAGGCACTCTCCCCCCAGATCACCTCCAAACTATGTCAAAGGTGACTCTGAACAACTTCTGGAGCCCCAGCACCCACAGAACGACACAGAGAAGCTAACCTCCTGTTGAGGACATACCAGCAGCCCTGCAGGAAGGACCAGCACAGGGCACTGGGAGCCAGCAGCACAGCCCGCAGAGAGCCAAGCCCAGGTCCACCTAAGTCTCTGTTTTAGCCCCAGGGCAGACGGGTCAGCAGCCAGCTGGAGGGACCCCAGAATACCACCAGGTGTGGCAATTCCAGAATTATCAACACAGACATGCCTAGGACAAAGTGAGAGGTTAGTGCCCTATGGACTTCGGGGCCAGTATTTGGGGAACGAGTCTGCTTCCTCCCCTAGGGGCTAGAAGCTGACGAGGAGAAACACCATTTTGTAGTTTTCAGTGGCAGCTCCAGCTCCTGGCCTGTGAACTGTAGGGAGAAACAGCGATCCGTCTTGGGGGGGAAGCACTCTTGCTTTAACCTCCTTGCATCTGGATTGTGGTCTGGGGTGGAGGTTGTGGGGTGGATACCCAGCTTGCCAGAAATGGAAGTTGCCCCCCCCCCACACGTGCAAGACAGAAGCTCCCCAGTCTGGTGGCAGAGTCCTACTATGGCAACAAGCCCAAAAGTCAAATAATTAAGTGGCAACATGCCAAGGAAAAGGAAACAAATTAAACAGAATAATGCAACATTAGACTCCTATTTTGGGGGCAAAGAGGATCGAAGCATGGAACAGGAGGAGGACTGTGAGGTCAGAAATCCTGCTCCAAAAGCCCCAAAGGAAAATATGAGCAGGTTACAGGCCATAGAGGACCGTAAGAAGGACTTTAAAAATCAAATAAGAGAAGTGGAAGAAAAATTGGGAAGAGAAATGAGAAGGATGCAGGAAAAGTATGAAATGAGTATCAACAGCGTGACTGAGGAAAACAACACCTTAAAAAACAGACTAAATCAAATGGCAAAGGAGGCCCAAAAAAGACAATGAGGAGAAGAATGCCTTAAAAAGCCAAATTTGCCAAATGGAAAAAGAATCTCAAAAGTTCACTGAGGAGATTCATTCATTCAGAGTTAGACTAGAGCAAATGGAAGCTAATGACTTTATGAGGAAACAAGATGCTGTTAAGCAGATCCAAACAAATGAAAGAATAAAAGGCGATGTGAAATATCTCATGGGAAAAACCACTGACCTGGAAAAGAGATCCAGGAGAGACAATTTAAACATTATTGGAATACCTGAAAGCCATGATCAAAGAAAGATCCTAGGAATCACCCTTCAAGAAATTCACAAGGAAAATTGCCCTGATGTTTTAGATCCTGAGGGCAAAATAGAGGTTGAAAGAATCCACCAATCACCTCCTGAAAATGATCCCCAAAAGAAAACTCCCAGGAATATGATAGCTAGGTTCCAGAATCCCCAGATCAAGGAGAAAATACTACGAGCAGCCAGGAAGAAACAATTTCAATATTGTGGAAACACAATCAGAATAGCCCAGGACCTGGCAGCTTCTACACTGAGGGATTGAAGGGCATGGAATATGATATTCCAGAGGGCAAAAGAGCTGCAACTGAACCCAAGGGTCACCTATCCAGCAAAACTGAGTATTTTGTTTCAGGGGAAAATATGGTCATTCAGTGGAATAGAGGACTTTCAAGCATTCTTGAGGAAAAAACCAGAGTTGAACAGAAAATCTGACATCCAGACACAAGAAGCAAGAGATGCCTGAGAAGGTAATCAGGGAAAAGAAATCAAAAGGAACTTATCAAAGTTGACCTATTTACATTACTACATGGAAAAACAGTAACAGTGACTGATGAAACCTATTCTCAGTATGAAAATAATGGAAGAAGTGTATATAGTCATATGAATACATATGTGAATGTGTGTATATATGTTTACAGTTATACATGGATAAAGGGCATAGGTTGAATTTGTTGGGAAGGGAGGATAATCAAGTGGTGAAATTATGAGGTGAGAGAGGAAAGTGGCAAGAGGAGATGGGGAGAGACAGGGTAGGGTAAACTATCTCATGTAGAAGAAGCAAGGGTAAGTGGTTGCAAGGGAGGGGAAGAATAGGAAGGCAAAAAGGCAAAACCATATTCTCACTGAATTTGGTTCAGGGAGAGAATGACATACATACTAAATGGGATATCTCAACCTGCAGCAGAATAGGGGGAAGGGGGATGAGAGGAGGGATGATGGATGGGAGGGCATTCTTGGGGGGAGAGGAGGTTGGAAGTACTTACTATAGAAGAGGGACAGGATCAAGTAGGGAATGGACCAGGTGCGGGGTGGGATGAGTGGGAGGGAATTATAAGCAGCCTTGTACAATATATCTACTATGATAATGTTTTGCATAGCTAGACATGTACAACATACACTGAATTACTTATCTCCCCAGAGGGAATGGGTGACAAGCGATTAAGGGAATGGATCTGAAATTCTAGGTCTTACCATTAAATGTTTCAAGTATATATAAATACTATTAATACTCTTTTGCTTGTAATTGGGAGATAAGATGTGCAGGCATTGGGGTACAGAGATTCCCCTTGCTCTAATGGTAAAGTCGAAGGGGGTATGGGAGAAGATATGGGAGAGAGCAGATTGGAGGAAGCGATATCTTGTGCTTCTGCTATTCTGGGATGGTGGGTAGGGGAAAAATGAGGTAAAAATTGTAACTCAGAATCTGGCGGAAATGAATGATGTAAAACAGAAGTTAATAAAGCATTTGTTTAATAAAAAAAAGAAATAGTAAAAAAAATTAAAAGAATAAGGAATATAAGAGAAAAAAAAACTCATTATCTTTTTCCTCAAAGCCATCCCTATCTTCACTCCTTCCTTATTTCTGTCAATGTCACCACTATCTTCCAAATCACTCAGATTTCCAATGTCACTGTCATCCTCAGCATTTCTATACTCATGCCACTTAGCCTGTTTTTCTTGTCATTTCTGCCTTTACATTTCTTGTATGCATTGCCTTCTCTACTCACATAGACACCATCTTTATAAAGGTTCTTATAAAACCCTTATAACCATTTTTTCAACTGGACTATTTCAATAGTCTTTTAAATGATCTGTCTCCTTGCCTTATCTCTCTCCACTCTAGGCTATTCTCCATTTAATTGCCAAAGTTATTTCCTAAAGAACCATTTTAAACAAATTTTTCTCCCTACTCAGTGAGTTCCTGTGGCTCCCTACTAATGTCAGAATCAGTTGCTATCTTTCTCAGGTACTGGAAACTATAACCTTCTTACTGTTCCACTCTTCATACCTTTTACTCTTCTTTGCACTCTACCATCTAACTCCTCTGGTCTACTTGTTATTCCTTAAATACCACATATCCTTACCCTTTGAACTGACTTTCCACCGTGTCTTAAATGTCCTCTCACCTCTTAATTTCCCTGACTTCCTTCAAGATGTGATTCAGCATTTCCCTTTTTCAAGAAATCTTTCCCAGTCCCTCTTGTTGCTAATGCCTTCCTCATTTAGATGATGTCTCTTCTGCTTTTCACATTGTATGTACCAATTCATTTATATGTTGACTCCTCTATTAGAATGTGAACTCTCTTTGAGCAGGGATTTTCCTTGAATTTCTTTTTTTTTAATTTCCAATGCTTAATACAGTTTTTGAAACATAGGAAGTATTTAATGAACATTAGTTGACTGATTGATTTTACTCCCCTCCACATACTCTTATCATTCAGTTAACCTGTTCTGCTATTCTGAACTTACAGTACATTGGCTGAAAATATGCCATTACATGTACTTTTCTTCATGCTTTCCCTCTTCATCTCCACCTCGTAGCTTCCCTATCTTCATTAGAGATGGGACTCAAAGCCTACTTTCTATCAGCAGCCTTTTCTAGTCACCCCAAATTCTAGGTTCTTCCCACTCCCTCTCAGTGAATATCAGATTTGGACTGTGGAGTAAACTTTGTTGTTACTATCTTTGGTGGGACATTAACCAAAGATGATTTCTTAATAAAGTGTGTGTTTTTTAAACTTACTTTAATTAGTTTTTCCCCTGCAGAGACAATAAAATGCACATTTTTGAAACTCCAAAATAATTTGGAAAATGAAATTAACTTTAGGATATTTATCATTAGAATGTCACCAATACATATAGCATTCAAGTCCACCAGAGAGGCTTCTTATACATCTTACTGTGAGCAAAGTCTAGCCCACACATTCTATGAAAATAGGCATCATTCTTGATGACATTTCCATAAAGGGTCTGCATAAATCTACACAGCAATTGGGCTTTAAAATATGCTGTGATTTTTTCCCCTTTTGAGTAAAAAACCTACAATGAATTTAAATTTAGCAAGCAGAGACTCAGCTATAAAAAAGAGTCACATGGTTTCAGTCATATGGGTAAGGAAGGGTTGTGCTTATGTGTGTATAGGTTTGTATCATAATATATTAAATATGGTAATACATGGTTTCTATAATGACATTTCTCTGTTTTTGTCTTTACTCAGTATATGAGCTGGAAATTAATTAGCAAAATGAATCTGGGCAAACATGCTGGCAAGGGTGATATATGCTCTAAAGGTATATGGAGACATGAGCATATATATGGACATATGGATGTTCATGTACATAAATAGTGCACATATTTGCATAATGTAATTTGTGTAAATATATATGTACACATATTTGTGTATATTTGTAAAATTTGTTGTTTTGTATTTTTGTAAAACTATGCATATGTATGCATATATAGAGATATATAATTTATGTATACACATACATGCATATTTTGTACATACATGCATATTTTGTATCAACACCTTGAGACTGGGAATTTATATTATATAGGTATATATCTGCATGTTAAAATGTGTGCATGTTTAGATGTGTATATATATACACACATGTATATATACAGGAATATGTTTATGAATACACAATTATTTACAAGCAAATATAATAGCACACTGGATAAATCTGAGGACTTCATACAGGTGAACTAATAAAAGTCAAGTCAATAACCATTTATTAAGTATTATACACCTAGTATGTTGTAATGGAAATGTAGATTCGAAGATCTTCCCTGCCCCTAGGCCCTTTGATTGGCTTAAGAGACTTTGATTGACTTAAATGACTCTGAGAACCTTCCTTGATTTGAAAATATATTCTGCCCCCTAATAGGCTGAATGTGGTCACATGGAGCCTGTGGTAGGAGGCTTGGTTTTCAGGAATGACCACACCTTGATGCTATGTGATTGGGCAGTGGGTCAAGAGGGTGGTTACATTCTCTGAGCCAGGAGAAGACTATATAATCCCTGATTTGAGGCTTTGCTTTGGGGCTCACTTTGAAAAGTATTGTGTGACACTTCCCAGATGAGACTCTGGGAAGCCGTTGTTGAGAGCCCCCCGGCTTTGAAAACCCAGATGTTGATGCTTCCCTCTCTGGTAACTGATTCTGATATTGCTAATGGATGGACAGTTTGGAAGCCTGTCTGTTTGATCTGTCTGTATACTCTGAAGTTTGGGGTGCTGACCTTTTCCCCCTGAACTAAGTAATATGTGTTGGTTTGATTAAAGTAAGCTTGTTAACCCATTTTGAGTTGCTTTCCTTTTGAAAAGTAGATCTAAGAACCTGTGTTGGCAGTCACCCTGGGGATATTGGGGTGCTTGCTGCTACATATGTATAAGGCCCTATTTTGGTATAGGAAAGTTAATTCATAACAATATAGATATTTACAAATATACCAGGGGCATGTAGGTGGCACAGTAGAGAGAGTGCTGGTTATAAAGGCAGGACTACTCATTATCCTGAGTTCAAATTTGACCTCAGACACATTCTAGTGATGTGACCCTGTGCAAGTCCCTTAACCCTGTTTACCTTGGCTTATTTATATGCAAAAAGAGCTGGAAAAGGAAATGGCCAACTCCTCTAGTATTTTGCAAAGAAAATGGGGTCATAAAGAGTTTGACTTGATTGAAAATGACTGAACAACAACAAAATCACATTATCTATCTCGTTATTCCCTGACAAGAGGATCATGAATCCAAAACTTTCAATGAATTTTCAAAAAAACATAATTTGGAGGATTAAACAAATCAGGATATTTTATCTTTGGCCATAAAACAAAATTTTTTTACTGACTTTCAACAGAGTTGATTGAGATATTTCCTGCCATGCCCAAAACAACTGGTTACTGCATGATGTCTTTTCACCATACCACAAGGATAAATATAACTGTAACAGCTCACCTTTTTTTATACTTTAAGACTTGCAAAGACTTTTATATACATTTCCTCATAGGAATCCTGAAATTGAACCTGTGAGGTAACTGCTGTTATCATACCTATTTTACAGAGGAGAGACTAGAGGCTCAAAATGTTAATTGGTTCCCCAGGTAGCAAGGGGCTGAGATGACTTTTTGTCTCCATTATTTCTGACATTGATTCTAGGGTATTATTTATTATGCAACACTTCCCCTAAACATAGACTAAAAATAATGACCAATTCACTGAAACAATCCACTTGACATACTGGCTTATTGATGTGGCATACTGTTTACTATAATGTGTGTAGTTCCTCTTCTTCTTCGTAAGTTACAACTTGTACAAGACATGCATATTGTGCTTTAAGATTTACAAGGCTCCCTACATATAGTATCTCATTTGATCTCCTTAGCAATCTGGCTTTCTGAGACAATAAATAATATAAGGCTTTATTATTTCCCCCATCTACATATAAAAACAGAAAATTAATCAGGTAAAATGACATTGCCCTGGTCACTCACCTACTAAGATTTGAACCCAAGACTTCCTGACTCCAAGCAGAGCACTGTCTCTATTATTTCTCATAGTTTTGAAGTCTTTGTTTTCCTATTTTGACAGACTTTGAATCTTGTCAGTTCAGACATTCATCCTATAAATGCAGATAGCAAGCAATCCATACCCTCTCACCCTGTTTGCCTGTTGCTTATGCAAATCTCACTCTGATAGCTGCAAATTTTCCACAGGTGTTTCCTTAAATATGCTGGGGGTCATATAGCTCACTTAACATCCTGTGGATAGCAACACAGCACTCAGGCTGTCCATCAGTCATTTTCTACTCTGTTACCCCTGAACAGAACTCTTTCTTTTCTTTTCATGCATCCATACGATGACTCCATTCTCCTTCCTTTGCACAATCCTATGCTGAAATACTGTTGCAGCCCAGTTTTCTCACACCAGTAATGATGTCCTATAATTGTTTCCAGAGTTGTTTTATTTTCTTAGTGAGAAGCAAAATTATGGATGTCAAATATGCCAACCAGTTTGGTAGGTTCCTTAACAGATCATGGAGCAGCTTCAACCACAGGCATGTAACAGTTTGCTAGTTTGTAGTAGATACATATTTCATTTATCCAGAGACCTGCCTTCCAGAAACTTCATGTTTTCAGAATGCTTCCAGACCAGGAAAAAGTTAGCAATGGAAGACCAACATCTCTGATATGAAAGCAGTCACTGAACCCCAATAACGATTATAATATCCCAAAAATTAAAATGAAAATATTGCGCCATGACTCTAGAATCACATACAGGTTCCCTTTTTGTCATTTAAAAGTCTTCATAAATTGATCTATTTTTCCAGTCTTATGCTTTATTCCCCTTCATGGACTCAACAATCCAGCCAACATAGTATAGTTGATAGAATGGGTAGAGTAATACACTTGGGTTCAGGCAGACCTGGTTCCAAATCCTAAGACATTTGATAACTGTCTGAATCTGAACAACTTCTCTGGATCTCATATTTTTCAATTGTAAAATGAAAAAGTGATTCTACATGTTTTTCTAAGATCTGAATCTATGGTTCTGTGATCCAGGGACACTGGACTTTTTACTCTTCCTCACAAATGAGATGCCATTTCCAATCTCTATGTCTTTGCATTAGTCATTTTCTGTGCCTGGTATACTTTTCCTCCTTACCTGCATGACTTAGAGTCTTCTTTCTTCAAGATGTGACTCAAGCTCCATTTCTATGGGAGGACATTCCTGTGCATCCCCCACCTCAGGTCACCTTATATATACTGTATGTATACTGCATTCATGCCAGGATATGTACATGATATCACCCCATTTAGGATGAAAATTTCTTGAAAGGTGGGATTATTTTATTTTTTTCTTTATATTCTCAATAGCACAGATTTTGGAAATTCATATGACACTGGATGTTAATATTGATTAATTGATATATACCAGGATTGGAAGGGAAAGTCAGTCAGTCAATAAACATGGATTAAGTGTCTAGTACATGCCAGTCACAGTGCACATAACCAGGGATAAAAAAAGAGAGAGACAAAAGACAGTCCCTGCCCACAAAGAGATCACTATCGAATGGAGGAGAAAACAAGCAAGGAAATATATATATATGAAGTATATACAGCAAAAATAGGAAATAAAAGATGGAAGAAGGCACTGGAATTAAGAGGGGTCAGAAAGACTTATTATAGAAGATTAGACTTGAAGGAAGCCAGGGAAGCCTTTAGGCAGAGGCAAGGAGAGAGGACAAACCAGGTATTAGAGAAGAACCAGAAAAAATGGCCAGATCTAAGAAATGGAGTGTATAGTCTATGGAACTGCAAGGAGGTCAGAGTCACTGAATCAAAGAGTATGTGGCAAGGATGAAGATGTGAGGAGACTGGAAAGGTTGGAGAGGGTTAGGTTTTGAAGGGCTTTGAATGACAAACAGGGGGGCTTGTATAAGATCTCAGAGGTAACAAAGAACCACTTCAGTTTATTGAATATAGTGGGACTTGCACTTCAGGAAAGTCACTTTGGAAGGTGAATGAATGTTAGATTTAGGTGGAGTGGGGACACCTAAAGCAGGTTAATCTACTAGTAGGTTATTGCAATTCTCCAAGAGTAAGGTAAAAGGGGCATGACCCAAGGTGCTTGCAGGATAAGAGGAAAGAAGGGAGAATATTTGAGAGATGTCATAAAGGTGAAACCAAAAGACCTTGATAGCAGATTGGATATGTATGTGGAACAGGGGAGAAAAGACAATGAGAAGATAAGGATCACACCTAGATGGTGAGCATGATGGACTGGAAGGATGACGTTGCCCTTGATGGCAAAAGGGATGTTAGGAAAGATTGTCCAATTCACTGAAGTGGATAGAATCTCCTCAGTGTCTGGCACAGTGCTTTGCACAAAGGAAGTGCTCAATAAATGTTTCAAGTAATCAAATAACCATGACAACTCATAGTGAAAAGGCTATTGTGCATTTTATCTTTGTTGTTGTTCAGTTGTTTTATTTATGTCTGACTCTTTGTTACCCCATTTGACTTCTCATTGGCAAAGATATGGGAATGGTTTGCCCTCTCTTCTTCCAGCTCATTTTACAGGTGTGGAAACTAAGGAAAATAGGGGCAAATGACATGCACAGAGTCACAGAGCTCTTAAGTGACTAAGACCTGGCATCAGCCTTGGCACTCTATCCACTGTGCCCCCTAGCTCTGAAATATATAATTTACCTACTTTGCTCTTTTGTTTATAAATGGTTTAATTTTTTAAGCATAACCCATATATATATATACACATATATTTATATATATACATATATGTATATATACACTTTTATTTACAGATGCTCATTTTTAACCTAACAATTGCTTAATATTTATGTTCTAGCATTGACTAACAGGGAAATAATCTCCCAAGTTCTCTTTTAGGTAAAACAAGAGAGTGGAACAGTGATTTAAAAAAAAATGAAATCACATACTAAATAATATTGATGAAAGCAGAGGCATTAAAAAAAATCAAACAAGTCGGGAACAAGGTGAGTTTTTTAAAAGAAAATATGCACATCTCAACAAAACAATGACTAAAGGGTATATAATAATCATCCCCACATACTTGATGGGTATAATTGCAGTAACTTTATGAACAGATGGTTTATATAAACACTGAGAAGAATTGTTTAGGAGAGCATAGCACTACATCAGTATAATGGCACCAAATTAAGCAAAGAAAAAAAGTTGGCAGAATATAAGGAAATCTGAGAAAATGTTCTCAAAATGGGAATCTACTTGCCTAGAGTAATATTCTCCCAAGTCCTATCATTTAAGATACTGAGAAGAGGATGGAAGAAAACAGTACATTTTCATACCAGGAAAATCCCATGTCATCTGGGGGAATGAGACCAGATGACCCTTGCAGGTCATCCCTAATTTCTTTGATTCCATTTGTTTTATTTCCAGATGTTGATGTGCATCCTTTGGCAAGCCCCGTCTGGCAAGGTGAAGCATTTGAGAGGCTTGGGTTTGTTGCTTTGTTTGTTTGCTTCATTCACTTTTTAGCTGACGAGGAAATTTAGCAATAAATTTTGGCAAGGAGTATGAAAGTGGAGAGGCCCGTCGATTGCAGATGTATCACACTGGATGCCCTTGCAGGGCCAATGTTGAAACTGAGCAAGAAACAGTGCATTTCTTGTGCCAGCAAAAACTAAGACGACAGGTTTTATTTCAATTTAAATAAAACCTGAAGGTAGAACTGCGGAAAGCTGGCTCGAGCTACCTGGCAGTCTGCCTAGAAGAGAATCTCTGATAGACTTCTTCCGTAGACTATATTAGCTTCACTGGTTTCTTTGATTTAACATAAAGAAATTTAATTTTCGAAACAGTATAATTTATCAGGTTTTTCTGATTATTTCATCTGTCTAGCTCTCTCTAGCATTTTACCAGAACCTTCCTTCAAATCAAGATTTCTGAATTCACAACATGAATAATCCGTATTTTGCTGACAGGTTTCCTTGCGGAATTCAATATGATATTGTCATTCAGAAGTTGGAAGCACCATTTAATTACATGCTACTGCAGAGAACTGAGCCCTGGGTAGTTAATATTCCAGAGACCTGGCGGGGACATTTTGAAAATGTTTTGTTTTTTTTTTTACTTTTTTTTTTTTCAAATAAAAGGACAGCAGGGATGGAGGTTATCAGTCAAAGTGAAAAGTGGATTAAGGATAACTTGTAGCTAGCCAGAGTTAGATCTGCTTATGACAAAAACATCTGCATTTATAGAGAATAAATTAGTGCAAAGGGCTATAGTAGATTTAGCAGAGAGACATTGTTCAATTGCACTACCAGAAATGACCCAATATTCTTTTTTTTTTTTTCCACTAACCTGATGGCTAGGTAATGTTATTTCCCCAGGCCAGTGACAACCAAATTTGGGAGAACTATAAATTCTTCTCTCTTCTTTGAATTCACCCCATGTCAAACATATACACATACACATGTGCATGTGTATGCACATATAAATTATACATATGATATATGCTATGTATAACACATTTTGTATGTGTGCACTATGTTATATACATGTGTATATGTGCATTGTATATAATATATACATTTCATTATATAAAATTATACCTAATATATACAAATATATCACATACATGCATGTGTATTCAACATATTCATACATATATATCATATATATCTCTATAGTGTATACTACATATTTTATATGTATATATGCACATATGCATTACACACTATATAATGTATATGTATATATGTGTGTGTGTGTGTGTGTGTGTGTGTGTGTGTGTGTGTGTGTGTGTGTATGTAAAGAGCAGGGAGGAAGTGTAATTAGAGAATTCCCTGAACAATACAATACATTGCACAGTGGATTAGATGAAATTAGAGGGAAAAGTCTTCCTTCAGAGGCATTCAAGAGACATCTACTGGGGTGGCTAAGTGGAGCAGTGAGTAGAGCGTTGGCTCTGGAGTCAGAAGGACCTGAGTTCGGATCCGGCCTCAGACACTTAAATGCACACACAAACAAAAACCTAGCCATGTGACCTTGGACAAGTTACTTAACCCCAATTGCCCTCCAAAAAAAAAAAAGAGAGAGAGAGAGAGAGACATCTACCAATGTCAAGGAGAACAACCCAGTGTTGTTTTGTTAGGAAGATGCAGAATACTGCTAATTGGATTTTAAAGACTAGGTCACCTCCAAGATGATTGGATGTCTGGGATTTAACTGAATGGACTCTTGTTGAATACCTATTCTTTGTAGTCTAGAAAAAGGGAATTGACAAAACAATCTGGACTCTTTTTTGGATAGTTTTCCTCTAATCACCTTTTCTCAGAAGACAGGTGAGCACACAGCAAGGTGGACCTGTTTTTGTTCCTGGGGGTTTTGTTTTGTTTGGGAGTGTGTGTGTGTGTGTGTGTGTGTGTGTGTGTGTGTGTGTGTGTGTGCGCGCGTGTGTTTCTGTGATTTGGGGTTATGACTGTGCTCATCTACAGTGTCCTTCCAACAAAAACCATAAACAGATACCTTGTGCCTGAAGGCATGAAGAAGTTGTATTTCCCATACGAAAAGATGATAAGCATGGGAGGTGGGGAGGACCAATAGAAGTCTTGCAGAAGCACAGTCCAGAGGTGGGGATCATGAACAATATTTGTGAACTCCAAGCTCCTAGTTAGGGGTGACTTCTAGGTAATATGATACATAGAACTCTGGACTTTTAGTCAGCAAGAGATGATTCTTAATCCTACTTCAGAGATTTCCTAGTTATTTGACTCTAGGAAAATTACTTAACCTCTCTGTGATTTCCTCGTCAATAAAATGATGGAATTGTACTCAGACTATAATGTTGCTTTTAGTCCTAAATCTATGATCCTATGAATTCTTTATCGTGATTACAGATTGCAGACATGAGAGAATTTATTTTTCTGATTTATGACTAGGACTAGAACTTGCCAAAAGGGCAATTCTAAATTTTAGATATTTCAAGTTCAAGAACCTTTTAGAGATGACAATGTCCTAATGAATTCACTTCTTGGAGAAAGAAGGGGGTCAATGACATATCTCTAGAGGAGGGTATTATTTGCAAAGCAAAGTCCATAAATTAATCATAAGGTGAAGGTCTTGTGGAAAATGGAAGTTTGCTTTCAGGTATGTGGAGTCTAAAACAAAGTGATGCTTCATATATGGGAAGGACTGTCCAAAATGCTGGGTAAGAGTTAGGGATTCAACATGCAAGCATAGTCAGCAATAAAGAGGAGATGATCTGGTCATGTGATAGGATGTCCTAATCCCCAAAGTTGTGGGAAAGCAGTGAGAATTGCTAATACTAAGAATCTATAAAATTTTCCTGGAATTGGAGGAAGAAAAAGGCACTAAATCATGATGCTAAGGAACAAAACTTGGACTTTTTCCTTTACTAATACAGTGGCTTATTCATATTATTCTAATCTGATGGGAGAGAAGTTTCCAAGGATTGACTTTAGCAACCCCAAATTTGTTTTCCTTACAATGAGAATTCAAACCTGAAGAGAAGTACAACAAAGCTGAAGGCTTGTGTAGGTCTTCTGGGTAAATTGAGACTCAACAGAATGTAATATATTAACTCAGAAACCCAAAATTCATTTCTCTTCCAGGAGAGTATAAACCATTAGGGTAGCACTGAAAGCTGGAAACTAATGTAGGGTCCTGGGGTGAAGGAACATATTTCAATTGCCATGGATTCTTAAGAGGCTTTTTTTCCTCATAGATATACTTCCTGCTGAATAAAATAAATATGTTGATTTGTGATACCCATTTCTTTTCTTTTTCTTCCTTTGAAAATTAACTTCATTTATATTGAAAAATTATAAATGGTAACATTTTGCTATATTCCATGAAATATAAAATTCTGTATTGAGGAGTAGACATTTAATAAATGTGTTGATTGAATGATTGGTTGATTCTAGCCTTACCTAAGATGCATGCTGATTGTGTGTGGCTGGACAAGGCACTTACCCTCTCAGTGCTCAAGAAGACTCTCTAAAACCTTAAGTTTTAGGGGAGGAACCAACATGCATTCAAGGTAACCACTTACCTGAGAGGTCCACAAAACAACGAAATCAAATGTCTAGTCACTATTGCTTTTATTTATACATTTATGTATGTAGTAAGAAAATCAACTAGATTTAGGTGTTTATGTGTCCATGATTTGCATTGGTACCTCTGGTGCCTGCATAGACCGTGGGGCTGTTTGAATAATATCTTTGGATACCTAGACATGAATTTTATACTTAGACTCCCAGAGTAAACTCAGAGTGAGGACAAATAAGTGAAATGTTTAAATTACAAGGCTAGGAGCACATGACAAAAGAAAGACTTTTCAGTATCTCCCCAAGAGATTATAGTTTATCTTGAACCTAGACTTTGGGATGCTTACTATACAGGAACATATACATACATGTAATGTATTCATGCACACACACACATACACACACGTGTGTGTATGTGTGTGTGATTCATCTTTCATTCATTCGTCCATTCATTTATTCATCTATCCATCAATCCACTCAACAAATATTTATGAAGTAATTTATTTACAAGACAAAAGGACTTTAGAAACAAAGTCAGGAAACCCTGAGATGGGGTCTTATCAGTGACATCTACTATCTGCATGATCATGGGCAAGACCCTTAACCTCTTGTTTCCCCCAAACAACTCTAAATCAGTAAATTGCAGATTAATTGGTAATCCGCATCAATGGAAGGAATTTCTAATCCAACTAGAATGGATTTCTGGATGCCATGTTGACAAGCTGGAGAGTCAAATGTAATAGTGAAGAATTTTAATTTTATGTTAGAGAATAATTTCTTGAAGAAACTGGCAGTATTGAGTACAAGAAGGGAATATTTCATGGCTGCATAATAGTTATCTTCAAATGCCTGAGGGGCTGTCAGGTAGAGGGAAAACTGGATTAATTCTATTTAGCTGGAGATAACAGTAGCTAGAGCAATGGGTAGAAATTATAAAGACATAAATCTGGGGTTTAATGTCAGGAAAAGAAAAGAAATAATCTAACAAACCAAATGGCTTTTCTTAACATCCGTAACTGTCTATAACTTGAATGGATTGACTGAATTTTATATATATATATACCTAAAACTTGAACTATATATCACTTGAAATACATATGTGTGTGTGTGAGAGAAAGAGAGAGAGAGAGAGAGAGAGAGAGAGAGAGAGAGAGAGAGAGAGAGAGAGAGAGTATACTGTCTATATGAGAGAGAGACCAAAAAAAAATCTATCATCTATCTGTCTATCTTGAATGATCCATAACTTGAATAGATTGAACTGAATGGTAGTGTATCCTCCCTTATTGAATAGCATCAACTTTAAACTGTATGATCATTTGTAAGTCATCCTACATTAAAGATACATTTGAAGGTATGTGTCAGATGGATGGCATTGGTTTTTCTTCCAACTCCAAAATTCTTTAGTTGTGTGAATTCTTCATGAACAAAAATAGGTTGGTCTGGACCTTCCTCCTACTGTTCTCCTACACAGATACAAATTCCAGGAGCAGATATTGAATTGGTAGAAATGACGTCTTTGTGTATTTCCTAAAATATGAGAGAAATGTGTGCTTGAGGTAAAGTCAAAATTCTCCTACATTTTCTCAGGGGATTTTTTGTTTGTTTGTTTGTTTGTTCAGATGTGACAGTTTGAGAGGCCCATGTTACGCCTTACTCTGGATGGTCAAAGCTGTAAATAGTTCAACCACCAAAGCTACCTCCCACCCTGTAGGGAATGCTGTAGTGTGGAAGCTCTTGGAACATAATTGGGAATCTCTTACTGCAGCTATTCAGTTTTACTTCTTATTGGGGATTCTAGGTGAGGATCAGTGATTACTCCAGAACTCAGGTATTCCTAATTCCCTTGAACCATATGTTCACTTAATAATTAAACTAGCATCAGGGACAGAAGGAAATGAAAACCTTAACTAGTATGATCCTATAGCTAAAGGGAAGTTAGTCTTGGCTTATTTTTATAGGGAAATAACACATTATGTACCCTGGAAAGAGAAGATCTGAATTGGAATCTTGGTTCTTCCCTTACTGTGTGTGACCTTAATTTTAGGTAAGATTCTGCAACTCTGTGATCCTTCAACTTTCTTCATAAGTTAATTGATGCTGATGAATAAGGGGACTTGAGAGAACATTTATATTCTAAAAGGAGGTGATTCTATATATTTTGGGGATGGGGTCTTCTTCAATAATTTATCGATTCCTCTCCATGCCTTTATTTATGAAGAAGGAGAAGGAAAAGGAGAAAGAGAAGGAGGAGAAGAAGGGAGAGAAGGAAGTGGAGGATAAGGAGGAAGAAGAGGAAGAAGAAGAAAGGGAAAAAGAGGAGGAGGAGGAAAAGGACAAAGAGGATAAGGACAAGGAAAAAGAATTCAGCAAAAACAATCCAGTGGTGATATTTGTCAGTTTATACAACATTCTACCCTTTTAATATCCTATGTTTTCAATGAAGGGAGGAAGGTACATTTTTTCAACTCTTCTAAGCATCCAAGTTAAATTCATTCAACAATCTTTCAGTGCATCTTCACTGGCCCTAGTTTTGCACCCAAAGTCTGAGAAGAAAAATTAATTAAGAACCACATATTAAGCACACCAAAGTACTAGAAACATAGAAAAAGGAATAAGACAGTCCCTGAAGCTTACAGTATGACAAAAGGAGGTACAATTGTGTTCTAATGAGCTATATTCAGTTTAAATTGGAGAGAAGGGACTAAAATTAAGGGAGGTTGGGAAAGACCTCGTATAGAAGGTAAGATTTTAACTGGAACTGGAAGAAAACCAGGAAACCCAGGATGTGGACATGAAGAGGGAAAACATTCTAAGTATGGGGTATAGCCAGTAAAAAGGCCTTGAGTCAAGAGATGGCATGTCTCATTTGAAAAATAACAAGGCAGATAGTGTATCACAGAGTATGTGTGTGGAGGGGTCAAGATTTAAAAAGATTCAAAAGATAGGTGAGCAGGTTATCAAGTCTAATCCTTCCACAGTAAAATCCTTCAAATATTTAAAGGCTTTTGTTCATTCCAAACCCCAATTTGACTAATCTCCAAGCTAAATATCTGCAGTTCTTTCAACTAACTATGCATAAATTCTTCCAAGCACCCTTTTTTCCCCTAGTGTTCTTTTGATGATGTTTTATCAGTCCTTATCCAAATCAAGTTTTTTTTTAAAGTTTTTGACTTTATTAACTATAATCCCCTCCTGAATATTTGATATTCTCTTCCCTTAGCTTTCATGATACTCTTCTCTACTAGTTTTTCTCCTACCTATCTGACTTTCCTCAATTTATTTACTTCTTCATCTTTCCTAAAATAGAAAATAAGAACAGTTCCCTAATATAGCCAGACTTGCACAAAGTATGACAGGACAATGACTTTCTAGCCTAAAGACAAAATTCCTTTATTAATATAACCTAAAGCTATGAGTTATTTTGGTTGACACATAGCATTGGTAACTAATATTGTGTTTGTTTGTTTTTTCATATATTATGATCCAGTCACATTTTACTCACCTTGTATTCTTTTTTATTACAAATGAAGTATGTTTGCAGTTCTTCAGTCATTTCAGTGGTGTCCAACTCTTCATGACTCTAGGTTTTTCTTGGCAAAAATACTAGAGTTGTTTACATTTCCTTTTCCAGCTAATTTTTAAAATGAGGAAACTAAGGCATAAATGTTTAAGTGACTTGCCCAGGGCCGCACAACTAGTAATCATCTGAATTAAAATTTGAACTTGTGAAGATGAGTCATTCTGACTCCAGGACCAATATTTTATCCACTATGCCAACTAGTTGTAGTGTAGGATATTATATATTTTTCCTCTTAAATTCTACCCATTGTTTCAAATGGTTAAAATCTTAAAATTACTGCTCTATTACCTACTGCAGTCACTGTTTATAGATACATTATATTTTGACTTGATAAGCATGATATCCATACCATCATCTAATATAACATGTTGAATATAGAAGGGTAAATGATAGAACCTTAACGCATTATATTGGAGACCTCCATAAAGGCATCATTGGATCAATATTCTTTGTACCTAATCAGTTACCTACTTCTGGACCTAATTACTGAGCACTTATTTATCAATTTCTTCCATAAGAAGCATTTTCCAATGTCTGTTGAAATCCTATGTCCTTAGAATTTGGATGATCTGTTGTTATTTTAGCAACCCTATTAACCAAGGAAATGTGATTAGTCTAGTGTGGATGTGTATCCAGGATAGCTCTTAGCAATAACTTCTTTCTATTCTTAGAGCCCTTCACCAGGTAGAACTTTAATAAGCTATTTTAAAATTTCAATAGGACATATTGTGATTTCATAGAAATAACTCTACATAGAGTCTAAGAACCTGGGTGAAGTCCCAATTCTTCAACTTCCTTACTATCTATGTGAACTTGGCAACGTAATTTTCCTTTTGGGGGCCTTGGATTCCTCATCAAAAAAATGAGAGTAAGAATCTGACCACTGACATCCTTTCCAGATCTCATATTCTGTAATTACCTGTTCTGTAAACTGTAGAATCCAGCTATAATTCCCTGGCTTATATAATTTAATCTTCCGTATGAATCCCTGAAAGGTTACAAACAAGATATTAGTAATTTCTTTCAAGTATCTGAGACCCCATTTTTCTACGTCAAGAACTTTCAACTCAATAGAAGGTATGACTATTACTCCACCTGACAGTGAGGCATTCATGTGAGTCTACAGGGGATGTCTCACAGCCTTTCAAGTTCTGGTTTCAACACACTCATTAATAAGGAACCTTTCTTACTGAAATTACTGGAGCATCAAGAAGATAACCTAAACCATCCTTTAAGGACTATTGACATGGCATGAATGGATAGGTTAATAGTCATCCACCTTCCTAAAAACCCCAAAATGGTACAATTAAAACATAATAAAATATGCCTAAAATGTTCATTAATCCAACAATCATCATTTTACAACCATTGTCCTGTGTCACTAATTCAGTATAATTGGGCACTTACCATTTTACAGCTCAGGCTCAAGACAAAAAGAGGACAAATATATGAACTGAGATTTTCTTATGTAGCTCTATATTATTGGAAATTATGTACCTAAATATTATATCATATTTTAACATTAAAATAATTGAACAGTATTTCAATAACTGACCACCAGAGATATCAAGGATAGGTTAGGTTACTTATAAACATATACTCTTTCCTTTCTTCCTCTCTCCCTTCCCTTCCCTTCTTTCCTTCCTTCCTTCCTTCCTTCCTTCCTTCCTTCCTTCCTTCCTTCCTTCCTTCCTTCCTTCCTCTTTCTATTCATAAGCAAATTTTGTAGTATATATAGACATGACCTTGAAGTCGGAAAGACCTGGGTTCAAAACCTGCCTCTGATGATATTGTCTTTATCACTGTGGTCACTCTTCTGGATCCAGATTATGGTATCTCATTGGTTCAGTCTTAGGGACTATGGCCTCTAAAAAGAAGAGGACAAGGTACTCTGCCTTTTCTTAGGCTCTTTGAGTTGTTTAACCCAACTCTAATGCCACAGAAAAATATGGAGAGTGAAAAGGTACTCAATGTACAAAATATATCAGGTATAGGATAGTTATTTATTTCTGACACAAAAATGAATAAAAACAGATCATTTACAAACAAGATTTCCAAAACTAAAAAAGAAATTAGAAAAGAATTAGTCACAACTTATGACTACTATTATGATCTGGGAGCCTGTTACTTGAGCTTAATCATAAAATTGGTAATTAGGCACAAAACATTTCCCTTTGGATCTGCACTGTTTTTTTGTTTGTTTGTTTGTTTGTTTGTTTTATTTTGTTTTGTTTTGCTTTGTTTTTCCAAATGCTTTCTTAAATTCTGGTTTACATAATTAATTTCCACCAGATTTCAGTTACAATTTTTCCCCATTTTTCCCCTACCCACCATCCCAGAATAGCAGTCCCACAGGATATCCCCTCATCCAATCTGTTCTCTCCCATATCTTCTCCCATACCCCCTTTGACTTTTTCATTAGGGCAAGGTGAATCTCTCTGCCCCAATGGCAGCACATCTTATCCCCCAATTACATGCAAAATAGTATTAATTTGTGTGTGTGTGTGTGTGTGTATATATATATATATATATATATATATATTTGAAACATTTCATTTTAAAACATCGAATTCCAGATCCATTCCCTTCCTCCCTTGTCACCCACTCCTGCTGGGGAGATAAGCAATTCAGTATATGCTGTACATGTATAGCTATGCAAAACATTACCATAGTAGATATATTGTAAAAGACTGGCTATATTTCCCTCCCACCCATCCCAGACACCACCTGGTACATTCCCTATTTTGATCTTGTCCTTCTTCAAAAGTGGGTGCCTCCAACCTCCCCTCCCCACAGCATGCCCTCCTGTCCATCATTCCCCCTCCCATCCCCCATTTCCCCTACTCTCCTGCAGGGTGAGATATCCCATTTAGTATGTATGCCATTCTCTCCCTGAGCCAAATTCAATGAGAATATGGTTTTGCCTTTTTGCCTTCCTGTTCTTCCCCCACCCTGCAACCACTTCCCCTTGCATCTTCAACATAAGGTACTTTACACACCCCCAGGCTCTCCTTATCTCCTCTTGCCAAATTCCTCTCTCACCTCTTAACTTCACCCCTTAAGTATCATCCCTTCCAACCAAATTCGAACTGTGCCCTCTATCCATGTATACCTGTAAATATATATACACACATTCACATATGTATTCATATGCCCATATACATTTCTTCAACTATTTTCCTACTGAGAAAGGATTCATCAGTTTCAGTTATTGTTTTTCAATGTAGGAATGTAAATAGTTCAATTTTGATAAGTTCATGATGATTTCTTCTCCCTGTTTACCTTCTCAAGCATCTCTTGTTTCTTATGTCTGAATGTCAAAATTTCTATTCAACTCTGTTTTTTAACCAAGAATGCTGAAAATTCCTCTATTCCACTGAATAACCATATTTTCCCCTGAAATAAGATACTCAGTTTTTCTGGGTAGGTGATTCTTGGTTTTAATCCCAGATCCTTTGCTCTCTGGAACATCATATTCCATGTCCTTCAATCCCTCAGTGTAGAAGCTGCCAGGTCCTGTGCTATTCTGACTGTGTTTCCATAATATTAAAATTGTTTCTTCCTGGCCGCTTGTAATATTTTCTCCTGGATCTGGCAATTCTGGAATCTATCTATAATATTCCTAGGGGTTTTCTTTTTGGGATCTTTTTCAGGAGTTGATCGATGGATTCTTTTAACCTCTATTTCACCATCTATGTCTAAAACATCAGGGCAATTTTCCTTGAGAATTTATAGACGGATAATTTCTAGGTTTTTTCTTTGATCATGGCTTTCAGGTAGTCCAATAATTTTTATATTGTCTCTACTGTATCTATTTTCCAGGTCAGTGGTTTTTCCAATAAGATATTTCACATTGCCTTCTATTTTTTCAATCACTTGGATCTGTTTAACAGCATCTTGATTTCTCATAAAGTCACTAGCTTCCATTTGCTCCAGTCTAATTCTGAAGGAATGAATCTCCTCAGTGAGCTTTTGAGATTCTTTTTCCATTTGGCAAATTTGGCTTTTTAAGGCATTCTTCTCCTCATTGCCTTTTTGAGCCTCATTTGCCATTTGAGTTAGTTTATTTTAGGTGTTATTTTCCTCAGTCAGGCTGTTGATCTCATTTCTTTCTTTTCCTTCATCCTTCTCATTTCTCTTCCCAATTTTTCCTCCACTTCTCTTATTTGGTTTTTAAAATCCTTCTTAAGGTCCTCTATGGCCTGTAACCCGCTCATATTTTCATTTGGGGCTTTTGGAGCAGGAGTTCTGACCTCCCAGTCCTCCCCCTGTTCCATGCTTTGATCCTCTTTGCCCCAAAAATAGGAGTCTAATGTTGCATTTTTCTGTTTATTTTGTTTCCTTTGCCTAGGCATGTTGCCATTTAATTACTTGACTTTGGGGCTTGTTGCCACAGTAGGACTCTGCCACCAGACGGGGAGCTTCTTTCCCAAACATTGGGGTCTTCTCAACTTCCGGAGGTATCAGTTTGGTGCCTTCCCTGAAGTCGCCACACACTCTGGCAAGCTGGTCACACACCCCAAGACCTCCACCCCAGACAGCAATCCAGATCCCAGAAGATTAAAGCAAGAGTGATTACCCCCAAGACTGATTGCCAGATCCCCCTACATTTCACAGGCCAGGAGCTGAAGCTACTACTGAAGCTGCAGAGTGTTGGCTGTGCTGTGGCTCCTCAGAGGCTTCTCACCCCCAGGGGAAGAAGCTGAAGTGCTCCCAAATACTGGTCCCAAAGTCCATAGGGCACTAACCTCTCACTTTGTCCTAGGTATCGATGTTTTTTTTAATTCTGGAAATGCTACAGCTGCTTGGTATTCTGGGATCCCTGCAGCTGGCTGCTTATCCAGCCACCCTGGGGTTAAAATCTCTGACGCAAGTAGTCCTGGGCTTGGCTCCCAGATTGCTGTGCTGGTCGCTCCCTGACGGGCTGCTGGGCTGTCCTCTGTGGAAAGTTAGCTTCTCTGTGTTGTCCTGTGGGGTCTGGAGCTCCAGAGGTTGTTCAGAGTCCCCTTTTACATAATTTTGAAGTGGTGTGGGCTGGAGCTCAGTGGAAGTGCTGGTTCTACTCTGCCATCTTGGCTCAGCCCCCTGCCTCTGTACAGTTGAAACAATTACCAGCATATCTTCTGAGGGAAAAAAAAATTAAACTAAACTGAGAAGTATACTTGGGTCCATCCTCTTATCAGCACCATCTTCTCTGGTTTAAAGGGTTGCTCAGTTGTACTTATTAGTTCTGAGTAAGGCATATTTCTTAACTTAAAAGGACAACTCCAAATATGAAAACTACTTTGAAGTTGAATAAATAATTTGTGTAGAATCAGAAAACAAACAAACAAAACAAAACAAAACAAAACAAAACAAAACAAAACAAACAAAAAAAAACAAAGAGGTTGGTAGAAGAAGCCTTCCCCAAGCCTAGGCAAAAGCTTGCCTAATTGAGACATATGTTGCATTTGTTATATGTTCTTTGTCACACTGAGGCTGGGATTGGAATAGAATAATTCACCTATTCCTTCACCACTCCCTTAAGAAATGCCTTTACACAATATTAATACAATTCTAAGCTAATAAGAAAGCTAAAGCTAAGATTGTGGATACCCTTTTGTATATATTTATTCATAAGCTCTACCAGCTGCAGTGGATCAAACATAGACAGCAGCAGGCCCCTAAAATCACATAGCGTCTACCAGAATCAGGATAAAAACTCTGTACATGTTGCATGGAATGGTCCCTTTTATAACAGACATGAGATAAAAGAAGAGAATGATTTTTACTTCAGGCTGGGAGTAAATAGCATGTTCTTTCTTCTGTCTTCCTTTGGGTGATGGCAGGTTATAAGTGAGGACCAGGAAGTATTCAGGGGTAACTGATTTATAGAGTACATGATGGGAACAAAGTGCAAGGAGACTGGAAGGGTAGAAAGAGTTCAGTATGTGAAGGACTTTAGATGTGAAACAGAACATTTCATATTTTATCCTAGTGGTAACAGGGAATCTATATAGTATACTGAGTTGGGGGTAAAGATATGGCTATACATTTCCAGACCTGTACTATAAGAAAACCATTTTTGTAGTTGAGTGTATCATAGATTTGAGTTGGAAGTGACTAGAGACAAACATATCAACCAGAAAGCTATTATAATAGTTCAAGTGTGAGGCACTCTGCCAGGGTGGTAACTGGGTGAATGGAGTGCAAGGAATACATGGGAGAGATTTTATAGAAGTAGGTATAGCAAAGCTTGATAACAGTTTGGATATGTAGGGCATGTGTGAGCATTTGAAAATGACACTGGTGTTGTAAATGTGGGTGACTGAGAAGTTGGTGTTATCCTCAGTGATAAGAGGAGGCTGGAAGGCATTGGGGAGGTTTTGTAGGGGACATGATAGGTTTGATATGGGTACTTATCACCTAATTCAGAATGTCTAAAAGATCATTGGGTGAGGTAGAGCTGGCTCTAAGAAGAGTGACAAGACCTAGTTATCTATCTAAATATCTATCTATCTAGAGGGGGAGAGAGATTGATAAATATATATATGCGTGTATGCCTGTATGTGGATATATATGTGGGTATGGCTGTATGTGGATATATATGTGTGTATGTATATATGTATGTATGCATGCACATATGTTTATATATATATATATACATATGTGCATGTATAAATATGATTAATGTATGTAAAACTATTGGGAACTGGTAAGATGATAAAGTGAAATTATTATTAATATTAATAATAATAATAATAACTAATAGTTATGTAGTGCTTACACTGTGGCAGGTACTGTGTTAGTTTTACAATTAACTTTACTACTATTTTGCCATTTTTCACACAACAACAGCAGGAGGTAGGTACTATTATTATTCCCACTTCACAGAATGAAAAAAATAACTGAGATAAACAGAAATTGAGTGATTTGCCCAAGGTCACACAGCTAGAATAGAGGGAGAAGACCATACAGGATGGTGATACAAGGGGTTAGTGGGAATGACTTCAATGATAATAGAGGAAAAAATCTGAGGCAAGTAAGCTAGGAAAATACTAGGGAGGGGTAAAACAAACATCACCAGAATCCAGTGAAGGACAAGATGACCTACTTGAACTCTTGACTATAAATTTATGAGAATAAATTTGTTGTGGACCTAGGCAACACTGTATCTGTGACCTCTTGAGTATCAACAATTTTTTAATCATTTTTATTGTTAACAGTGATTTAACCAAGGTTTTCAATGACTATCTTCTCTTTTTCTGGCTTGTCTGCAGAAAATATCAAGCTACATCTGAGATTCATCTTTATCTGCCTTACACAGATCCCCAACCCATGAGGATTTTCAGGGTTAGCTAGGGCTCATGTTTCCTCATTATTTCAAATGACTCTCAAATAGTTTCCTGGAGTCTGATTCTATCTACAATTTATTTATTTATTTATTCCTACCCCCAACTGCAGGTGGAAAGTCAAGTACGAATATAGAATTTCACAGTCCTTGAGTCTCATAGAATGAGGTGTTATATCTCACAACTCTGCCTGATCATGTTTTATTTATATAAATAATACGAAGGACCAGCTGGCTTAGGTTGATAGTTGAATTCCGAACATATCACAACCAGACGCTTATTTAAATATTATCTATGTTAGGAATGAATGATGGAATCTATCAGTGACCCCTTTGGTAGCACATCTCCAGTTTCTGGTGAACAACTCTCAGGAGCACCCCTACCATCTTGGAAATGAGCTTTTTTTCTTTTTCCACAGAGAGGATAGCCTACTCTTCAGCTCTACTTTCCTTTCAACTGTGTAAGAGAAATAGCAGGATATTTAAGCCAAAACAAAAATTGTCATTGGTCATACTGTGTTCAAATTTAATCCCAACAGGATTGTTCTTACATAAGGTATGGAGAGCTATAACTCTGGGAGACTCAAAGTTCCATGAAAATATAAAATGTAATTCTCCATTAAATTTAAGAAGCTGGAGAACTAGGATTATTTATTTATTTATTTTCCATTTTATTCCTAGAACATAAAAAAGAGACTATGATTTATTTAAATAAAGAGATTGTAACGAGTAAAATTCTTCTACCAACGCAGGTGGCACTCAATCTGCAAGTCTTAGGGAATTGGTTTAGCAAGTGATCAGCTGTTAACAGAGGAAGAGCTAGAACCCATGCTATCTTAACTCTAAGACCAGTTCTCTGCCACTATCCCAATTTAAGTGTGAGTCATAATAAGAACTTAGCAAAAATTTGTTGAATTGAATTGATTGAGAGCAAAAATAAATCTCAACTAAACATTCTATTTTTTTTTTCCTTCAGGTACCTCTATGTGCTCTGCACATAGAGAATATTTGATGTTTATTAAATTAGTTCAAATCAAATTAAAGTTGAGAGACACTGAGTTCTAATGTCAACCATAGTAGTAATAACCATGTGATACCTTGGTTAGGTCACCTATTGTAAAGTTCTTTGAATTTCAATTTTTCCATCTATCAAATGATATCAATACCTGCTAAGCATTTGGAAAACAGTACTTTTTGAGGATAAAAATAGCGAAAATACTTTTAAAATGATATTTATAAATAGCATAAGAGTTGAACCTGTGATTTCATTGATATAAAGAATTACCAGGGTTCCTTTTGGCTGTAGGAGTGACTGGCTTCGTATTGAAATGGGCAAGTTCATGAAACCCGGGAAGGTGGTGCTGGTCCTGGCCGGGCGGTACTCCGGGCGCAAAGCCGTCATCGTCAAGAACATTGACGATGGGACCTCTGACAGGCCCTACAGTCATGCCTTGGTGGCAGGTATCGACCGCTACCCTCGAAAAGTTACTGCAGCAATGGGCAAAAAGATTGACAAGCGATCGAAAATCAAGTCCTTTGTGAAAGTTTATAACTACAACCACCTCATGCCCACCAGATACTCTGTGGATATCCCATTGGACAAAACAGTTGTCAACAAGGATGTGTTCCGTGACCCTGCACTAAAACATAAGGCAAGGAGGGAGGCCAAGGTCAAGTTTGAGGAAAGGTATAAGACAGGCAAAAACAAGTGGTTCTTCCAGAAGCTACGGTTTTAGAACTACTATGTTGGTCAGTAAACAAAATGTGTACTAAAAATGAAAAAAAAAAAAAGAATTACCAGGAGAGAAAACACTTTCTGTCAAAGCAGGTGCATGCTTTTTCTATGTATTCTATCAACTTATAACTTATAACGTGTGAATGTTAAAGAACTGAGTAATTCAGTCATTTGTCTTGGGTCACAAAGTCAGAGGTGAAGCTTGGAACTTGGTTTCCTTGGCTGCTAGGCAAGCTGTCTAATGTCTAAACAATCTTATAGCCCACCGTTTCTCCATCTCTATCTCTATCATCTCTGTATGCTGGTGACTACATGTCTATATCTATATTTTATGTTAATAGGTAGATAGCATTAATAATTGTTGGAGATTAATTTTCAAAAGTGAAATAAATCTTGCCCCATTACTATGATAAAGAATAGTGAGCATAAGCAGTGCATTCAGAGTCAGGGCAAAGAGTATATTTTCTCTCTTGAACTTTGCTTGAGAAAACTAATACCCTCAACAACATTGCAGGATATCCATGAATAATGTAAAATTGTTGAGAAATGATTACTTTATCAAGAACATAGGGTTTCATTCTTCCTTTATGCTCTGTGACTACACGTTACCGATCTACTTGCCAGAAAATTATGCCATGTGTGTCGCCTCCAGTTACTTACTGGCTGAGACTTGATTATTTTTCCTGTTATTTTTAATATTTAATTATGTTTCAAAATGTGAAAATGACCTTTTACTAAAGAAATACAAACAAAAAATTAAATTTTTGCCATTCTTATTTCAAAGCATTTATTTTCTATTCAGTATCTTAACAACCCCAATGCTTTTCAAGTAAAGAATCTAAAGATTTATATTTTCTAAAGGCAAATAGAAGTACATAGCTTGGAAGCAAATCTCAGAAAGTATACCCCTTGAAAAATGTTCTGTTTAAAATTCTGTGCTTTCCAAGCTGGGTGATTTAATTCTGTTTTATATTCAGGTAAACTAAACTAGCAGTTCATTACTGCCCAGCCACACCAGCCATGCACTTCTGAGAATAAATACATTGCACATTCTTGTACTTTCTCCTGGCCTGGTTTATATCGTAAGCACAGGCTTTATAAAAGTCTGAGTTAGAAATGGATCAACCCTAATGATGGGTCCAGAAATAGGCCCTAAATTAACCCCATTTCTGTTTGAGAAAGTCTTAAGAATATCAGCATGTCTTAGGCAAAACCAGAAAGAGTCTTTGTATTCAGAGTAGAGCTACTTTTCTCCAAATAAAGCATCCTAGTTCACTCCTCACATGTTCTTCTCTGTTTGATATTTCTCAAGTCATTCTCCTCATATTAATCCCTGTTGCCTCAATGACAAATTCCAAGATCAGTGGCCTTGCTTTCATGTTAATAGGTCATGGATTTAGTGATGGAAGGGGCCTTTGGGGACATCTAGTTCAGCTTCTTAATTTTACATGTGATGAAGCCAAGGCCCCAAGTGACTTACCCATCATCATACAATAAGTGATAGAGAAAAGACATTAACTTCAATCCTCTGGTTTCAGATTCAGAATTTATTCTCACTACAAGACACACACACACACACACACACACATGCACACACATACATATATGTATATATGTGTATATATATATATATATATATGTATATATATATATATATATATATATATTCAGTTCAAGGAATATAAATTGTATGTGAATCCATCATGTGATACAAGTACTAAAAGGACAAATGAGAAATTTGAATGCATTAAGAGAAACATGGTGCCTGGGATGGGATAGGTTACATTCTAACAATTATTAAAAATATCATTTTCCATTTTAGGAAAGACATGAACAAAATAGAGAACAGGTATGTAATCTGGACATGATAAACTGGTAGGATCTAATCCCAAAATAGTGGGCCAGATGAGGGAGTCACTTGGATCAAGAGTCCAGTGGTGACAGTTCCAGGAAAATAAATAAACAACACCAAAAAGTGGAAACTTCCAGAGTATGATTGCTGATCCCACTGAAGCAAAAATAGTTGCATGAATATTAAGGCAGACAGGAATTACTAGATTAAAGTTATATCTCTGGTGTATACTGGTTGTGTGTCCCTGGGTAAGTCAATATTAGAATATGACTTTATCTAAGATGAAATATGGCAGAATAGTTGTCAGTCTGTATTGGTAAAAAGGGAGTCACTTCACTAGAATTTCCCAATAACAATGAAATCAAAGACCTGGAAATAATGGTATCATTAAATTAATGTTTATTGAACAACTATTATTTATTATACATGGTAATAGAATATTGGAATTCAGATAACAGTGATAAAATGTTTGCCCTCTTAGAGACTATATTTTACTAAGTGTGACAACATACTCACAGAACAAAATACAGGAGGCAGGTTAGGAGGAAGAGAGGGAGGGAGGGAAGGAGAGAGAGAGAGACAGAGAGAGAGACAGAGAGAGACAGAGAGACAGAGAGAGATGTCTAAAGGAATTTGGAAAGACTGAAAGGCCTTTTGAATTGTTGTCCCAGTAAAGGAACTGCTAAGGGTTCCGAAAGTCTGAGTAAAAATGGACAGCATTCCAGGCATGAGTGTAGACTGTGTAAGGATGACAAAGTGGGCAGTACAATGAGGAATAAGCAGGCCAATCATGTATAAGTATCAACTGGGTGACATGAGTGGGAGTCATGTGTATTTACCCTGGAGAGATAGATTGGATTTAGATTGTGAAGGATTTTAAATGAAAGAAAGAGGAAAAGGAAGGAAGGAAGGAAGGAAGGAAGGAAGGAAGGAAGGAAGGAAGGAAGGAAGGAAGGAAGGAAGAGAACAGGAGTTCATATTTTATCCTACAGGCAATGGGCAGCCATCCAAAGCTCGTCTAAAAAATCTGATATAATCAGACCTGTATTTTAGAAATATCAATAAGGATGAATGAAGGGATTTGAAACAGGATACTATTCCACAATTCAGAGAAGTAATAAATTCTTGAACCAAAGTAATGGGATTAATAGAGAGAAGGGAAAGATGTTGAGGTGAAGTAAGCAAGATTTGGCAACTGAATAGATATGGGAGAGGGAAATGGGGTGACTGAAAATAGTAAGTTGAATGTAATTCCTGTATTGAGTACCTAAGATTGTTGAAATCTTTGATAGACTTTTGGCAGTTAGGAGGAAGGGTGAGTTTAGGAGGAAAATACCAAATTCTATTTTGGACCTGTTTTTTTCTAGATATCTATGTCATATACTATATAAATTATTAAGGAGAAAGTTGGGAGTGCAGAATTAGAATTCAGGAGAGGAGCATAGTTTGGATTTGGGGTTATCATTATAGATAATTAAATCTATATTTCTCTATGATGTTAAATATACAAGAGCTGACGATATCACCGAGAGAGAATGTAGAGATAAAAAGGGTACATGGTTAATCATTCAGCAAAGGAATTTAGGAAGCATTGGTCTGACAGGTAAGAAAATATTCACAATGGAATAGTGTCATGTACACCTAAGAAAGAGAAGGAGGGGTATAAACAAAAGTATGAAATACTACAAAAGGGTTAAGAAGAATGAATTCTGAGAAAAGAGCATGGCATTTATCAAAAACGAAATCACTGGTGGGGAGAGAGGGAGAAGGAAAGAGAAAAAGAGAGGGAGAGGAAGAGAGCAATAAATAAGAAGAATTTGACAGAGAGTGATAACGACAAAAGAAGCAAGGTCATAGACAAGAATGGACATTAGGGTACAGGGTGCAAGTGGAGGATTTGGCCTTAACTAGGAAAAAGGATGCCTAGTAGCTCAACTAGCAAAAAAAGAGAGAGAATTGAGAAAGTGTTAGTGGTATTAAGGGGCTTTGAAGTATGTAATAAAAAAAAGACTTCCAAGGTAAATGGTTGAATTTTCTCAGTGAAATATGAGGCAAGGTACAATGCTATGAGGGATAAGGGAAGGAACTGTTGAGAAAGATCTCAGGAGAGCACAAAAGGTTTAGAAGAAACCTCTGTGGAAAGTGGAATGGGGGGTCGATTAATGATGTGTAAAAGGGCTAGTACACTCAAGGAAGTGAGGGCCTAATTAAAACTGCATAACATAAATTTTCAGTGGACCCGGTCAACAAGGCTGTATATCTACATCTTGCAATCATAAACCATAGGAATAGAGAAGGTGGATAATGGGTATAATACAAATTCAAGACTTGGACAGTGATAAGATGCAAATCAAAGAGAGTATACAATTGGACTCTTTAACTATAGGGTTGATATTTCAATGGGAGAAAAATAAAGTCAGGGCAAAGTTTATGACTTGAGGAAACAAAGAGGAATAAAAGGAATAGAAGCTGTCAAAGTCACCCTGGGTTCAGCTGGCTCTTGTGTAAAATAAGAATAATACCACATAGCCTCTGTCCTCATAAAAGGATCCTAATGTTCAATGTCAATTGTATATGTGAAAGTAGAGGCAGCAGAGGCAATAGAAAACTTTCTAGGACTGCAGATGACCTAGACTCAAATTATTGCTCTGACACTTACCTTCATGTGTTAAATGCTAATTATTTAGCCTCCATTTCCTCATCTAGTCATAGACTAGACTGGACTGTAAGCTCCTCCAGGGCAGGCAGTTTCTTTTGCCAGTTTTCTCATCCCCATTGTTTAGCACTGTGCCTGGCACATAATAGGTACTTAAAAATGTTTATTGGTTGATTTATTGATTGATTAGGTAGCCTCTAAGGCTTCTTTTATTAATAATAGTATTTATATATATATTTGAAACATTTAATGTTACAACCTCGAATTTCAGATCCATTTCCTTCCTCCCTTGTCACCCATTCCTTCTTGGGATATAAGTAGTTCAGTATATGTTGTACATGTCTAGCTATGCAAAACATTATCATGGTAGATATATTGTACAAGGCTGCTTATAATTCCCTCCCACTCATCCCACCCCCGACCTGGTCCATTCCCTACATGATCCTGTCCCTCTTCTATAGTGGGTACTTCCAACCTCCCTCACCCCAAGGATGCCCTCCCATCCATCATCCCTCCTCTCATCCCCCTTCCCCCTATCCTGCTGCAGGTTGAGATATCCCATTTAGTATGTATGTCATTTTCTCCCTGAACCAAATTCAATGTGAATGTGGTTTTGCCTTTTTAGCCTTCCTTATTCTCCCCTCCTTTGCACCCACTTCCCCTACATGAGATAGTTTACCCTACCATGTCTCTCCCCATCTCCTCTTGCCACTTTCCTCTCTCACCTCATAATTTCATCCCTTGAGTACTCTCCCTTCCCAACAAAATCAACCTATGCCCTCTATCCATATATAACTGTAACCATATACACACACATTCCCATATGTATTCATATGACCACACCCCCTTCTTCCATTATTTTCATAGTGAGAAAGATATCATCAGTCACAGTTATTGCTTTTCCATATAGGAATGTAAATAGTTCAGCTTTGATAAGTTCCTTTTGATTTCTTTTCCCTGATTACCATCTCAGGCATCTCTTCCTTCTTGTGTCTGGGTGTCAAATTTTCTATTCAACTCTGGTTTTTTCCTCAAGAATGCTTGAAAGTCCTCTATTCCACTGAATGACCATATTTTCCCCTGAAACAAAATACTCAGTTTTGCTGGGTAGGTGACCCTTGGGTTCATTCCCAGTTCTTTTGCCCTCTGGAATATCATATTCCATGCCCTTCGATCCTCAGTGTAGAAGCTGCCAGGTCCTGGGCTATTCTGATTGTGTTTCCACAATATTGAAATTGTTTCTTCCTGGCTGCTTGTAGTATTTTCTCCTTGATCTGGGGATTCTGGAACCTGGCTATAATATTCCTGGGAGTTTTCTTTTTGGGATCTTTTTTCAGGAGGTAATCGGTGGATTCTTTCAGCCTCTATTTTGCCCTCTGGATCTAAAACATCAGGGAAATTTTCCTTGAGAATTTCTTGAAGGGTGATTTCTAGGTTCTTTCTTTGATCATGGCTTTCAGGTAGTCCAATAATTTTTAAATTGTCTCTCCTGGATATATTCTCCAGGTCAGTGGTTTTTCCCATGAGATATTTCACATTGCCTTCTAATCTTTCATTTGTTTGGATCTGCTTAACAGCATCTTGATTTCTCATAAAGTCACTAGCTTCCATTTGCTCCAGTCTAACTCTGAAGGAATGAATCTCCTCAGTGAACTTTTGAGATTCTTTTTCCATCTGGCAAATTCGACTTTTAAGGCATTCTTCTCCTCATTGCCCTTTTGGGCCTCCTTTGCCATTTGAGTTAGTCTATTTTTTAAGGTGTTGTTTTTCCTCAGTCAGGCTGTTGACCCTCATTTCATACTTTTCCTGCATCCTTCTCATTTCTCTTCCCAATTTTTCCTCCACTTCTCTTATTTGATTTTTAAAGTCCTTCTTAAGGTCCTCTATGACCTGCAACCCGCTCATGTTTTCCCCTGGGGCTTTTGGAGCAGGACTTCTGACCTCACAGTCCTTTTCCCGCTCTATGCCCCCAAAATAGGAGTCTAGGGTTGCATTTTTCTGTTTCCTGTGCCTTGGCATGTTGCCACTTAATTGCTTGACGTTTGGGCTTGTTGCCACACTATGGCTTTAAGGCCAGATAGAGGAATTTTCGTCCCGAACGTGTGGGGGGCAACTTCCGTTTCTGGCAAGCTGTAAACCCACCCATGACTTCCACCCTAGATCACAATCCAGCTCCAGGGAGGTTAAAGCAAGAGCGATTACCCCCCAAGACTGATCGCTGGATCTCCCCACGATTGTAGGCTGGGAGCCGGAAATGCCTCTGAAAACTACACAGTGTCGTGTCTCCTCAGCAGCTTCTAGCCCCCAGGGGAGGGAGCTGACGCATTCCCCAAATACAGGTCCCAAAGTCCATAGGACACTAACCTCTTACTTTGTCCTAGACAAGTCTATGTTGATAATTCTGGGGTCTCCACAGTTCCTGGTGTTCTGGGGTTCCTCCAGCCGGCTGCTGGCCCTGCCGCCCTGGGGCTAAAACCTCGGCTCACGTGGACCTGGGCTCGGCTCGGCTCAGCTCCTGCGCTCTGCGCTCTGGGCTCTGCACGCTGCCGGCTCCCAGACCGCTGTGCTGGTCCTTCCTGCAGGGTGCTGGGCTGTCCTCAGCGGGAGGTTAGCTTCTCTGTGTCGTTCTGTGGGTGCTGGGGCTCCAGAAGTTTTTCAGAGTCCTTTTTTACATAGTTTGTGGAGAATCTGGGGGCAGAGAGGCTTGGACGAGCTGTTTCTACTCCGCCATCTTGGCTCCCTTCCTCTAAGGCTTCTTTTAGCTCTAAACCTATGAATCTGTGCTTTTTAAGTACAAAACCCTACAGAAATAAAAGGCAATATGTCATTTGAGAGGAGGTTCCCCACTAGTATTTGTTATTTGTTGTATGAACACCTTCCATAAGGAATAATGGAAATATGGGGTGCGGTGGAGCAGGTTTCAATATGTTGAAATCCTTTTCCAGTCAACCTTCCAGCAGGAAGTTGTCCATTATATCCATTTCAAGGCATCACTATTTTAAAGTAGTTATCACAAAAATAAGTGAAAGTTTTGACATGTTAAAATTCGTGCTGTGTTTTTTTTCAAAGTTTTCCCTGGGAAATTTAATATTCATATAAGTCGTCTTTTGCTTGAGGAGACTATTAAGCCCCAGTAATAGACCTACACATACTCAGAGCTGCTTAGATTGTGTGTGTGTGTGTGTGTGTGTGTGTGTGTGTGTGTGTGTGTGTGTGTGTGTATATATATATAATGTAGAAAAGTCTCACCTGCTAGCTAGTCCTTCATTACATCTTATTGATGTAATAGGTCAAAGAAAATACATGCTTAGAAAAATCCTCCCATTGAGCCTGCTGTTTTCATCAATGTCTCACAAAGTTTCATTCAGGTCACTTACCTGTACTTAATGATATCCTTAACTTTGGTGAATGTTGAACTCAGGAACTGGGAGCACATCCCCACTAAGGAGGAAGGATTTTCAGACCTAAAGATAACTACTGTTCGCTCTTTACATCCCTCCATCAGTCCATCCTGCCTTATCCTTGATTAAGAAATTGATTTCTTTTGACTCTTTTAAATAAAAATAATGATCTTCTCTTCTGCTCACCCCACAGCTAAAGAATCCCACCTGGATTGACCAACTGATTTATTGAAAATAAACACATTGATCTTCCTTTACCCTTGCTTGGTTCCAGACATAAACTCTTGGACCTGAGTCACTCTACACTATTTGATATTTAAAATCCCGTGCACAGTTAACCATTCAAGGGATAAGTGGAATCACACTCCTGCTTTTATTAAGAGACAATTGGTCAGCCTCAGCTAAGGGCCAGGGGAATGTGGCTCCTGGTGGAAAGAACTGATTGATTGATCTTTTCAAATGTCAGAGGGACAATAGAAAGTGGTATCATCAATGGATGGTTTCCTGGCATGATTTGAAATCTTTGGCACATAAGACAAACATGACAGATGCACTAAGCAATGGCTCTGTGGGGTGGCTTCCTCAGTCATAGCAGGTCATGTCACAAAAGCACTAACAGGCATGAATCAAGTAAAATAAGTGTCACCAGTTTACTGTCAGGGAAAACCTGAAGAGTATTTTCAAAGAAGAGATCATTAGCCTATGTAAATATTTTTTTTTATTTCCTTCAACATAATGTATCCATCTTTTCTCTTTTGGTAAAATATCTTGATGGCATTTTAAATATCAGGTTGATTCTGCATCATGAGCCATAGATTTCGAGCAAGAGGTGAATTCAGAAATATTTTAATCCAAGGCATTCACTTTAGAGATAAGGAAACTGAATTTTGGAACATGAATGGAATTTCCCAAGGTCTTATAGCTATGGAATGACTGATTTAAATTTAGGCACACTGACCCAACATCCAGCATTCTTTCTATTGTACTAGGTATATAGACCATACTTATCCAAAATGAGCCCTTACTTTTTAACAGAGAAAAATAGCCAACCAAATCAAGATAGTAACCCCAGCTAAGAGTCAGTATCTTTTACCCATAATCTATAGCTTCTCCTCTGTAATTAGCATAGTATTAATTCATATCCAGTACTATGACTAACCATTACATTTCCCCAATCATTGAGTTTCATTTTAGTGATATTTTCTCATATATAATTGAAGTGATTGCTTATCTTGTTGTTTTAATGTTTGTGCCCAATTTGCTCTGTATAAGCTCATAAAAGTCTTCCAGTGTTTCCCTTAATTCTTCATATTCTTCATTTCTCAAAGAACACTATTATATTCCCTTAAATTCACAAATTGGCATTTGTTTAACTGTTTCCTAAATGGAAGGCCCCTGCTTTTTTCCAGTGCTTATTTCCATAACTTGCTACAAAAATTGCTACTTTGAATATTTTGGTATGTATGGGGAGTTTTGTCTTTAACTTCCTTTGCCTATACATTCATGTATCATTTCAAAAGCACACTTGATTCCACATACCTCATGCATATTACTCCCTTTTTTAGCTTACATAAATGAAGGCCTTTATAAATCTCAAGGTTTAAAAAAAAACATCTTGAAAAATTATGAATATTCTCCACCTAGGGAAAGGCTACAGGATTTACTTTGAATGTGATGATAGTAGGGGAAGGAGGGGGCAGAATGGGAAGCATAGGGTTTCTTCATGAATGCCACGTAGCCTTGCACAAAATCTTAAAAGAAAACTCAATCCAAGTTGATTGTTAGGAAAGATGACCTCAGGATGTAAAATGTAGTCATTTGAAGTAGAATTGTCTAGTTTGCAATGAATGATTATTTCTTAGGAATGATTTGGTGACTCCAGATTTTGCAGAATGATTCATCATAGATCCCAAAAGTTTATTTTCATGACCTCTGCCTCTTATTCTTTTTCAACATTACACCTTACCTGGTAGATAGTAGGCTAATATAAATAAGCTCATAGAAAAGTTCAATAAATGCTTGTTTGCATGACATGATTTGGCTCCATGTTCCTTATAGTTAATACACCATTTAAATATTTGTATATGTTTCTTTATTATTTGAAAATTTCTCAGTTTATATTCTTGCAATTGGAAAGGACTCTAGGAAGATAACTAGTCCGACACATATTTGATCAAGGATCCCATTTATAAAATCCATGATCCTTCTGTTTTAACATGAAGATTTCAGCAGAAGTGACCCACTCTCTCTGAAAGTAGCCCATTTCACTTTGGGATTGTTTTAAATTTATGAGAGATTTTCTTGACATAGAGCATAAACCTGATTTTCTGTTATTTCTATCCATCATTTCTAGTTCTATCCCTTAGGACTGAGCAGAACAACTACTGGAATTCCACATGAGAGTCCTTCAAATATCTGAAGAAAGGTACCATGCCGTCCAAGTCTTCTTTTGCCCATTAGCTATAACAAATACTCATATAGTATAATCTCCAGGACAGTCAGCATATTTCTTGATTTAATCTGAATATTTTCCAAGTTATGCTTTTCCTCCCCAAACTGTGATGAGCTGAAAGGAATATTATATTCTGATGGGGGCCTAATCAGGGAAGACTACAGTGGGATTAACAAAGACCATACATAGGGCATTAAAAAACTCTTATTACAGCTTTCAATTGGGTTAGTTTTTTTAATTGAAATTTATGTTTATTTTTAGTTTGCATAATTAATTTCCAAAAGATTTTGAGTTACAAATTTTCTCCCTGTCTTTCCCCTACCCACCACCCCAAAACAGTGATCCCACTATATGCCCCCTCCCCAATTTGTTCTCTCCTATATCCTCCCCCATTCCCCATTCTGCTCTTTTCTATATCCTCCCTTATTTCCCCTCTGATTTTCCAGGGGGCTAAGGGATCTCCATCCCCCAGTACCTGTATATCTTATTTCCCAGTTGCATGTAAAAATAATAATAATAATAAAATTATTATAAACATTTCATTTTAAAATTTTGAATTCCAGACCGCCCCGCTTCCTCCCTCATCACCAACACCACTGAGAAGATAAGCAATTCAACAAAGGCTGCACACCTGAGGCTAAGTAAAACATTGCCACAGTGGAGATATTGTGAAAGACTGACTTTATTTCCATCCATCCTATCCCATGTCATACTTATTTTATTCTCTTCTTTGACCCTTTCCCTTTTCAAAAGTGTGTTCTTCTAACCCCCCCAACCTGCCTTCCCCTCCATCACCCCCCCTCAACCTTTTCACCCCTACTCTCCTGAAGTATGAGATATCCTATTTAGTGTGTATGTCATTCCCTCCTTAAGCCAAATTCAATGAGATTAAGATTTACCCATTCCCTTTTACCTTCCTTTTCTTCCCCTCCAATGAAACAGTTTTCCCTTGCCCCTATTATATGAGATAATTTACCCCATTCTTTCACTCCCCATCTTCTCTCATTATATTACTCTCTCTCCTCTCAATTTCCCCTTTAAAGTATCATCCCTTCCTATCCAACTGATCCTGTGCCCTATGTCTATTTATACATGTACACATGTATACACACACTCACGTATTTTGTCATATATACATATACCCTCCTATATAGACATATATATATATATGTATGTGTGTGTGTGTATGTGTGTGTGTGTGTGTGTATTCCCTTCAACTATCCTCATACTGAGAAAAGATTCATAAGTTGAAATTATCATTTTTCCATTTAGGAATGTAAATAGTTCAACTTTCATATGTTCCCTATGATTATTTTCCCTGTTTACCTTCTCATGCTACTCTTGCTTCTTGTATCTGAATGTCTAATTTTCAATTCAACTCTTTTTTTTTTCATCAAGAAAGCTTGAAAGTCCTCTATTGCGTTGATTGACCATATTTTCCCCTGAAGCATTATACTCAGTTTTGCTGGGTAGGTGATTCTTTGTTTTAATCCCAGCTCCTTTGACCACTGGAATACCATATTCTAAGACCTTTGATGCCATAATGTAGAAGCTGCCAGATCCTCTGTTATCCTGATTGTGTTTCCACAATATACATTTTTTTTCTTTTTGGCTGCTTGTAATATTTTCTTCTTGATCTGCAGACTCAGGAACCTGGCTATTATATTCCTAGGAGTTTTGTTTTTGGGATCTCTTTCAAGAGGTGATTGATAGATTCTTTCGATCTCTATTTTGCCCTCTGGTTCTAAAACATCAGGACAATTTTCCTTGAGAATTTCTTGAAGGATGATTTCTATGTTCTTCTTTTGATCATGGCTTTCAGGTAGTACAATATTTTTTTTAATTCTCTCTCCTGTATCTATTTTCCAGGTCGGTGGTTTTTCCAATGAGATATTTCACATTGCCTTCTATTTTTTTTTCATTTTTTGGATCTTTTTAATACTATCTTGATTTCTCATAAAGTAATTAGCTTCCATTTGCTCCAAACTAATTCTGAACGAATGATTCTCTTAAGTGAGCTTTTGAGATTCTTTTTCAATCTGGCAAATTCAGCTTTTAAAGCATTCTACTCCTCATTGCCTTTTGAGCCTCTTTTGCCATTTGAATTAGTCTATTTTTAAGGTGTTATCATCCTCAGTCAGGCTGTTGACTCTCATCCCATAATTTTCTTCATTGTTCTCATTTCTCTTCCCAAAATTTCCTCTACTTCTCTTATTTGCTTCCTAAGATACTCTATGCCCTGTAACCAGCTCGTATATTTCTTTGAAGATTTTGGTGCGGGAGTTCTGACTTCACTGTCTTCCTCCTGTTCCATGCTTTGATCCTTTTTGTCACCAAAGTAGGAGTGTAAAGTTGGGGGTACTCTGTTTATTTTGCTTCCTTTGCCTGCTCACATTGCCAGTCACTTGACCCCTGGGCTTTCTGCCACAGTAGGACTCTGCCACCAGATAGGGGAGGTTCTGTCCCAAATGCTGGGGTTTTCTCAGCTGCCAGAGGTATTATTTGGGGGCCTTCTCTGAGGCCTCCACATGCTCTGGCAAGCTGGTCACACACCCCAGGACCACTACCCTAGACCACAATCCAGATCAAAGCAGGTTAAAGCAAGAGGGCTTACCCCTTAGACTGGTTACTTGGCCCCCCTACACTCTTTAGGCCAAGAGTTGAGTGGGGGTGGCTTCACACTGGCATTTCAATGGCTTCTCGCCCTGGGGGGAAGAGGCCTATGCACTCCCAAATACTGGGGCCCAAGTCCACATGGCACTGACCTCTCACTGTGTCCTTAGCATCTATGGGTTGATAATTCTGGAGAACACCACAGCTGCTAGTGTTCTGGAGTCCCTCCAGCCATCCCGGAGCATGGTCAGGCCCACCCTGGGGCTAAAACCTCTGGCTCACTCGGGACTGGGGTCAACTTCCAGAGTGCTGTGTTGGCCAATTCCTGCTGGGCTGTCCTCAGTGAGAGGTTAGCTTCTTTGTGTCATTTTGTGGGTTCTGTAGCTCCAAACTTTGTTCAGAGTCCCCTTTTACATAAATTGGAAGTAGTGGGAGCTGGAGATGCAAAGAGGTCCTGTTTCTACTCTGCCATCTTGACTCCATCCCCTCTATAAGACTATTCTTATCTCTTTTAAATTTCATCTGAATATATCTGGCCAAATAGGCTTCCTTGGTTTATTACATTCCAGAGACACTGTTCCATCTTCTTATGCATTCCTATTAAGGAGCTTACTCTTCTGGCCATCACCATATATTCATTTTTACATGACCATCATGCAGAAGAAGAAGCAGTCAGCAAAGGAGATTGATGATGGCTCTGATTCCCAGATACTACCAACTAGTCCATGATCCACTGGATCCTGAGTCTATTTTCTTCTGTGTGAGCTATTCCACTGTGTAAGCTATTTGGACAAGATGTTCAATATGAGTCAATGATGCCAAGTAGCAGCCAAGGAAGTGAGTACAGTCATAGACTTCATTATGATAAGCAAATTGTATAGAAAGCAATCAATGATTGTGACATGGCACCTAAAACCTAATAAAATTGAAGGTTGTCTTAAGAGTTTTATAACATCCTATGCAAGGTCTATGTTTCCTTTTCCTCTCTATACTTTGCCCATCTTAACAAATTTTATGACTGTACTCACAATCAATAATAACACTGCTGTACTCTGCTTAGGTCAGATAATATCCATGGTATGCCCTCAATTTTGGGCACTACATTTTAGAAAAGTATATCGATTTCATCTAAAAAAAATGAACATTGAATCATAACCCCAATTATCTTTTCACTCCTTCCTCCTTGGAATGACAAAGAAGAGAGACTTAAACAAAGACAGATGAAATTAGGAAACTGTGCCAGACAACTGGAAGAAGTATTTCCCAATAAAGTGTAAGAAGACACTCCTGAGGAATGGAAAGAGTAGCATTGTTTCAGGGCTCTAGTGTGTGACCCCACTGAAGGCAGAAAAATGGAAGAAAAATCAAAGGACCAGGAGACAGACCTAAGCCTATTGGCAATAAAGGATCTGAGGAGGAGATCGAAGAAAATATGGCAATTAAGAATTTTGACATTAGGGTCAAGTAACATAAAATATAGCTGGGGCAACTTGCATGAAATGTACCCTCAAATATGGATGTGGGATTATGGGGTGAAGGAATTTGTGGACCACAGAGAGTAGGTTTAACCACTATCATGGCACATAGTGGCTTCTTAATTTAGCTCAATATTCATCTTAATTGATAAATCCAATTGCTTCTTTAATACTAAAGTACTCCAAATGATGTCAGTATATACTAAATTTTGTTTCTCTTTGGCAAAGCTCTAGCAGGCTGCCCTAGTTGTGTTTTACCAGGAATCCCCATCCTGGGATCTGGTATATAGACAATATGGTTTCATTGCTTTGAGATTTTCTGTATTTTTGAAATAAAAATGTCTATGCCTGTATATCTATCTATGAGAGTAAAAGGAGGGATTACCTTTTAGTTTTTCAGCAGTCACTACCACAGATAGCAGAATTTGGATAGCCACAAAATTAGAGCCCAGCAAATTAATGCTAACTCTTCTTTACCTGGCCCTATCTGAATTTCATCACAGTCAAGGGTAGCATTTTCATTAGTGCATGAGAGATACCTTATATAGCTAGATGGGCCTCATGTCCCCTAAAAACAAAGTTGAATTACTTAGTACCCCTGGATTAGATCTTTATTAAGACCTCAGGAAATACTGAAATGGGTCACCTAAAAAAGTCACCTGAAGAATCATCTTCTATATGAAGCCATTGCTAATATAATAAACTTTTAGTGACCCCTTTGTCAAATAACTATAAACACAATACATACATATGAGCATACATACATACAGAGATGTGTACTTATGTGTTATATGTGTGTATATGTCTTTGTAAACATGCATGCCTGTGTATATTAATATATGCCATATATTTATATAAAGACAGACACATGTGTGTGATGTATGTGTGTTTGTGTGCCGTTATCTCTACTGTTAGAATGTAAATTCTTTGAGGGAAGGAACTATTTTGTTTCTTTCTACCCTGTTCACCTGGACTTAATAGGTACTTAATAAATACTTGATACTTGATTGATTGAAATACCAGAGACAACTCTTCTATATTCAGAGTCATTCCCATTGAGGAACTGAATTCCTTCCTGCCATCACCATACATTCATTTTTTATCATTGTCATAAAATAGAAGTAGCCAGCAAAAGAGATTGATGGCTGCACAGATTTCCAGATAGTAATATGTAAACTAAATTAGAAGGACTGAATAAGCCTTTCCTCCCTCTTTGTAGTCATTAACTAGCACAGGCTTCCCAAACCTTAGTAGCATTGTTATCTTCAATAATGACAGTCTCCTTGCTGTTAACAGGCCTGGGAGCTGCTTTCCATTGCAACTAAACACAGGTACTGACAGAATTAAATACAAAGACTTTCTGGCCATTACTTCACAAGTCCTTGAATATCAGCTCCCTATTTTAATCAAGTTGGCTTATTTATTAAATAATTGAGCAAGCCTAATATTCAGGGCCTACCATATTCCAATTCAATGCAATACAATAAACATTTAAACATACTATGTCCACTGTGCAGAGGATACAATAAGAAAAAGAAAGATATTCCCTGTCCTCAAGGAGTTTACAATCTGATGGGGAAAGACAAAATAAACAAAGTGAATGTGAAAACAGGGGAAAATGCATACATGCATGCATACATACATACACAATGTACCAGGAAATAAAAGAGTACATGATATTTCCTAGAGTTGAAACCAAGCATAGATGCTAATGGAAAGAGACTACAGGCATGCCTCATTTTATTTTATTTTGGTGATGATGGATTGTTTATAAATTGAAAGTCTGTGATAACCCTGTGTGGAACAAGTCTATAGGCACTACTTTTCTAGCAGCAAGCACTCACATTTTGTCTCTGTGTCACATTTTGGTAATTCTCACAATATTTCAATCATTTTCATTGTTATTATATCACTTATGGTAATCTGTAATCTTTGATAATACAATTATTATTGATTTGGTATCCCATGAACCTGCCCATATAATATGGTGAATTTAATCAATAAATGTTGCGTGTGTTCTGATAGCTTCATGAACTGGCCATTCCCTTGTCTCTTTTCTTCTCTTACAGAGACATAACAATATTGAAATTAAACCAATTAATACTCTTACAATGGCCTCAATGTTCAAGTGAAAGGAAGAATCAATGTGGCAAATTTCACATCTTTATTTTAAGAAATTGCCACAGACACCCCAACCATCATCAACCACCATCCTGACAAATCAGTAGCCATCAATATCTAGTCAGGCGCCTACAGCACTATAAAGATTATGACTCACATGACTCACTAAAGGTTCAGAAGAGGCTTGGCATTTTTAGCAATAAGGTATTTTTAAATTAAGGTATATATATATATATATATATATATATATTATTTAGACATAACACTATTGTACACTTAATAAACTACAATGCAGAAGAAACATAACTTTTACTTAGGGTAGCTCAGTGGTATAGTGGATAGAGTATCAGATCTGGAATCAGGAAGAATCATCTTATACTTACTAGTTCTGGCACCCTGGACAAGTCACTTAATATTGTTTGCTTCTGTTTTTTCATCTGCAAAATGAACTGAAGAAGTAAATGGCAAACCACTCCAATTTTTCTGCCAAGAAAACCCCAAATGGGGTCTCAAAGAATCAGATATGACTAAAAACAATGGAACAAAAACAAACTCCATTGCTGGGAAACAAAAAAAAATGTAACTCACTTCATTGAAATATTAATTTTTTTTTTTTGGCAGAACCCTCAATGTCTCTGAGGTATACTTATAGCTATCTGGTAAATTCAGATCCCAGCCTTCTATAAAAGTATCCAGCTTCTCATACTCCAATAAGAAAGGGGAGATATTGAAGGAATTGAAAAGTAGTTGAGTCACAAAAACTGTCAATTAGTGTGGTGATAAGATTTAAGGTGATCAGTTTATGATGTAGGGCATCACATACTCCATCCCCCCAAATCAAAACCAAGCAGAGTTGTTCAAGTAAAATGGACAGAGCCAACCTGTGTTCCAGCTATATACAGAAAAAGAAGCAAATCATCAGTCCTCAAAGAGCACACATTCTAATGGGGGAAAATAAATAGAGATATGTTGAATAGTAAAGGCAAAATATATAGAATGTATGTAAAATAAATTGCCTGGATGGATGGTAAATAGGAATACAAGGATAGTCTTCCTGTAGACAGGATTTTTTAACTTGGGGTTTATAAATTTGATTTTGTTATTTCTGTGATATACTGATAGCTGTATTTCAACATAATTGATTTTTTTGCAATCCCATAAATATTACATGTTGTTAAAGATATTTGGAGGAGCCTTTTGATTTAAGCATCTGCTATGTACAATATGCTTTGTTAGGTCCTGAACATTTAAAGTGGAAAGAGAAGACAACATTGTCTCTAAGTGACTCAGTTCTACTGTTAAGGGATATGTTGTTGTTGCCATTGCTGATGTTGTTAGATTGTTTGTTCATTATTTGGATTTTGATGGTTTGAAGTGAATGCAAATAGTAATTGTTTCTATTCTAGCCAAGAAACCCTGAGGATCTTCCCCTCCTAGATTGATTCCTTTGAGTTAGGCAAATTAGGCCATATTTGCCTCAGTTGTGACCCAGCTTTAAATCACTGAATGGGTGTTGGCTCACACAAACTAAGACCTGGGAAAGACCCTAGCTTAAAAATGCCGAAATCCCCCTTTGCATCTAGAGCCATCTTCAGTTTTTCTGACCTATGTCTTGCCAGTGGACTCAGATGACTCTGGAGGAGAGTGAGGAGTGAGGATGATAAAGTCACAGAACCCTACATCACTTAAATCCAATTCATTTGCAAGTCAGGCCATCACCTACCTACCATCATTGATTTTCTTTGAGAAGAAAGGAAAAATACAACAACAATCGTGTTCAGTAATTATTCACTTGTCCAACTCTTCATGACTTGACTTGGGGTTTTCTTGGCAAAGATCCTGAAGGAGTTTTCCATTTCCTTCTCCAATACATTTTATATTTGAGAAGCTGAGGCAAACAGGGTTAACTGACTTACGCAGGATCACAAAGCTAGTGTCTGAAATCAGATTTGAACTCAGGGAGAGGAGTCATTATGACTTTAGATCTGGTACTCTATCCACTGGCCCACCTAACTTCTCCTTGGACACAGAGCATATGCAATAAAATCTGAAAGGGGGGAAATTACAAAACACCATTATTTTCACACTTCATTACTAGCATTATGTTATCCTGGGAACTGCTGAAGGCTAAAAAAAGGAAGAGGGAAAATTGGTTCTCTTAACTTTAAAATTAAGGGAGATACTATACAGATACTGCCCCCCGCAACCAAAATTTCCTTTAAGAAAGTTGGACTAGACCCTACAGAAAAGACAATTATGAGTATTCTTTCTCAAGTACAGTTTTCCTGCTATTCTCTTTAAAATTCTTTTCCTCTAGGCACCCAGCCCTTAATGAGATACTTACTCTAACACCTTTACTAACACACTTATCTGGGTCTACTTTCTCCTAGTGGTTGTTATCCAAGGTGTTAGGGTAAGTGCCTAATTAAAGACAATGCCTGGAGGAATTCAGAAGCTTTTCCTCAGAGAAGCACCAGCTCAGAAGTGTGTGGATTCCAAAGCTTTCTTATTCCCAAATCACATAAGACCATCCATCAAGAAAGCAGCTTCAGGTTACAGGGTTATTTGAAACCTGGAGACCATAGAAAGTTAAAGTAAAAGCAAGAGAACTGGATTGAGGAAAATAAGAACACAAATTATAGAGGACAGGATTTAAGGTAAATTCATAACAAAGTCTAGAGTGCACACTAGAATGATCATTAGGAAGTAGAGCCACAGCTCTGCTGCTTATTAGTAATTTAACCTTGGGAAAGTCACTCTCTGTGGGCCCAAGTTATCTCATCTGTAAAATGAGGTGACTATACCAAACAACCCTGGAAGTTTCTTCTAGCTCCAGATCTCATGATATGATCCTTACATCAAGCAAGATGCCTTTTGTACCTAAAGCTTATATTCTTTTCTACCTTGCTTCAAATATAAGCTTCTTTCATAATTGGTTAAGTATGATTCTTAGAAAATTATATTTTGTCATAACTCAGTTTGATTTAATAAACTTCTTTTATATCTGAGTTTTTTGAGGTCAGGTATTTAGAAGAGAAGCATTCTACTAACTCTCTCTCTCTCTCTTTTTCTCTCTCTCATATTCTTTTTATTTTAACTGAACCAGCCATTTTATAAATGTAGAAAGCTCTCAATAAGGCAGCTCCTTCTACCAATAAAGGTAAACACCTTCTCTACAACATCTTAGATGCACAGGTTCCCAAAGTGGGTGATACTGCCCTTTAGGAGGTACTGAAATGATGATGGGGCAGGCAATTGTAGCCTTGGGTACAATGGGGAGCATTGAATAAAAATAAGGGAGCTTTGGAAGCCTAAGGAAAGAGAAGAGAAGAAATTTTTTCCTTGAGAAACTATTTCATACATGTTTCATCTGTTGCATAACAGAGGTAAAGTCTTAGTGATTACATCATTTTCCAAATAAACACACAAAATGCAAGTTATAACCCATAAGTGATCAAATCTGCTGACAGGTCTTAACAAGCAAGTGTTAGCAGGCACGCTGTTGGGAAGTCCAGCATGCATTGGCAGGAATATGTGAGTGTAATTATTTCTTTACAATTTAATACTAAATGGTTATATGATACAATATTGCATCATCAAAATTTCAACATAGGAAAGAAACTCATATTTACAATAAATTGTTAAATTTAAGATGTCATTTTAAATATATATATTATATTATATTATATTTTTAAATGACACAAAATTTAAAAAAAAGAAAATATTAAAGGGTAAGTATGTAAGGAGGGTTTTATCATTCTTCATAGAGTTGAGTATTCCAGGCTCCATGGCCATAGTAATTTCTAGTTTTGAGGTGTTAGATCATATTTTTAAGGCTTATGACTTGTAAACATCTCCACCATGATTGTGCGGTTAAATATGAGGGTGACATAATGTGATTTTTACTACATTTGTGATGAATGATGATATTGCTAAAATTAACCTGTGAGCTTAATGTTGGCAGGATGCCTTCTTTGTCTTGTGCTACAAAGCAAATGGACACTGGTCAAAGAGAGCAGGACCCATAGGTAACACGACAGTGTAATTCTGTGTTTGCCTCAATTTGCCCCATTGAGACTGGAGGGGATTTAGGAGACTGTGCAAACTGGAATGCTATACTTATCTTGATTGACCCATGGAGACGTAGGGGTAGTTGATCCCCCTTCTCTATGGCCCCCTCAAGAAGGGTGATTAGTGAATATTGTAGGAAGTGGTGCTCACATTTTCAACAAACTCCCATTGAGAAGAATAAAATAATAAAAAGTAAGTAAGATAAGTAAACCATCCAAAGCTTTCTTCCTATCCTTCCTATCTGACCAGATCAAGAGTGAACCTGTTAGAGCCTGGAGTCCCCAAACTTATAAAACCAAGTTGGAAGAAAGTAAATTTCTAGGGAAGCACTGAGTAATTTCTTTTAAAGGGGGCAATAGGGCAAACAAGTCTGGGAATCTCTGTATTAGAGAATAATCTGTCACATGGCTTGTAATGGAGCCATAAATGAAGCCTGGTCCTCTATCAACTATCCTTGATTGCCTCTCAATTTGCCTTGTATATGCTATTCATTTAGGTCTTATTTCCCCTACTCTTCTGAAACCTGCTTTAGGGTCTTCCTTATTTACCTTTGTATCTCCTTCAATTTTTACCACAGTCTCTCATTGTAAAGTCAATCATAAATAGCTCTCCTGAGGACTGCTGCTGTGAATAACTTTAAGATTCATATCACATAGTATAGTTAACTTTCTATTTACTCAAAAATAGACCAAAGAAAAACATCCACAACAATATAACAAAACAACTTCTTACTAAGGAGGAGACATATTATTAAATAAAACATTATTCAATAAGTCACAATCTCCAGAATGATTTCCAATCATCCTTAAGCCAATCAACCTTAAGGGATAGTGGAAAGTACAAAGGCCATCCACCCCTAGGGCACAAATAAGTTACAATCTCATCAGTCAACACTGAGTACTCTTCTTAACTCTAGGCTAACTTCCAAACTCAAAAGCTCTTCTTCCAAGATCCCAGCTCTTGCTGGGATTTATCTGACTGTTGACTGGATTCACAGATAGGTAGTTCTTTGCTTCTGTTTCACACCTCAGTTTCAGATAGCTCTTCTCTTGGAAGTATCTGTTTCTGGGAAGACAAAGCTTAGCAGAGCTACAAAGATATTTACTCATATTAAGCTTAACAGAGTTACAATATTCACACACATTATTGGCACTATCCTCTCAATTTGCTTTCTGTATGAGAAATCAATCCAAATCAACAGACAGAGTGCTTCTGTCTGACAAAGTAACACCAACACAGAACAACAGAGTGCTGACATCACAAACATCCCATCTCTCAGTTCTGCTTGATACAGGCTTATGCTCCAGCTTTTATCTACTCTTCACCTTCCTATTCTACCTTTCCTGTTGCTTCCTTCCTGTTGTGCTCTTTCAACAAATTCCTCCCACTTGGTGTTCTGTGTGATGATGCTAGGCCTATTAAGGGCAGAGAAGTCTCCAAACTCCCTTAAGCCTGATAAGGGCAGCACAATGTTTACTGTTTCCAACAAAACTTGATATAATCACAAGGTGGGGCTCTAATGCACTTGAATAGCTAAAACAAGGTGTTAAGTACCACTTTACTTGTCATTACACTCACACATAGTAGGTACTTATTAATATAGAATGCTATATGTTTTGACCATACATGCACAAAACTTGGTTAAATTCCTGGACGTTCAATTTACTACCTGAGTAACATCAGGGAAATCACTAACTCTATCTGGAATTTGTTTGCTCAACTGTAAAGTGAGTATGTTTTTAAACAAAATGGCCTGGAAATTCTCTTTCAAGTCTAAACTGAGACTCTTTGATTCTATGGGTGCTGAATACTCTATAACATGGATGCAAAACACTCTATCTCATATAAACTCAAGTAAACTACAGGCCTTTAAAACTTAGTAAAAATTAACCAACCAAACAAAGCATTTATGGAGTACATTCAACACTGATCAAAGTACTAGGGGTAAAAGATAAAATCAGTCCCTTGACCTTAAGGAGCTTATTTTAAGGGTTGTATGGGGGGCAGGGGAAGGTAACACGTAGGCATGAATATAACAGTACATACCAAAGAGACACATACTATTTTAATCTGGAGGGGAGAGGTACCAACAGCTGAGGAGGAGGAAAGGAAAAACATCTGCAGAAGGTCATATTTGATTTGAGTCTTGAAGAAAAATGGAGCTGCAAAGCAGCAGAATTGGGGAAGGAAAACATTCATGGCATGACTGACTATTTGTTTAAAGATATGGAATTGGAAAATTGAGGTAAAAATTGAAATGTTCCCTGCTCACAAACTCATGGGCAGGAAAGATTATATTGTGCATTTTAATCTATATCAATGAAACAATATTTTTTGCTTTTATATTTGAATTTTACATTCATTGTAGAATATATTGTGAATTAGAAATACTTTTTGTTTTTTTCTAATCTCCAATATACATCTGCAATTGATAATATACAAGATCTAATCATGTTTCATTGGATAAATTATAGATAAAATATTTCCTTAATGCAGATAAAAATCAGAAATGTCAAAATAACTTAATCAACTATAATCTTATAAATTCAGGTGAGATTCTAGGAGAAAAAAAACCAATAGAAAATTAAAATACAAAAGCATTTGCTGGTGATCTTTACCACATTCTGCTTTGATTCAAAACATAAAAGTTCTATAAGAAACTGAGTATCTAGAATTTGAACATTGTGTGTGTGAAATCAAATGACTAATTTTAAATAGCATATATTAAGAAGGTATTACTTCTCAGAAAAGAATACTCCTATAGATTTTTTAGGAATTTTTGATGAGAAGTCAATAGACTGAAGTCTTATAATAAAACTTTTAACTGCCCCTGCACACTCCATTTAGGAGTGAGAATTGTCTTCCCTTCACCCTAAAAACAAACAAATAAAAACTGAAAAGACTTAAGAAACACTAACACACAGAGAAAGACACACACAGAATATTTAGGCACAGAATTAACATCCTATTTGGAATTGGTCCCATTCCTAGTTTTAGGCAGAAACTGGATGACAACTTGCCTGGGTATGTGAAATTTATGCTACAGCAGCATAGGTTTTGCTAGATGAACTCTGAGGTTCCATTTAATTCAGAATTCATGATTAAGATAATATATTTTAATGATCTTACCTTAGCAAGTTGGATGCCTGTTGTGGTTTTTTTTTGTTGTTGTTGTTGTTTTTTTGGTTTTTTGGTTTTGTTTTTTTTTTTTTAATGTCCCCTTGGGTTATGAGTTGATACCCAATTGAAAGGAAAGGAAATGATACGAAAGCCTCAAACTAACTCACCAGTTACACATAATCATCAAATACCACATGCCATGCTGGAACACCTGACTTCCATGAAGCACCTTACTATCATGGAAAAAGCTGTGTGAATATGGATTTAGAGAACCTGTGCTTTATTTCCTGATTCTGCTCCTTTCTTGAGGTATAAAGTTGAATTAGTCACATCATCTCTGAGTTTTCATTGCCTCAGTGATAAAATGAGGGGGGTGGAATTAGTTCATCCTTAAACCTAACCTTTCACCCTATTTTTTCTTTTTGAAAAACTTTCCCCAATCGCATGTAAAAACAATTTAATTCATTTAAAAAAAATATTGAGTACCAAATCCTCTGCTTCTTTCCTTCCCACTCCCTTTAATAAGAAGGGAAACAATTTTATATATGTTATACATTTGCAGTCATGGAAAACATATTTCCATATCGTTGTGAAAGAAAACACAAACAAAAAATAAAGAAAAAAAATTTTAAAGTATGTCTTGATCTGAATTCAGTTTACATTGCTTCTTTCTCTGGAGGTGGATAGCATTTTTCATTGTTAGTCATTTGGAATTGTCTTGGATCATTACATTGCTAAAAATGGCAAGGTCACTCCTAGTTGATTATTATGCAATATTGCTATTACAGTTTATAATGTTCTCCTGGTTCTGCTAATTTCATCATTTCATGTAAGTCCAGGTTTTTTCTGATATATCCTTTTTATCAATTCTTTTAGTAAAATTGTATTCCATCGGGTGGCTAGGTGGCACAGTGAGTAAAGCGCTGGCCCTGGAGTCAGAAGGACCTGAGTTCAGATCCAGCCTCAGACACTTAACACACACAAATGAAAAACAAAAACAAAAACAAAAAAAAAACCTTGTGACCTTGGGCAAGTTACTTAACCCCAATTGCCCTCCAAAAAGCAAAAAACAAAAACAAAAAACAAAAATTGTATTACATCCAAAGTATATGCCACAACTTGTTCAGTCATTCCACAGCTGATGGGTAACATGTCAGTTTCCAATTCTTTGTCAATACTAAATGAGCATGCTATACACCTTTTTATGTACATAGGCCCTTTACCTTTTTATGTGTTTGGGATACATTTCTATTAGTGGTATTTCTGTGTCAAAGGGTGTGCAGGGTTTAATTTTCCTTTGGAAAAAGGTCCAAATTACTATCCAGAATGGCTGAATAGGTTGACAACTCTACCAGTAGTGCATTAGTTTCTCAATTCTCTACATCCAGTTCAAAATTTGTCATTTTTTCTTTCCTGTCATATTAGCCAATCTGAGAGCTGGGGGAGTAGTATCTAGGATATTTTAAATTTATATTTCTTTAATTGATAGTGATTTAGAACAGGTTATTTTCACATAATTCTAGATAGCTTTATTTACTTCATCCAAAAACTGTTGACATCCTTTTACCATTTATCACTTGGACAATGATTTTTTTAAATAAATTTGACTTAGTTCTCTATCTATTTGAGAAATGGGGGGGGGGTGGCTAGGTGGTGTAGTGAATAGAGTGCCGGCCCTGGAGTCAGGAGGATCTGAGTTTGAATCTGGCCTCAAGCACTTAACACAAAACTAGCCATGTGACCTTTGGCAAGTCGCTTAACCCCAATTGCCCTCCAAAAAGGAAAAGATGAGAGAGAGAGAGAGAGAGAGAGAGAGAGAGAGAGAGAGAGAGAGAGAGAGAGAGAGAGAGAGAAATGAGACCTCTATCAGAGAAACTTGCTAAAATTTTTAATAGTTATGATTACTGTGCATTTCATCTCCTCCTCCTCCTCCTTCTTTTTCTCCTCCTCTTCCTCCTCCTCCTCTTCCGCCTCTCATTCGCTCTCTCTCATTCATGCTCTCTCTTTCTCTGTGTCTCCCTCCTTCCCTCCCTCCCTCTCCTTTTTTCATCCTATCCATCAATCCAACCTACTCTACCTTCTATGACCTTTTGCTCCTTTGTATCACCTTCCCCTTCTACTTTCCTGAAGGATAAGATTTATTTCTATACTCAACTGAGTGTGCATATTATTCCTTCTTTGACCCAATCTCAAATGAGAGTAAGGTTCAAGCTCTCCCCAACCGCATTTCCCACATATTCCCATCTATTGTAAAAGCACTTTCCTGCCTCTTTTATGTATAATACACCCATCTAAAGCTACTTATTTCCCTTCTCCAATTGCATAAATATTTCTTGCCTTTGAATTTATTTTTGTGTTTGTAGGTATCATCCCATCATTTTCAACTCATATCTGTACTCTTGCTCTATATATATTCTTTCTAACTTTCCTAATAATAAAATAAGTTCTTAAGAATTATGAGTATCTTCTTCCTATGTAGGGATATGAAAAGTTTAACCTTATTGAATCTCTTATTATATCCCTTTCCAGTTTACTTTTTTATGCTTTTGAAAGTAAATTTTTGAATATATTTAGTATTTTATTTTCCCCAGCTACATGTAAAAACAATTTTAGCATTCATTTTTAAAACTTTGAGTTCCAAATTCTCTCTCTCTCTTCCTCCAAGTCCATCCTACGCCTAATGAGAAGGGGAGCAATTAAATATAGGTTATAAATGTGTAGCTATGCAAAACATTTACATGTTAGTCATGCTGTGAAAGAAAACACAGACAAAAAAAATGAAAAGCCTCAAGAACAACAAAGAAAACAAAGAAAGGCATGCTTCAACCTATATTTGTACACCATCAGTTCTTTCATTGGGGATAGATAATCTTTTTCATCATGAGTCCTTCATAGTTGTCTTAGATTATTTTATTACTGAGAATATCTGTCATTCATAACTGATCATCTTATAATATTACTGTTACTTTGTGTACAATACATTTCACATTTCAATTTGCATCAGCTCATATAAGTCTTTCCAGGTTTTGCTGAGAGCATCCTGTTCATCATTTCTTATAGAATATTCCATTCCATCCCAATCACATAACAGAATTTGTTCAGTCATTCCCCAGTTGACAGACATGCCCTCATTTTTTCTTTTTTTTATTAGACAAATGCTTTATTAACTTCTGGTTTACATCATTCATTTACACCAAATTTTGAGTTACAATTTTTCCCCCATTTTTTCCCTGCCCACCACCCCAGAATAGCAGTCCCACAAGATATCCCCTCATACAATCTGCTCTGTCCCATATCTTCTCCCATATACCGTTCGACTTTGCCATTAGGGCAACATGAATCTCTGAGCCCCAATGCCTGGACGTCTTATGAAACATTTAATTTTAAAACTTCGATTTTCAGATGCATTCCCTTCCTCCCTTGCCACCCACTCCCTCTGAGAAGATAAACAATTCAGTATGTGTTGTACATGTATAGCTATGCAAAACATTAGCATAGTAGATATATCGTAAAAGACTGCTTATATTTCCCTCCCACCCATCTCACCTCCCACCTGGTCCATTCCCTACTTTGATCCTGTCCCTCTTCGAAAGTGGGTACTTCCAACCTCCCCTCCCCCAAGAATGCCCTCCCCTCCATCATCCCCCCTCCCATCCCCCTTCCCCCTACTCTCCTGCAGGTTGAGATATCACATTTAGTATGTATGTGATTCTCTCCTTGAGCCAACTTCAATGAGAATATGGTTTTGCCTTTTTGCCTTCCTGTTCTTTCCCTCCCCTGCAGCCACTTCCCCTTGCTTCTTCTACATGAGATAGTTTACCCTACTTTGTCTCTCCCCATCTCCTCTTGCCACTTTCCTCTCTCACCTCTTAACTTCACCCCTCAAGTATCATCCTTTCCCATAAAATTCAACCTGTGCCCTCTAACCATATATACCTTTAAACATATGCCCTCTGTAAAGTCTCCACCCACTCTGGAAAATTGGATACCCATCCCAAACCTCCCCCCAGACCACATTCCAGACCCAGGCAGTTTAAAGCAAGAGTGATTAACCCCCAGACTGATTGCTGGATCTCCCTACAGTTCGCAGACCAGGAGCTAGAGCTGCCACTGACTCTGCAAAATGGCTTCTGTGCCACATTTCTTCAGCAGCTTTTTGCCCCCAGGGGAGGAAGCTGATGTGTTCCCCAAATACTGGTCCCAAAGTCCATAGGGCACTAACCTCTCACTTTGTCCTAGGCATATTTATGCTGATAATTCTGGAATCGCCCCAGCTGCTGGTGTTCTGGGGTCCCTCTAGCAGGATGCTGGCCCAGCTGCTCTAGGGCTAAAACAATGGCTCATGTGGGCCTGGGCTCAACTCCCAGAGTTCTGCGCTGTTGGTTCCCAGCTTACTGTGCTGCCTGCCCTCAGAGCTCTGCGCTGGCTGCTCCCTGCAGGGCTGCTGGGCTGTCCTCAGTGGGAGGTTAGCTTCTCTGGGTCGTTCTGTGGGTGCTGGGGCTCCAGAAGTTGTTCAGATTCCCCTTTTACATTGTTTGGAAGTTCTGTGGGGCAGAGCACATTGGAAGTGCTGTTTCTACTCCGCCATCTTGGCTCCACCCCCATCCCCTCAATTTTCAATTCTTTGCCACCAAAAAAGAGCTGCTATAAATATTTTTGTACATTTGGGTCCTTTTAATTTTGTTTTTAATGTCTTTTGGTATATTGATTAGTGGTGGTATTGCTAGGTTAAAGAGTATGTATGGTTTTATAATAGGTATGAGATAGTACTTCAGAATAGTTTCAATATGCAATTCTCTGATTAAAATGAGTTAGAGCATTTTTCATATAATTATAGATAGTTTTGATTATTCATCTGAAAACTGTTCACATATTTGGATCATTTATCAATTGAGGAATAATTATTTTATGAATTTGATTCAGTTCACTATGTTTGACAAATGAGGCCTTTATCAAAGAAATTTGCTTCGATTTCCTTTACATTTATTATTGCTAACCCTATTTCCCTGTATCCTATCCCTCCACTTATTCTATTCTCTCTCCTTTCATTTTGTCCCTATTCAAAAATGTTTTGTTTCTGACTACTGCCTCCCCCAATATGCCTTCCCTTCTATCACACCCTCCCCTTTGTCTTATCCCATTCCTTTCCTACTTCCTTGTGGAGTTAGGTTGATTTTTATACCCAATTGAGTGTGTATGTTATTCCCTCAGCCAGTTCTGATGAAAATAAAGTTTGCTGATTTTCCTTCACCTGCCCCCTCTTCAGCTCTAATGTAAAAGCTTTATTAGGTGAGAATATTTACCCCCTTCTGTCCCATCCCTTTCCCTTTCTCCCAAAAACTTTCTCTTACACCTTGATTTTATTGTTTTATATATCATCATATTAAACTCACATCTCTGCCCTCTGTCTAAATATACTCCTCCTAACTGTACTAATAATGAGAAAGTTCTTATGTCTTACAAGTATCTTACATCTTCTCATGTAGCAATGGAAAGGATTTAACATTAAATCCCTTTCTATTTCTCTTTTCTATTAACCTTTCTATGATTCTCTTGAGCCTTGTATTTAAGAGTTAAATTTTCTTTTCAGCTCTGGTCTTTTCCTTAAGAATTCTTGAAAGTCCTTGGTCTTGTTGAATGTTAATTTTTCCCCCTGAAGGATTATACTGAGTTTTGCTGGGTAGGTGATCCTTGGTTGGAATCCTAACTCCTTTGCCCTCTAGAATATCACATTCTAAACCCTCTGATTCTTTCATTTAAAAGCTGTTAAATCTTGTGTTATACTGACTGTGGATCTATATAGTTGAATTGTTTATTTTGTCTGGTTGAAATATTTTCTCTTTGATCTTGGAGGTCTAGAATTTGACTATAATATTTCTGAAAGTTTTTATTTTTGTGATCGGTTTCTGGAGGTTATTGGAAGATTCTTTCAATTTCTATTTTGCTCCCTGGTCCTAGAGTATGTGGTCAGTTTCCCCAATAATTTCTTGATAGATGGTGTCTATTAGGCTCTTTTTTATATCGTGGATTTCAGAAAGTAATTTTTTTTAATTATCTCTCTTGGATCTATGGTCTAGGTCAGTTGTTTGTCCAATGAGATATTTCACATTATCTTCTATTTTTCACTCTTTTGGTTTTGTTTATTGTTTCCTGATTTCTCAAAAAGTCATTAGCTTCCATTTGCTCAATTCTAATTTTTAAGGAATTATTTTCTTCAGTGAGCTTTTTTACCTCCTTTTCCATTTGACCAATTGTACTTTTTAAGGATTTTTTTTTCCTTCAATGAATTTTTTTGCCTCTTTTCCACTTGGCCAATTAAGGTTTTGAAGGCATTCTTTTCTTCATTGGTGTTTTGTACCTCTTTTACCTTTTATTTGCTTTAGTCTGATTTATAAAGTGTCATTTTCTTCAGTTCTTTTTGTTTCTCCTTTACCAGGCTTTTGACTTTTTCCCTCTGGATTTTTTGTATCACTGTCATTTTCTTCCCGGTTATTCCTCTACTTCTCTTACTTAATTTTCAAACTCCTTTTTGAGATGTTCCATTGCCTCAGACCAATTCATTTTTTATTTCTTGGAGGCTTTGGATGTGGAAACTTTTACTTTGTTTTATTCTTCTAAAATTGTGTTTTGATCTTTCTTGTTACCATAATAACTTCCTACGGTCAGAATTATTTTTCTGTTTTTTAGTCATTTTCCCAGCCTCTTTCATAACGTTTAACTCTTTGTTAAAGTAGGGTTCTGCTTCTGGGATGAAGGGTATACTCTCTCAAGTTTCAGGGACTTTGTGCAGCTGTTTTCAGAGATGTATCTAGGTATCTGTAAGTTTTAAGTTCTTCCATGATGGTATGATATAAAGAGAGGTGTTTTTACTACTTTTCTGGCCTGTGATCTGGTCTGTGAGTGACCACCAGCATTCTTTTCTGCCTGGAAACTGTAATTAGGGTCTCCACTCCACTGTTGTCACAAGCTCTGGTGTAGTAGTGCTCTCCCTCACTGTAGGACTGTCAACCAGGACTGTGCCCCAGATCTGAATATGGGCAAAGCAAAAGAGTCTTGCTTCAGTGCTAGCAAGGAGACCCCCATAATATTCTTCTGACCAGTTGTCCCACCCCCGTATCATCTGTGGTTTGAGAGTTCCAGAAGCAGTTATTACCACTGCTGATTTAGTGACTCTCAAGGTCTTCTCCTGCTTTGCTGGGGCTGGGACTGCGCTGACATGGCCTTTGCTTTACTCTGCTCCACTCTCAATCAAGTGCGAGAGACCTTTCCTAGTGACTTTCTAAGTTGTCTCTGCCTGGAAGATTATTTCACCTCATCCTTTTGTGGTTTCTGCTGCTCCAGCACTTTTTTTATGACCTTACTGTTGTTTGGAAGGATTTGGGTGGGGAGCTTAGGCAAGTGACTGCCTTTTCTCCACCATCTTGGTTCAGCTAAAAGTCAAACTTTCTATTCACCCATGGTCCTTTTTTGGAAATGCTTGAAAGGCATACATCATTGAATGTCTGTTATTTTTCCTCTGAAGTGTTATACTCAGTTTTGCTTGGCAAGCAATTCTTGCTTGTCATCCTAGCTTTTTTGTCTTCCGGAATATCACATACCAAGTCCTTCTATCCGTTAACATAGAAGCTGCTAAATCTTGTATTATTCTGATTGTGGCTCCATGATATTTGAATTGTTTCTTTCTGGGTGCTTGCTATATTTTTTTTCCTTGATGTTGGAGTCCTGAAATTGGATGATAACATTCCTGGAAGTTTTCGTTTTTGTATCTATTTCAGGAGGTGATCAGTGGATTCTTTCCATTTCCATTTTAGCTTCTGTTTCTAGAATATCAGGGCAGTTTTCCCCAATAATTTCTTGAAAGATGATGTCTAGACTTTTTTCAAGTAGTCCAATAATTATTAAAGCATTTCTTCTGGATCTATTTTCCAGGTCAATCATTTTTCCAATAAGGCATTTCACATTTTCATCTTTTTTATTCTTTGGATTTTGTTTTATTTCTTCTTGATGTCTCATGGTGCCATTAACTTCCACTTCAATGAGCTTTTGTACCTCCTTTTCCATTTAAGTAATTCTGCTTTTTAATTAATTCTATTCTTAAGTGAATTTTTGTACATCTTTTCCCATGTGGTTAATTCTGCTTTTTATTGAGTTCTTTCTTCTATGGGTTTTTTTTGTCTCTTTTATCATTTGACATTTTCTGCTTTTTAGGGTGTTATTTTTTTTCAGGACTTTTGGTGCCTCCTTTACCTAGCTTTTGACTCTTTTTTTCATGATTTTTTGCATCAATCTAATGTATTTTCTCAATTTTTCACTATCTTTTTTTTTCTGATTCTTAAGATCCTTTTTGAGCGCTTCTAGGAATTTGGCGGGGGGGGATGGATGAGGGTGGAGGAGCATGCTGATTGTTACATTTTCCTTTGATCCTTCAGATGTAGCAGTTTTTACTTTGCTGCCTTTTTTCTGAGTTTGTGTTTTGATCTTCCCTGCCACCATAATAATGTTTTTATGGTCAGGTTCTTTTTTATGTTTGCTCATTTTTCTTCATTTTCAACTTCATATGTTAAAGTTTGGTTCTGCTTTTGGGATGGAGGGAGAACTGTCCCAAGTTTATATTTTTTGTGCAACTGTTTTCAAAGCTAGTTCTTAGGGGTGTATACATTTTTAGTTCTTCTAACATGGTATGATATAAGGAAAGATGCATTTACTACTCTTCTGGCCTACATTCTGGTCTGTGGGTGACCACAATCACTGTATTCTACCCTGGAACTATGAGCAGGAACTGATTCCTCTCTGGACTCAAGTTTTGATATGCTAGTCTGTTTCCTCGGGGTGGGACTATAACATTGGACTATGATTGAGATCCTAGTATGTGTAGGGCAACAGAGTTCTGCATCCTGTACTAGCAAAAAGACCCCTGTAATCTCTTTTTGACTAGTTTCTGGCACCCTTACTTTTGTGGGGTGAGAGCTCCAGGAGAGCTGTGGTTGCTGCTGGTGATTCAGTAGACCTCAAGATCTGCTGCTAGTTCACTAGTGTTCGGCCTGCACTGGCACAACCTGTGATGAAGTGTTTTATTCTAACCCCAATTTGATGGACTTTTCCTATCAACCTTCTATGTTTTCCTGAGTTGGAAAATTGTTTCACCCCCATCCATTTGAAGGTTCTGCTGCTCCAGAAATTATGTTGATGCATTATTTAACATTGTTTGAAAGGGAATTTAGGAGAGCTCAGGCAATTCCCTGCCTTTACTCCTCCATCTTGCCTCCTCATCAAATTTTCCGCAGGTCACACACAGAATAAATAGCAGATTTTCAATCAGTATTCTTTCCTATAAATCATTATAGCAGACTGTCTTGAAATTAGAACATTAGTGGTGAAAACCTACTTCTAGGCAAGCTATGGAGTTCTTAGAAGATGAGTGTAAGAGTGCCTAAAAACAAACAAGCAAACAAAAAACAACCACAAGTGAAACAGCATTTTTAGTAAGATAGAGCCTTTCCGGTATTACATCAATAGAGATGTAATACAAGAAAGTGGGTACTGTGCTTCCTGCTAGACAAGGAAAACTCAAGATGTGTGAGTGTGTGTGTGTGTGTGTGTGTGTGTATCTGTGTGTCTCTGTGTTAAAACAATGCCATTTTCATAGAAAGTTCATCTAGAACAGATGTCCCAAACCTGGAACTTAGAAGGCATAAACGATACCATTATTTCAGTATGATTGCTTTTACTTTGCAGTGTTTCATATTTTATTGGATGTATTAAAAAAAAAAAACCTCCTTCTGAGAAGAGCTTCACATATTTTACCAGACTGTCACATGGGTCCAGGACATAAAAAATGGTTCTGAGAGAAATATTTAAAATCCCATCTACTGGGAACTACCAAAGGAGAGAAAATTGAGATTGATAAGTGATGAGGAGTTTTGATACATATATGGGAGAAATTTTCTAGTTGATGTCTATTTTTATTTTATTATGTTTCTAATTTTGTGCCAAATAATTGTGGGGAAAGAATGGGATTTCAGGTTGGAGTCTATGACCAGATGACCTCTAAAAATCTTCCAGCTCCAAATAACTTGTCATAGTTTCTCCAGCTTCAGCTACAGTGACCAAATATATTAAAATATTTGTCCACATCTGACACCAGGGTGGGTGTCACACACCTAAGGAAATATACCCCAATTGTTCTTAATTTGTTTTCCTTGCGAACTTGATAGTATTTTTCAGATCAATTTAGATAGCAACCTTTGCTGTTAAACTGCCAGACCTACAGTGGGGAGCAATTCTCAGGATTGAATTTTTTGAGCTCTATGCTCCCCTAATTTTCTAGCATTATCCCTGTCAAGAGATAGAACCTATTTTGTGAAAGGCATGAGGAAAAGGTTCAAACTACCCTTAACTAAAGGATAGAGAAATTAATACAAACATAGACCATTTTCACTGCATGAAATTAAAAAAGATCTTATATGAATAAAATCAATGAAGATAGAAGAGAAATAATAGAATAAAAAGACATATCCATCAAATAGCACCAATACAAATATGAAAGATGAAAAACCTAGGGAATTGACAAAATGTACTACACTAAAAAAGAAAAGGATATGAACAGTTTTTAAAACAAAGATTGAAAAGTATAAATAACCAAATGAAAATTTGACTCAAAGCTTTAATAGTAAGAAAAAAGCAAATTTCAACTATGTGTTTCCCTATCATATAATGCAAATTGACAAAGAGGAGACCCTTTCCTTCCATTAGTGAGTCCCTCCCAGAACCTCCCTTTTAAGGAAATAACAAAGACACTCATATTCTTTTTTTTTTTTTCATTTTTATTGGCTCCATTCTTGAGTGTTTGGATATCCCCAAACACCATGACCTCACAGGAATATCACTGACACAGGAATATCACTGAGTATTACCTCCTTTTTTCGGTATCTTTCCTTATTAAACTTAGGGTCTTTATCCATATAGGCTTTCTTTTTTGCTTGTATTCTCAGAGCTTAGCAAAGTGCCTGGAACAAAATAGCATTTAATAAATATTTATTAACCAGTTGGAAGCAATTTTGGTGGAATGGGGAATTTGGTGGATCTGTGAAGAGCCAATAAGTTATTATCTATTTCAATTGAGAATTATGAAAGAAATTAAACATGCATGTGTGCATATGCACATATATTTGTACATATGTATATGTGATCATGTGCATGCATATGTATAAATACATTTACATACAATAGAAACAAACATACAATATCTATATACTGTATACATATACACATACATAGGGACATATCTCATTTGGTCTAAGGATCCCAATATGTGCTATAAATGCCAAGAAATTCAAATAGAGAGAAAAAGCTTCAATTGGGGAATGGCTAAAACAGAAAAAAAGGAGTGGGGATAGGGGAATGACATACTATTGTGCAATAAAACATGATGACTGAGGAATTCATAGAAATAGGATGTTATAGGGTGAAATATACAGAAGCAAAGAATAATATAGACAATAATTTCAACAAACATATGAATATGTAGATCTAGACTAAGATATATAGATTCCTATGTAGGGGGATATGCCAAACAAAAGATGGAGAAAATTTTTCAGAGAATTTTGGCAAATTTTCTTTATGACCTGAAGTTGTATAAGGTGAATAGGATTAAGAAATTAAATATATATATATATATATATATATATATATATATATATATATAGTAAAAAAGGGGGGGGGCAAGGCTTTTAAAGACTTGAGAACTTTGATTGAAGCATTGATCAGTCAGAGCTTCAAATGAATTAAATTACCCACTTCATGAAAGAGATATCATAGTCCAAAGGCCACAAAGTGACATTTGAAAAAAAAAATTGGGGGGGGGGGAGTCAAGATGGCGTAGTAGAAACAACATTTCTGTGGGTCTCTGGCTTCCACCTTCATCAATCCATGTAAAAGGGGACTCTGAACAAACTTTGGAGCTACAGAACCCACAAAATGACACAGAGAACCCAACCTCCTGCCGAGGACAGCCCAGCAGCCCAACAGGGTGCGGCCAACACTGTGCTCTGGGAGCCAAGCCCAGACCCTAGTGAGCCATAGGTTTTAGCTCCAGGGTGGGCCTGACCAACAGCTGGCTGGAGGGACTTCAGAAGACCAGGGACTCTGGCCCTTTCCAAAATTATCGACACATGCCAAGGACAAAGTGAAAGGTTAGTGCAGTATGGACTTTGGGACCCACTAGTTGGGAGAGCACATCAGCTTTTTCCCCCGGGGCAAGAAGCCGCTGAAACACTCAGGTGCCACACTCATGGCCTGCAAACTGTAGGGGGACTGGCAACCAGTCTAGGGGGACAATTACTCTTAATTTAACCTTCTTGGATGTGGATTGCAGTCTGGGATGGAGGTTTTGGGGTGTGTGACCAGTTTGCCAGAGTGTGTGGAGGCTTCAGAGAGGTCACCCAATTAATACCGCCAGCAGCTGAGAAAACCCCAGCGCTTGGGATGGAAGCTCCCCTGGCTGGTGGCATTGGAAACAAGCCCAAAAATCAAGTAATTTGAGTGTCAACATGCCTAGGCAAAGGAAACAAAATAAACAGAAAAATTCAATATTAGACTCCTATTTGGGGGGCAAAGAGGATCAAAGCATGGGATAGGAGGAAGACAGTGAAGTTAGAACTCCTGCACCAAAAGCTTCAAATGAAAAAAATGAGCTGGTTACAGGACATAGAGGACATTAAGAAGCAATTAAGAGAAGGAGGAAAAATTGGGAAGGGAAATGAGAATGATGCAAAAAAAGGATGAAATGAGAGTCAAAAGCCTGACAAAGGAAAATAACACCATAAAAATAGAATAACTCAAATGGCAAAAGAGGCTCAAAAAGGCAATGAGGAGAAGAATGCCTTGAAAAGCTGAATTTGCCAGCTGGAAAAATCTCAAAAGCTCACTGAGGAGAATCATTCCTTCAGAATTAGATTAGAGCAAATGGAAACTATTGACTTTATGAGAAATCAGGATGCTGTTAAACAGATCCAAACAAATTAAAGAATAGAAGACAATGTGAAACATCTCATGGGAAAAACCACTGACCTGGAAAATAGATCCAGGAGAGACAATTTAAAAATTATTGGGCTACCTGAAAACCATGATAAAAGAAAGAACCTAGAAATCATCCTTCAAGAAATTATCAAGGAAAACTGCCCTGATGTTTTAGAACCAGAGGGCAAAATAGAGGTTAAAAGAATCCACCAATCACCTCCTGAAAAAGATGCCAAAAAGAAAACTCCTAGGAATATTATAGACAGGTTCCAAAATTCCCAGATCAAGGAGAGAATATTACAAGCAGCCAGGAAGAAACAATTTCAATATTGTGGAAACACAGTCAGGATAATACAGGATCTGGCAGCTTCTACACTGTGGGATTGAAGGGCTTAGAATATGATATTCGAGAGGTCAAAGGAGATGGGATTAAAACCAAGAATCACCTACCCAGCAACACTGAGTATCATGTATCAGGAGGAAATATGGTCATTCAGTGGAACAGAGGACTTTCAAGTATTCTTGAAGAAAAAAAACAGAGTTGAATAGAAAATTTGACATTCAGATACTAGAAGGAAGGGAAGCATGAGGAAGTAAACAGGGAAAAGAAATCATAAGGAACATATCAAAGTTGAACTATTTGTATTCCTACATGGATAAATGATAATTTTAACTGATGAAACTTTTCTCAGTATGAAAATAGTTGAAGGGAATAGTAGGCATATGATTACATATGTGAATGTGTACATACATGTTGACAGCTATACATAGAGGGCACAAGACCAATTTAAAAGGAAGGGATGGGGGCAGCTAGGTGGCACAATGAGTAGAGCGTCAGCCCTGGAGTCAGAAGGACCTGAGTTCGGATCCACCCTACACAAACAAAAACCTAGCCGTGTGACCTTGGGCAAGTTACTTAACCCCAATTGCCCTCCAAAAAGCAAAAAAAAAAAAAAAAGGAAGGGATGATACTTAAAAAGTGAAATTAAGAGGTGAGAGAGGAATATAATGAGAGGAGATGGGGAGAAACAAAATGAGGTAAACTATCTCATATAAAAGAGGCAAGGGAAAATGGTTGCAATGGAGGGGAAGAACAGGAAGGCAAAAGGGAATGGGTCAACCTTATTGGTATTGAATTTGGCTCAGGGAGGGAATGACATAGATACTAAACAGGGTATCTCACCCTATAGGAGAGTAGGGGGGAAGGGGATGAGAGGGGGGATGATGGAAGGGAAGGTAGGCTGGGGAGAGGGAAGTTGGAAGCACCCCCTTTTGAAAAGAGACAGGACCAAAGTAGAGAGTAGAACAAGTGGGAGGTGGCATAGGAGGGAGAGAATATAATCAGTCTATTATAATATATCTACTATGGTAATGTTTTGCCTTAGCTACACACATACAACTTATATCGAATTGCTTATCTTCCCAGTGGGGGTGGCTGACAAGGGAGGAAGGGAATGAATCTGGAATTCGATTGTTTTAAAAGTAAATGTTTAAATATATACACATATATATATATATATATATATATATATATATATATATATATATATATATATATATACTATTATCAATATTATTTTACCTGTAATTGGGCAATAAGATATACAGGCACTGGGGCATAGAGATCCACCATGCCCTACTGGAAAAGACGAAAGGGGTATGGGGGAAGATATGGGAGAGAGAAGATTGGAGGAGGGGATATCCAGTGGGATGGCTGTTTTGGGGACATGGGTAGGGGAAAAGCGGGGAGAAATTTGTAACTCAAAATCTGGCAGAAGTGAATGATGTAAACCAGAAGTTAATAAAGTATTAAAAAGTAAAAATAAAAATAAATTAGATAAGCTTGTGGATTACAAGTTTTTGTTGTTGTTTTTTTTTTCTTTTGTTTTCCAATTGGATTAATTTGAAGAGCAAAGTGGATGTATCAATAATAATTAAAAGAAAAAAGCTATTGCAGGCACCCTCACATATATGCAGAAAACAATAAGTAAGAAAGTTCAGAAGGAAGCACTTACACTGGGAACAGTTTTGAAATTAACGTGTTGATTGTACTATATGATTTTTAATAGCAATCTATATGGATCAAAGATTCTGAGTTTTGTATGCAGTTCTCTCTTGGTCTTTTGCTTTATACAGAAGAATGATCATGTTTCTGTTTGTTTCAAAGACCATGAACACAACTGAAGCAGGTGCTGTAGAGCACTTAGAGTTTCATTAGACACCAAATATGCCAAGGTCATCCACTGCATCTCAAGTCATCACCAGTCATCTTGACTGTCCTGGAACTGGACTGTCATGACTCTGGAGGATAGAGTGAAGCTGACTACTTCATGCAACTGTGTTTCACTTAAATTCAATTTCTGCAGGACTCAAAAGATACCACCCATACTGTCTTACCATTTTACCTATCTCAGCATCCTTTGGTGATAGGCAAGTGATGAAGCAGCAGGTAAAAATTACACTGGGAACTATTGTCACAGCTCTGCACACAGACAGCCCAGGTCTTCTCTCTGGAAGCTTCAATGGGATTTGGCAACCCCCTTGGTGTCTAAGAAGCCTTTTAAGAATCGCTCTGCTCACTTCTTAGTGTGAGGAAGGGACTAGAAAGGGTGTCCTACAATTGTCTGCTTACCTGGTTTGATTATCACGGCGGGTGGGGATCCTACTCTGTGTTCAAAATATACAAAAATGTACAAAAAAATTCTTCAAAGTTATTCCACTCACACTCAGTACATGGCATATATGAATATTTATAGACAACACTAAAATCCAGTAGACTTGGAAGTCACACAGCTCTTGTTGCAAAAGAACTCAGCAGATATCACATCCAATAGCAGCTATGAATGAAACAAGGCTGGCAAATGAAGGCTAGATTGCTGAAGTTGGGCCTGGACACATATTTTTCAGGAGTGACTGAAGTGAAGGTAAACACTATGAAGCTGGTGTAGGTTTTACAGTCAAAACTAATCTAGTGAACACAAGCATATATTCTTATGAAAAGGAGTGAATGATAGACTCATGACAATGTGATTCCCTCTTGCAGGAAAACACCATGCCACCATCATCAGTGCCTATGCTCCCACAATGATAAACCCTTGTGAAGTCAAAGAAAAATGTTATGAAGACCAGGAGATCCTTATCATCAGTGTGCCAAAAAAGGGTAAGTTTGTAATTCTGGGTGACTTTAATGCTAGTATAGGTACAGACTGCCAGACTTGGCAAGGAGTCCTAGAAAAGCATGGAGGTGGAAACAGCATCAGCAATGATCACTTGCTACTAAACACTTGTGCATCTCATGACCTTCTCATTAACACTGTCTTCCATTTACCTAAACATGATAATACTGCATGGGTCCACCCTCACAACAAACATTGATATTTAATATACTATGATTATAAGGAGAAGATACAGACAAAATGTTAGAGGGATGAAGGCAATGAGTGGCACAGAGTGCTGGAATGATCATAGACTTATCCTCTCCAAGTTAAATATTCACATTCAAAAGCTGTGGCTCCAAGCAAAATGACTACCAGAAGAATTGATCTCAACAGATTAGAGTTCTTCTCTGAGAGGGAACAGTTTTTTGCTAACTTGGTGGGAAAATTGAGCCACCAAAAAGTTGGCAACAGTATAACCAAAAAGGACTGGGCAGTTTTCAGATATTTGGTGTACAGTGGTGCATTTGCTCAGCTGGGTCAGAACACCCACAATGTCGACTGGTTTGAAAAAACCATGGGGAAATTCAGAAGCTGTTAAATCAAAAAAAAATGAAAACTCCACAAGATTTACCAGCAGGGTAGTTTATCCATCTGTAAAAGGCAGCATTTAATTACATCAATAATAAAGTACAAGTGAAGCTTAGAAAGATACAGGACTCTTGTCTCAGTAAGAAGGGTGATGAAATTCAGTTTTATGCTTATTGTGACAATCCAAAGTGATTTTATGATATTCTGAAAGCTATTTATGGGCCAAAGACCTATGATCCATCTCAAGTAATCATGTACTGATGGGGCCATTTTGTTTACTGATAAGGATATGATTCTTAAGAGATAGGGTGAACACTTCCACAGTGTTCTTAACATTCTGTCATCAATAAGTGCTAAAACCATTGACCTCATTGATCTCAGGTTGAAGTCAATCCCTTCTTAGATGAAGTTCCAACTGGAAGAGAGGTTTTGAATGCCATTAGGTTTCTTTTGTGTGTCAAAGCATCTAATTCTGTTCAATCTCAGATTTACAAGATGGGGCATCCATTGCTTGTCCAAAGCTAACTGAAATTTTCTGGATTCTATGCATAAGGAAGTTATCTTGCAGGAGCTCAAGGTTGCCTCCATCATCCATCTCTATAAAGGTAAAGGAAATAGATTTTCCTGTGACAATCACAGTTGGCAGTGGAGAGGGGGGGAAGGGAAGGCTTCTCTCTTAATCATCACTGGCAAGATTCTTGCCAAAGTCCTTCTAAATGACTGATATTTCACCTGAAATATGGTCATTTACCTGGGAGCCAGTGTGACTTCAGAAATAGCCTAAGAGATTATTGATATGATGTCTGCTGCCTGACAACTCCAAGAGAAATGCCAGGAACAGAACAGATGTCTGTATACATTTGTAGATCTGACTGAGGCCTTTTATACTGACAGCCATGAAGGCTTATGGAAAATTATGTCATTTTGGTTGTCCAGAGAAGTTCATCAGTGTTTTATGTCAATTTCACAACAGCATGCTTGCCTAAGTTCTGGATAATGGACAATGCTCTTGCGCTTTCCCAGCTACCAATGGAGTGAAACAATACTTTGTGCTTGCTCCCATGCATATAGCATGTTGTTTTCATGGCATCAAGGTCAACTACCATACTGATGGTAAATTCTTCAATTTGAAAGGTTACAAGTCAAGACCAAAGGAAAGGGAATGTTGGTACACAATTTTCTGTTTACAGATGATTGTGCACTCAGTGTAGCCTCTGAAGCTAAGATTTGACAAAGTACGGAGCAGTTCTCTGCTGTTTGTGCTAATTTGACCTAACAACACCATCAATAGCTAACCCCACACCATTCTCTATATTAGGAATCAACGATTACAACAAATGGAGAAATTCTGAACACAATGGATAAGTTCACTTGCCTTGGCAGTGTATTTTCCAGGTACATACACATTGATAATGAGGTTAACTCACACATTCCCACAGTTAGCTCAGTATTTGGCAGGCCCCGAAAGAAAGTGTTGGGAAGAAGAGGAGAGAAGAGATGAGACTGACTACCAACTGAAGGTCTATAGAGCCATTGAACTGATCTCATTAATGTACGCCTGTGAAACCTGGACAATATACCAGTGCCATGCCAGGAAACTGAATCGCTTTTATTTGAATTGTCGTAGGAAGATTCTGAAGATCACTGGCAGGATAAGATACCAGATACTGAGGTCCTTTCTTGCACTAAACTGCAACATTACTCAAATGCCAAATGTGTGTTTGCCTAAAAGACTGTTTTTTTAGAAAACCCACACAAGGCAAGTGCTCACATGGAGGTCTTAAGAAGAGATATGAGGACATGCTCAAGATCTCTCTGAAGAATTTTGGAATCAATTGTGAGACATGGGAGACACTAGCTCAGGGCTACTTAACATGTTGTGCCCTCAAAAGAGAAACCCAGCACTTAATGCTCTTTGCTCTAAAAGCAGAGCAAATTGAAATAGCTCAAGAGAAATGCAAGTTGTACAAATTTAGAGCATCCACCCCAAATGTTCACATGGACTATTTGTGCCTGACCTGTGGTAGAACATTCTGAGTTCCTATTGATCTGATCAGCCACAGTCACACACTGTAATTTGACTCCAGTATAGTGATGTCGTTTTGGTCTTTAAGAATGAAAGACAACACCTACGTGCTCTCAATGTGGCCTCATAATCCTGCCCAGCCAAGAATCTACAAAGCAGTGATGGGAGCCAACTTACTACGTTTTTCAGAGTCTTGCATCATCTATGAATTCTAGAAGTTCCTTGATCAATTTCAAGAAAATCACCCATGAGTTATACATAAATTTAAGGGGTGGGACATTATCAGAAGCAATGACACACATGGAGTCATGTTAAAGGTACTAAAGGAGATTTCCTTGCAATAGCATTCTTCAGTAATAGACTAATATAAATGACAACATATAAGAATAAAAAGCTCAATTTAGTCCAAAAGGAATGATAATGGGTGTGTGTGTGTGTGTGTGTGTGTGTGTGTGTGTGTAGCTATAAAGTTTGCAAAACACTTTGTGTATATGCATTACATATGCAGAGACCACATGTTTTGATCCCATCCGTGCTTTATTTTTATGTTGCTTTCCCTTCCTAATATATTGTCTAAGAACACAGACCAGGACTGCCTTCTTGTAGCCTTAGTGTCTGCCTTTGAAAAAAAAGGAAAAGAAGGATTCAGGGACTATCCTAAAATTCTCTTTGCCAAAAGCTCATCTGACATGTATTTGCCTTCTCCTTATTATATATACCTATCAGATAGCACCTAGGGGGAAACAAAGGCCACATGAGGAAAGATGATACTTGTATAAGGCATGTTGCTATTGTGGATAAGGGGGAGGGAAAAAATGCCTTTCTCGATTTCTCACTCATTGCCCATTGTTAAAATCTTACTGTTTCTTGATCTTTTGAACCTTAAAATAGTAATAATTTCCGGGATTTGTGTGCCCATTTTGTAGATGAGCAAGCTGAATTCTAGGAGAATGAACTACAACCAGCTGGTCATTAATAATGATAATATCTCATATTCATGTAGTAGATTAAGGTTTGCAGATTATTAACTTACTGGAATTTTACAACAACCTTATGAGATAGACCTTTTTATCACCCCCATTTTAATGATGAAGAAACTAAGGCTTGGATACGTTTTTTTCCTTTGTTTTTGTTTTTGTTTTTTTGCTTTTTGGAGCAGGGAGGGTAAGGCAATTGGGGTTAAGTGACTTGCCCAAGGTCACACAGCCAGTTTTGTGTTAAGTGTCAGAGGTTGGATTTGAACTTGAACTCAGGTTCTCCTGATTTCAGGGCCAGGCTCTATTCACTGCAGCACCTAGTCCCCACGCCCTGAAGAAGTTTATTGACTTCACGAGTGTCACACAATCAGTAAGTTTCAAGGTTGGGATTTAAATCTATGCCTTGTGAAGGTCAAGTTCAACACTCTGTGCACTTATACTACACTGTGCCTCCCCCAAACCCCACAAAAAAGGTCCAACAACAAAGTAAAAATAGAAATTTTGTGTGGATTCCGTCAGTGCTAAAATGGATTTTGAGAAAAGCAAATATTTGAACAAAGCTCTATTTTTGCCTACAGAGCCATACATTCTTTGTATGTCACATGAATTAAGCCATTTGGTATCAGTAGGAAAATTGGAACGTTTCTCAACAGTATCTCATGGATAGGCTTCAGTCAAAATGATCTCCTTCACTAGAGAACCTCAGCACTTAGATGGCAGACTTATTGAAAATAACACAGAAAAAAGTTCAGAGAAAATGACTTAGATATTTTCTCACCTACATTTCTTTAAAGTCTCAGAAATCCCTAAAGAAGTGTTTATTAAGCTGCTTAGATCTTTAGGATATAGACATTCTAGGCAGGAACTTGTTATGAGCAACATTTTATCATTGGATTGTGTTTCTTGCACTGAGCACATCTAAACTGATATGGATTCTTGAATGAATGAATATCTTGTAAATAGTTTGAGAAAGACAGCAAATGCTACAGAAGGACACTGGGGCTTCTCCTATTTACTGCTTCTTTGTGGGCAGAACAAGATTTTGTTGCCACTGAATTCAAGCCCAAGGTAGTTGAGGAGATAACAAGAGATCATCTCTGAGTCTAAATGAGTTCCAGACTCTTGCCCTTGAGAAGCAATAGCCCAGATTACTGAAAGCATTTCTGATTCACTGTACCTCTATGGGGAAAAAAAAACTTGGGGAGAGGGAACAAAAGAAGGGAGAGGTTGAGCAAAAATTTTCCATCTTACAAAAGTGGGGAGAATTCTGTAAGCTAAAGACTGGGAAGCTTAATGTCCATTCCTAATGATATTATACAATTAAAAAAAATTGTTTAAGAGTATTTAGAAAGGGAAGTGGCAATCACTCGGTGACAGCATGAGATTGTTTTAAGAACACCTTAAGCCGGACTAACTTGTTATCACTTTTGGAAGAAATCAGAATGATAGATCAGAGAACATCTGAATGTTTTCAAGAAGGCACATGATAAAGTACCTCAGAAAAGTCCTATGGGTAAAACAAAGAGATGCAGACTTTGCCATAATGAGTGAACATAGATTACTGGTGGAATTACTCAAAGCTTGGCAGGAGTCATCAGGAGTGGTTGGATTAACCAGCAAGGTGTGTTCTAACTCTATGAGGTCTTGGTATCATTACCATTTCTTTGCCATTTTACCTACAATTATAAAGCACAGAACATATCATTAGGATTGTCTGAGAAAGGTAGTGATTCGTATTATCTTGGATGATGGGGGGAAAATGTTCATTTTTTTAAAAGAAGAATAATGATAATAAAATAATAAAAGAGATAATGAGGCAAGAAAAAATCTGTTCTACACATTGAACTGGGCAAACTCTTGTGAACAATAAAACTAGTCACTGAATTTGTTCTAATCTGTTACTTGTGCATCTACCTGGGTTACTGGAACCACTGAGTACATTGGGATGACTAGGTGGCATAATGAATGGAGTCCCAGGGTGGGAGTCAATAAGAATTGATTCATTCAAATCCAAACTCAGAAATTTACTAACTGTGTGACCCATTTAGCCTCTGTTTTCTTCATTTTCCTTTTCTTCAAAATAAGAATAATAGCACCTGGCACCCAGGGATATTAGGGTCAAAAGAGATTATAATTATAAAGTATGGTGCCTGTCATATTGTGCCATCTAAATATGAGCTGTGGGGCAGAGCCAAGATATTGGAGTAGAAACAGCACTTCCACAGCACTCCAGCCCACACCACTTCAAAATCATGTAGAAGGGGACTCTGAACAACCTCTTGAGTTTCAGCACCCACAGAACGACACAAAGAAGCTAACCTCCTGCTGAGGATAGCCCAGAAGCCTGGCAGCCTGGCAGATAGTGGCCAGCACAGTGCTCTGGGAGCTGAGCCCGGGACAGCTTGAGTGGGAAGTTTTAACCCCAGCAAATATGGACCAGCAGCCAGATGGAGGGACCCCAGAACACCAGCAGCTGTGGCTTTTCCAGAATTATCAACACAAAGATGCCTAGGACAAAGTGAGAGGTTAGTGTCCTATGGACTTTGGGACCAGTATTTGGGAGCACTTCAGCTTCTTCCCTGGGGGGTGAGAAGCCTCTGAGGAGCCACTGCACAGACAACATTCTGCAGCTTCAGTGGCAGCTTCAGCTCCTGGCCTGTGAACTGTAGGGGAATGTGGTGATCAGTCTTTGGGGTAATCACTCTTCCTTTAACCTTCTTGGATCTGGATAGCAGTCTGGGGTGGAGGTCTTGGGGTGTGTGACCAGCTTGCCAGAATGTGTGGGGACTTTAGGGAAAGCACCCAACTGATACCTCGGGAAGTTCAGAAAACCCCAGTGTTTGGAATGGAAGCTCCCCTGTCTGGTGGCAGAGTCCTACTGTAGCAACAAGACCAAAAGTAATTAAGTGACAACATGCACAGGCAAAGGAAACAAAATAAACAGAAAAATTCAACATTAGACTCCTATTTTGGGGGCAAAGAGAAACGAAGCATGGAACAGGAGCAGGACTGGGAGGTCAGAAATCCTGCATCAAAACCCCAAATGAAAATATGAGCAGGTTACAGGCCATAGAGTACCTTAAGAAGGATTTTAAAAACCAAATAAGAGAAGTGGAGGAAAAATTGGGACGAGAAATGAGAAGGATGCAGGAAAAAGTATGAAATGAGAGTCAATAGACTGATTGAGGAAAATAACACCTTAAAAACTTAAAAAATAGACTAACTCAAATGGCAAATGAGACTCAAAAAGGCAATGAGGAGAAGAATGCCTTAAAAAGCCGAATTTGCCAGATGGAAAAAGAATCTCAAAAGCTCACTGAGGAGATTCATTCCTTCAGAGTTAGACTGGAGCAAATGGAAGCTAATGACTTTATGAGAAATCAAGATGCTGTTAAACAGATCCAAGTAATTGAAAAAATAGAAGGCAGTGTGAAATATCTCATGGGAAAAAACACTGACCTGGAAAATAGATGCAGGAAAGACAATTTAAAAATTATTGGACTACATGAAAGCCATTATCAAAGAAAGAACCTAGAAATCATCCTTCAAGAAATTCTCAAGGTAAATTGCCCTGATGTTTTAGACCCAGAGGGCAAAATAGAAATTGAAAGAATCTACCAATCACTTCCTGAAAAAGATCCCCAAAAGACCCAGATTTGGTGCTTCTCTCTCAGGCAACAACTATGTAGGCATGTGATGATCAGACAGCTAGAAGCCCTTGGTTGGTCTGTTGGTCCATTGAATGTGTTATTTTCTTTGTCTATATTTTTTGTCAGCTTGTGACTTCTGATTGTATTTTCTCTGAAGTTCAGGGTTCTGACTTTTTCCACTGAACTAGGTAAATGAAATATGTTTGATTAAACTAAGATTTTTAACCCCTTTTGAGTTGCTTTCCTTTAGAAAAGTAGATCAAAGAACCTATGCTAGAAGCCATCCTGGATATGCTAGGGTGCTTGCTTTTACAGTAGCATCACCTGTAGACCACATACTGCCTCTTAGCTGCTCCCCACCTTGGGATTGAAGGGGAATCCACTGCTTCCCAAATAATCCCTTTCCCTTAGTCAACACCTCCAATCCACTGCTGACTCAGGCCTGGACAGAATCTTTTAAATTGTCTGGTAGCATTTAATGGAATGGCATTTGGGTATGGGGAAGTAGGTATGGTTGGCAGGTATGTATTAAACTTTCTTGAGAATCATTGCTCCTGAGGGCAGTTTTCTCCTACTGACATAATTTCTACCTCTCCCCACCTATTTATTAGATCAATTTTCTCTTTGTTCAGGCATTGTCTAGGTTTAATGATCCAGATTCACATGGTTTAGTCTTCCTCTGCTATTGTATGTTTTAAATAAAAAACTAGATTCCTTTTTCATTTGGACCCAGTCCCTTGCCAAGTGGGAGCCATGAACTTTGAACCACGATTCGAACCCTTGATTTTTTTTAAATCTCTATCAACAAACCATTCACAGTGTTCACAAATAAGGGTGAACATGAATGAAGTCAGATAGGATTAATCCATAAAAAATCTAGAGTAAACTGACTTCAAATTGCTAATAAATTAAAGTTGTGTACTGATTTAAGAACGGAGAAACTTTGGGATAAAGTTAGAGATAGCGGAGTTAAAGGATGTTACCAGGATTCTGTTTCCTAGTGAGAAATCATTCAATCAGCTCCAGTCAATTTCCTCCATGTCTCTCATCAGGCTCCCAGCAGGTGGAGGCATTGGCTGAAGGAATGGAGTTGCCTCAGAAGCGGCTAGTCAATCTCTAGTCTGGTCTAATGTTCATTCTCTCTTCTCCCTTGATTCCATTCAAGTCATAAACTGAGCAGCACTGGACACTATTGAATACAATCTAAGGTCATGTGGCCATGTGCATTGAGCTAAGGTATCATATTCCTCATTGTCTGGAGGTAGTGTCAAAGTGGATAGGATGCTGAGCCTACAATAAGGAAACTGAATTCAAATCATATCTCAGACAATAACTAGACGTGTGGCCTGGGCAAGTCCAAAAACCTCTTTCTCTATCAGTTTCCTCTGTGGTAAAATGAGGATATTATAGCACCTATATCCCAGGGTTGTGATAATATTTGGAAAAAGGAAAGAAATATGTATTTATTAATTGCCCAGTGTCTAACACATAGTAGGCAATTAATAAATGCATATTTCTTTCCTTTTTCCTCCTGAACTCAAAACCATCTGGAATATTATATATATATAGCTTGTTCATATAAAATTGTTTGAATGTTTCTTTCCCATTAGACTGTGATCTCCTTCAAAGCAAGGACTTAGTTTCCCAAGCAGTTAGCAAAATGCCTAGCACACAAGCACACAGTAGGTGTTTAAAGCACACAGTAAGTGCTTAATATATGTTTAATGATTGATAGCAATGTAGGAGATATATCTAGCTTACTTTCACTAGTTTCCATGTTTCTAATGGAAATATAATGAGTCCCTAAAGACAAGAGCTTAACTAATTCAGGTTTCCCCTCCCTCTCCCAGATGTCTTCTGGCTATAGATATGTCTCCAAAAGTCTGATACACAATTCCCCCTATTCCATAAGGCACAGCAGAAAAATTATCCTGGAGCCAAGAGGTTATTCTCTTCCTCTTGAATATTTTGTCTATGTGGCCATGGACAAGTCATATAATTCTCACTGCAACCAGGTATCATGACTCAGTAGAAAGTTTATTGGTTTGGAGTCAGAGCCCATGGCTTTAAATACTGTCTCTCCTCACTTATTAGCAGGGTGACTCTAGAAGAGTCTCTAGACCTCTCTCTTTCCTTCAGTTTTCAACTCTTTAAAATTAATTAATTGGAATAGACAATCTCAAAGGTCTCTTTGAAATGTGAATCTGTAATCCCATAATCCTGATTTACTAATATTCATCTGTGGACAGATATCCATAATATGCCAATAATCAACTTCCAGATATTCAACAAGTTCAGATCAAAATGTTCCCATAGTGGAGAAGGGGTAATACCTTGACAGTTAATAACATTAATTGTCCTTTCTTTTTTGGGGGGGATGATTTTTCATTTAATGAGTCTGTTGTTTTTCGGTCATTTTAGTCAAATCTGACTCATTTAAACCACTTTTGGGGTTTTCTTGGCAAAGATACTGCAGTAGTTTACCATTTCCTTCTCCAGCTCATTTTACAGATGAGGAAACCAAGGCAAGCAGAGATAAGTGACTTGTCCAAGGTCACAAAGCTAGTCAGTGTCTGAGGTCAGATTTGAATGCAGGCAAATGAGTCTTCCTGGCTTCAGGACTGGCACCCTACTTATTGTACCACTTAGCTGTCCTTATTAATGTTACAGAGGAAAATATGATATCCATAACAAGACCATCTGAGATATTTGAAGACACAAAATTTTGAAAGTAACTCAAATTACATTATTCATGTTACTTAAAAAGATTTTTTAAAATCTTTCAAAATTAAAAAGAAAACTAAGAATCTTAAGAGCCATGGCAAGGATTAGAAGTTTAATGTGAAACTAATCGACAATATATAAATGCTGTATACCACTGAGAGATGTAAATTCCTTTCAGCAGTACAAATCTCATTCAGATTAGCTACTCCTCTATAAATTACAGCTTTAGATATTCCTAGAGCAATGGGAGGTTAGGTGACTTGCCTAAGGGTCACATAGGTACAATATATCAGAGGAGGATCTATAGCCCAAGTTATACAAGTCCCAAGGTCAGCCTATTTGAAAATCCTAGACATTTATTTATACATGAATATAATCTAAGGTCAGATGCTACAGAGTATTTTAACAAAGGATAGCACATTTTTCAGTATAAATTGAAGGGATTTTCCTTCTTGTGAGAGATAATTTTATATTCTCATACTTACATGGAAAACTGTTTTTCATAAGAATGACAATTCTTTTTCATGGTGGACAATGTTCTTGCTATGGAAGAAGAGGCAACAGCAAACAAGCAGATTAAACACTAATCAGGTGGGAAATGAGGATGGTTTAACTCTTCTATCAGTTTCCAAAGTGATAATTTTCTTCTGATGTAGCTGCCAGGCAGCTATGTTTTTGTTCAGCTCTCTTGGCCACAGGACAAAGGGCACTGTTCCTTTTTCATTAATTTGAAATAATCAAGCTCAATATCATGCTTTTGCTCACCAAGGATGAGGTGAAGCAAGAAAGCAATCTTCCTGGAGGCGTCTCAACCATGGTTACTGAAAATCACTCTTGTTGAAAGGAATGTTCCATCTTTACTTCCTAACTTTGAAATGTGACCCAACAGGACCAGCCCAGGTGGTCATCCTAATGTAGCTCCAGACATTGGAGTACTAAGAAAAGAGAAATCTTCCTAGTTCTGGCAATATACCCAAATTTTTCAGATGAGCACACAATGTTCTACTTGTCAGGGCAAAGGGGAAAAAAAGAGGGAATAGTTAGTTGTACTTGGGGTAGTAAGTTTTTCTACATTAAAGGTTACAACCCCTGTATTTATTGATAGAATTTTTTTGGCCTGGTCAAATAGTATGAATATTTCACAAAAATATGTTTGTTATAGATAGGCATGGTGGGAAAATCGCAGTGCTTGAGAAATGGATCTACATAGCTAACTTTTAAATTATAAAATCAAAAGCACAATGAAACATCTCTGTCTATTGTCCATTGTTAAGTTGGCTGGTTCTGATCAAGGGATAAAGACTCAAAACAGAGCATTATTTTTCACTGGCAACACTCAGGATGTCTTGTCACTAGAGGGCAGCCAGCATCTGTTAGAGATCCAAAAAGGATACAGAGATAGCCAGGCCTGGCTGCAGATGTGGGTGTAGGGCATCATCTAAAATCAAGGAACTGTGTTGCAGTTGATCTTATTTTAAAAACAAGATATGACCATCACCTTGAGAAGGACCAAGAGGATCTTCAGTCAAAGTCTAAAGACAGTGATTCTATCTATGCAAAAATAAAATAAAAATGCATTATGAATCCATAGAAAAAGTTGATGTTTTAGCAAGAGATCTGTATTTTCATTTGTATCCATTTACCTGCTAACAATATTTTTCTCCTCCCTAAGAGATCTATGTTCCAATCATCCAATGCAAAAAAATATTTCAAGGTGAATGTTTAATTTTAAAATACATTTATTAAACATTGCTAGATTCTGGTTGTCATTTGTCCTTCAGTTTTGAAAAGGACCAATAACATCATGAGGGTGATATCTTGCACATGAATTGGATTAAAGAGAGGCAGCCTCCCTCTCTCTTCCAGTCATTGAAGCCCGGTGTCAAGACAAAAATCAAAATAACCGGCAATAACTCAGGATTCAATGGATCACCTTGGCATCTTTGATGCCTGACCAAGCTCTAAGTGTTCCACAGCACCTGCTTCAACTGTCTTTATGGCCTTTGGAACAAATTGTTCTCATCTGCCCATTCTGCCAGGGAGGTCTTCAAATGCTTGGGGTAGACATCCCCCTAATTCACAATGGGTTGGAGGCCTGCTGGTTACCCTCAAACTGGTCTAGTCGGTCTGCTAAAATGGTTTTACTGGTGTGTACCTTCCTCATGCCACAGCTTCTTGGAGCCCCAGGTGAGAGTTGGGTGGCATGTGGACAGGGGGAAAGATGAATGAGCATCCCTGAGAAGGGCTTAGCACATACTCATACCATAGAAGCCAGTAATAGAAAGCCAGCACAAACTGCTTCAAAAGAATATATATTTTCTTGGAATGCTATTTTATTTAAATTGTTTTGGGGGAAATTTATTAATTTCCTCCTCATAATAATAATAATAAATATAAGGCAATATAAATAAACAAAAAATGGATGCTTATAACAGTAGTTGTGACTTGAATCTGGTAACTGGGGTAAAAACACTCAATATAACCTGTCAAAAAGACTTCTAATCTGTTCTATATTAGAGCTAAATCCTTAAAGATTCTTCTTTCCCCAGATTATTATTAAGAAATTTAATCTAGAGGCGGAGCCAAGATGGCGGAGTAGAAACAGCTCTTCCAAGCCTCTCTGCCCCCAGATTCTCCACAAACTATGTAAAAAAGGACTCTGAAAAACTTCTGGAGCCCCAGCACCCACAGAATGACACAGAGAAGCTAACCTCCCGCTGAGGACAGCCCAGCACCCTGCAGGAAGGACCAGCGCAGTGGTCTGGGAGCCGGCAGCGCGCAGAGCACAGGAGCCGAGCCAAGCCCAGGTCCGCGTGAGCCGAGGTTTTAGCCCCAGGGCGGCAGGGCCAGCAGCCAGCTGGAGGAACCCCAGAACACCAGGAACTGTGGAGATTCCAGAATTATCAACATAGACTTGCCTAGGACAAAGTAAGAGGTTAGTGTCCTATGGACTTTGGGACCTGTATTTGGGGAATGCGTCAGCTCCCTCCCCTGGGGGCTAGAAGCCGCTGAGGAGACACGCCATTTTGTAGTTTTCAGAGGCATTTCCGGCTCCCAGCCTACAAATCGTGGGGAGATCCAGCGATCAGTCTTGGGGGGTAATCGCTCTTGCTTTAACCTCCCTGGATCTGGATTGTGATCTAGGGTGGAAGTTGTGGGTGGGTTTACAGCTTGCCAGAAACGGAAGTTGCCCCCCACACGTTCGGGACGAAAATTCCTCTATCTGGCCTTAAAGCCATAGTGTGGCAACAAGCCCAAAAGTCAAGCAATTAAGTGGCAACATGCCAAGGCAAAGGAAACAGAAAAATGCAACCCTAGACTCCTATTTTGGGGGCATAGAGCGGGAAAAGGACTGTGAGGTCAGAAGTCCTGCTCCAAAAGCCCCAGGGGAAAACATGAGCGGGTTGCAGGCCATAGAGGACCTTAAGAAGGACTTTAAAAATCAAATAAGAGAAGTGGAGGAAAAATTAGAAAGAGAAATGAGAAGGATGCAGGAAAAGTATGAAATGAGGGTCAACAGCCTGACTGAGGAAAACAACACCTTAAAAAATAGACTAGCTCAAATGGCAAAGGAGGCCCAAAAGGACATTGAGGAGAAGAATGCCTTAAAAAGTCGAATTTGCCAGATGGAAAAAGAATCTCAAAAGTTCACTGAGGAGATTCATTCCTTCAGAGTTAGACTGGAGCAAATGGAACCTAGTGACTTTATGAGAAATCAAGATGCTGTTAAGCAGATCCAAACAAACGAAAGATTAGAAGGCAATGTGAAATATCTCATGGGAAAAACCACTGACCTGGAAAATAGATCCAGGAGAGACAATTTAAAAATTATTGGACTACCTGAAAGCCATGATCAAAGAAAGAACCTAGAAATCACCCTTCAAGAAATTCTCAAGGAAACTGCCCTGATGTTTTAGATCCAGAGGGCAAAATAGAGGTTGAAAGAATCCACAGATCACCTCCTGAAAAAGATCCCAAAAAGAAAACTCCCAGGAATATTATAGCCAGGTTCCAGAATCCCCAGATCAAGGAGAAAATACTACAAGCAGCCAGGAAGAAACAATTTCAATATTGTGGAAACACAATCAGAATAGCCCAGGACCTGGCAGCTTCTACACTGAGGGAGAGAAGGGCATGGAATATGATATTCCAGAGGGCAAAAGAACTGGGAATGAACCCAAGGGTCACCTACCCAGCAAAACTGAGTATTTTGTTTCAGGGGAAAATATGGTCATTCAGTGGAATAGAGGACTTTCAAGCATTCTTGAGGAAAAAACCAGAGTTGAATAGAAAATTGACATCCAGACACAAGAAGCAAGAGATGCCTGAGAAGGTAATCAGGGAAAAGAAATCAAAAGGAACTTATCAAAGTTGAACTACTTACATTCCTATATGGAAAAGCAATATCTGTGACTGATGATATCTTTCCCACTATGAAAATAATGGAAGAAGGGGGTGTGGTCATACGAATACATATGTCAATGTGTGTGTATATGGTTACAGTTATATATGGATAGAGGGCATAGGTTGAATTTGTTGGGAAGGGAGAGTACTCAAGGGATGAAATTATGAGGTGAGAGAGGAAAGTGGCAAGAGGAGATGGGGAGAGACATGGTAGGGTAAACTATCTCATGTAGGGGAAGTGGGTGCAAAGGAGGGGGAGAATAAGGAAGGCTAAAAAGGCAAAACCACATTCACATTGAATTTGGTTCAGGGAGAAAATGACATACATACTAAATGGGATATCTCAACCTGCAGCAGGATAGGGGGAAGGGGGATGAGAGGAGGGATGATGGATGGGAGGGCATCCTTGGGGTGAGGGGAGGTTGGAAGTACCCACTATAGAAGAGGGACAGGATCATGTAGGGAATGGACCAGGTGGGAGGTGGGATGAGTGGGAGGGAATTATAAGCAGCCTTGTACAATATATCTACTATGATAATGTTTTGCATAGCTAGACATGTACAACATATACTGAATTACTTATCTCCCAAGAAGGAATGGGTGACAAGTGAGGAAGGAAATGGATCTGAAATTTGAGGTCGTAACATTAAATGTTTCAAATATATATAAATACTATTATTAATACTCTTTTGCCTATAATTGGGAGATAAGATGTGCAGGCATTGGGACACAAAGATTCATCTTCCTCTAATGGAAAAGTCGATGGGGGTATGGAGAAGGTATGGGAGAGAGCAGATTGGAGGAAGCGATATCTTGTGGGACTGCTATTCTGGGAGGTTGGGTAGGGGAATAATGGGGGGAAAATGATTGTAACTCAAAATCTGGCGGAAATGAATGATGTAAAACAGAAGTTAAAGTATTTGTTTAAAAAAAAATAAAAAAAAATAAAAAAAAAGAAATTTAATCTATTTGTTTTAGAACAGAAAACTTATGTCTTTCCTGAGACCCCACCATAAACCTACAGTAGTGCACAGACATTAAATGTACTTAGAATTAATTTTTTTAGAAGTGTCAGAGTTGCATGAGGCCTTAGAGATGATCTACTGCAATCTTTTGTCCCATTGACATAGTGAATAGAATGCTGGCCTTGAAGTTAGAGGATAGCAGTTTGATTCCCTCAGAAGATATTTCTTGTCTTATCATTGGAAAATCACTTGAATTAGCTCCTCAATACCTCAGTTGTCTCATCTGTACATCGAAGAAAAGAAGGTCTATATCACAGGCTTGCTGTGAGGACACTGTTTTGTAAATATTTAGATATATTAATGGTGGTGCACTGGATCAAGTTCTGAATCTGAAGTCAAAAAGACCCAAGTTTGAAATGGTCCTCAGACGCTTGTGTGTGACCCGTTTTATATTACTTGAACTCTAGTTGTCTTATTTATTTTATCTGCAAAACAGGGATAATTGAGCTCCTATCTCCCAGGGTTATAAAGCTAAAACAAGACAATATCTGTAAATCAATTTATAAATCTATGCAAAGTGCTATATGAACCTATAAAGTGCTATATAAATGCCAGTCATTTTCACTGTAGTTACCTAGTCTTCCTCTGGAGATCTCCAATCAATGGGAAACACACTACCTCCTAAGGGCTGGCCTTGAGTTCATGTCACTTGAGGATGGGGAGAAAGAACTAGGGAGGTGTGTAGCAGCAAGCACCCCAATATCCCCAAGGTAGCTGCCAATATAGGTTCTTAGATCTGCTTTTCAAAAGGAAAGCAACTCAAAATGGGTTAACAAGCTTACTTTAATCAAACAAACACACATTACCTAGTTCAGGGGAAAAAGGTCAGCACCCCGAACTTCAGAGTTACAGAACTTCAGAGTTACAGACAGGCTTCCAAACTGTCCCAACATTACATACATCAATACCAAATCACAGTTACCAGAGAGGGAAGCATCAACATCTGGGTTTTCAAAGCCGGGGGGCTCTCAACAACGGCTTCCCAGAGTCTCATCTGGTCAAATCATACAACACTTCTCAAAGTGAGCCCCCAAGCAAAGCCTCTCCTAAGGGTTTATATAGCCTTCTCTTGGCTCAGAGAATGTAACACCTTGACCCACTGCCCAATCACAAAGTATCAAGGTGTGGGCTTTCCTGAAAAACAAGCCTCCCACCACAGGCTCCAGGTGCACTTAAGCTAGAGGCAGGGAAGATCTTTAAATCTGCATTTCCATTACAAGGTGGTAGCCTAGAAAGAGAAGACTCGATGAGGTGAGAGTCAGGGTGGGCAAGATAGCATTCCTTAAGTATTTGAAGAGCTGTCACATTGAAGAGGGATCAGACTAATTCTGTTTCAACCCCAGTGTCAGAACCAGGAACAAGAGGTAGAATTTTTCAAAGAAGCAAATTTAGGCTTCACTTCAGGAATTGATTAACCTTAACACACATTTATTAAGCCTGCCACTAGATCCTAGGAATACAAATTTAAAAGTGACTATTTTCTGCCTTCAAGGAGTTAACATTTTCTCGAAATGATGATCTACCAGAAGTACTTAGAAAAAATGAATTAATTAACAAACAAACTTGCTAACCGTTACAGCTGTGCAAAGTGGAATGAGCTTCCTTGAAAGCTGATGGGTTCCTCTCTCCTTGGAGTTCTTCCAGCAGAGACTAGAAGACTATTTCTCAGATATGTTATAACAAGAATTCTCTTAATGTGTGGGTTGGACAAAATGGCTGATGAATTCCCCACAAGCTCTCAGATTTTCTAATTTTGCAGTCTGTTCCACTCTGGGAAAGCTCTAATTTGTTAGGTTGTTTCCCCTCCCCCTTCCTTTATTTGGAGCCTAAACCTTCCTCTCTGCAACTTACTCACATACCCCCTAGTTATATCCTCTCCAAGCAAAAATAGATCTATTTTCTCTTCTATAGTACAACTATTAAGGACTTGAAATATGCATGCGTGAGCGCAAACACACACACACACACACACACACACACACACACACACACACACACATACTGAGAATCTAAACTCAGAAAATTTTAGAATGAGTCTTTAAAAACTCCGTTGAGATTTTCTGAAAAGTTCTATTTAGTCTTCACTTGGAGACCTGTACAGTGAGGGGGAAACCATCACTCCCCCAATTTGGAGAATCCCCTTTACTTTTTCTCCCTGAACCATCTAAACAGAATGTGTTGCCTGTTGTCAAGTAAGTATCCACATAACCCAATGCATTCATTTTATCATTCTGGGTTTTGTTTCAAAAATGCCAATTGCCATACATTCATAATCCATGATTCTTATCTATGTATTCACATGATTCACCAAAAAAGATTCTATACAATATTCTGGAGAGTCTGCCTTACTTTCTCCTGATGACTACAGCATAACAATAAAGCCAAGGGAAGTCCTTGTATCTCTCTCTAGCCCCTGTCACATGACCAACATAGTTTTCTTTTTTTAAATTAATTTTTATGTATTTTATTTAAAATTTCTGGAATAAAGCAAGCATTTCTATAACCTAGTATAATAAAAAAAGATTATTGCACATGAAACTGCAAATTTATTGCGTACAATTTACTATTCTTTTTAACTATATAATAAAGTTATTATGTATTTTTCCCTTTTTTCCCCTTTTCCCTGCTCTAGAGAGGGTTACCATTAGACACAACTATGTACACACATACACACACAATAATTCTATACATACTCCATTAGTTCTTTCTCTGGATGCAGATAGTGTCTTCTTTCTTTTGTTCTTTGTACATAATATAGGTATTTATAATATTCAAAATGAGTCACTCAGTTGTTTTTAAAATAACGTTGTTACTGTATACAGTGGTTATTTCAGCCTTCATAATTTTGTGCAAGTCTATCCACATTTTTCTACGATCATTGAGCTCATCATTTCTTATAGAACAGTAGTAGTCTATCAAAATCATATGCTAAACCTTGTTCAACCATTCCTCAATTGATGGACATTCCCATAATTTCCAGTTCTTTGCCGCCACAAAGAAAGCTGCTATAAACAGTTTAATACATAGAGATTCTCTTCCTTTCTCCCTAATCATCTTTGGAAATAGATAGTGGTATTGCTGGATCAAAGAGTATAGTTTTATTCTGATCGGAACATTGCTTTACTGACATTCTGATGAAGTCAGGAAGAAGTGAGTTTAAATTTTCACCTCAGACATGTCATATCTGTGTGAAGTCGAACAAACCATTTCAAATCTCTCAGCCTCAGTTTTCCTCATAGGGAATAATTATATTACTTATAACATGAGATTGCTGTAAAAATGAATTAGATAAAAGTCAAGTATCTTAAAGTACTATATAAATCAGAGCCATTTTAATGATTTATTGACACCTCTTTTAGCTTAATAATAACTTTGATGACATTCTTTTTTTTTTTGCTTTTTTTTGGAGGCAATTGGGGTTAAGTGACTTGCCCAAGGTCACACAGCTAGTTTTGTGTGTGTGTGTGTGTGTGTGTGTGTGTGTGTGTATGTCTGTGTTAAGTGTCTGAGGCCAAATCTGAACTCAGGTCCTCCTGACTCCAGGGCCAGTGCTTTATTCACTGTGCCATCTAGCCACCCCCATGACATGGCAATATGGTAATATAGTAACATAGTAATCTTCATTTATACCAACCAAATCCTCATATATATATATATATATATATATATATATATATATATATATATATATATATATGTCACAATAATCTATATCAGATATAATCTGCTTTATATATGTGCGTGTATGGGTAAATCTATCTATCATAATGGAAAGGCTCTTAGGATGTCTGTTCAATGACATATCATAATCTGCAGATTTGACATTATCCTGGGTTACTGTGAAATGCTAAGACTCTTTAATTAAAAGACCATAGTCATGAAGCTGTGAATAAGTTGACTTGGTTTTGTTTCCATCACAGAAGGTATCCCCTAAGGCCACTTAACCATCTCATATGACATGGTTCACAATGACCTGAATGTGAGAGAACATGAATAGAGGTGCATAAATACTCACCAATCCCAGAGAAATAACTTAAAACTCATAATTGGTTGCCCAGTAGAATCTTCTTCACATACAAGCAGCAATATATTCAACAGACTCACTATATTCATTCTTTTGTGTGTATATGTTTGTGTGCCTAACATTACAAAGGTATTTGAAAAAAAGCTTATTTCCTTGCTTCCATTCTCCAAATAGAAAATGCTACAGTGCATTCATGATGCAGGCCTATTCATTTAAGAGACAACAAAAATACTGCTTTAGTAGTGACCTATCCATATAGTTTTATAGCTTTTCACTGCTGACAATTTTGCAGTTTACAGCCATTTTGCAAGGTGTATAAGAGGTATAAATGATAGGTATAAAAAGTTGTGAAATGCTATTTACTTTGCCAGGCCACCAACTTGGGCCAAGTATATTTTGTCTAGTATACACACCCGAGAGTATAGCTGTAATTTGTTTAGCCATTTTAAAATGAAAACTTAACACCTCCTAAATAATTTAAATGATTAAAAGATCATGGGAAAGTCAGAGTTGTGTAGTTCCAAAAATCATTTGATTAAGAGTATGAGAGTCAAAGTTCTAATCCCAACTTGGCCACTGTGGAAATTTGTAATGCTAAATAAGGAAATTAACCTATCTGAAATTTAATTTCTTCATATGTACAAAGGAGAGATTTGACTACAAATTTCTAAGATCTTTCAAAGATTTAAAATTCTATGAATCTATCAAATATACTTCGGAAAATAATTTCCTTACCCTAGGGGAAAAAAAGAAAGGGAAGATGGAAGGAAAGAAGAAAGAAAATGAGGAAGGAAGGAAGGAAAAAAAGGAAGGAAGGAAGGAAGGAAGGACGGAAGGAAGGAAGAAGGAAGGAAGGAAGACAAGTAGGAAAGAGGACAGAATGAATAAATGAAGGAAATAAATGAGGGAGGAAGGAAGGGAGAGAGGAAGCAAAACAAGGAGGAAGGAAAGAGGGATGGAGAAATGAAGGGAAGAAAGGAGGAAAGAAAGAAGGAAGAAGGGAGAGAGGGAGGAAAGAAGTAAAAATAAATTGCCTATTATATGCTAGGCATTGTGCTAACTGCTTTACAAATATTATCTCATTAAATCATCATAGGAACCCTGGGAGATAGGTGCTATTATTGTCCCCATTAAATAGTTGAGGAAACTGAGGCAGGCAGAAGTTAAGTCATTTGCCCAGAGTCATATAGCTAGTGTCTGAAGTTAGATTTGTACCTAGATGTTACTGATTCCAGGTCCAATACTCTATCCATTGAACCCTGTATATAAAATAATAGCTCATGTTTACCTTCTTGTTATTCAGTTAGGTCCAATTCTTTGTTGACCATAGCAATCCAATACTATCTATGGGGTTTTCTTGCCAAAGGTGGTGGAGTGGTATTCCATTTCATTCTCCAGTTGATTAAAGGGGGAAAAAAAGGTTAAGTGATTTGCCCAGGGTCACACAGCTAGTAAGTAACTGAGTCAGGATTAGAATTCAGGTCTTCGAAGTTGCAAGTACAACACTGTATACAATGAGCTACTAGCTCCATGTTTACATAGCAGTTTATAATTTTAAAATGTTTTCTTTGACAAAATATAACAAAAACCCATGAGATGAGTTGTGCAATCAAATTGAAGAAGAATTAGGCTTCTTTTGTAAGAGACTCCTCTGTGGTCTAAGTGGATGGAACTCTGAACCTAGAGTCAAGAAGATCTGAGTTCAAATTCTGCCTCAGAAACTTACTTGTTATGTGATCCTGGCCAAGGCATCTATGAGTTCCCCCATCTAAAGAATGAAGATGATGATAATAATAACCCCTAGCCTCAGTGGTTCTTATAAGGATCAAATAAGATAATACTTACAAAGTGCTTTGTAGACCATAAAGTGTTCTACAATTTCTAATGATTATCAAATTTTTAAGAGAGTAATTTAGGCTTGATATCTAGAATGCCTAATAAATGACCCACTCTGTAAGTGTAATGTCTTATGTCAGGAAATAGCGGATTCTCCTTTATTGGAAATCTCCAAACAGATGCTGAATTTTCTCTTGTTAAGTATTCAGTAATGAGAATTCCTGTTTACGGTTTCTTTTGTTGTTGTTGTTTGATTTTGTTGGGTTGTTTTTCTTTTGTTATTGCTGTTAAATTTTAGCAGCTTACTAGTCTAGTGGACAGAAGGCTAAACCTTGAGCCAGTACAAGCTAAGTTCACATGCAACTTAAGACACCAGGGGCATTAACCTAGGCAAGTGCTTAACCTCTCTCTTAATCCCGTTTTCCTCAACTGTGAAATGAATGTAATAATAAATACCTACCTCTCTGGATATTTATGAGACTCAAATGTGATAGATAATACACATAAATATGATAGATAATAGATATAAAGTTCTTGGCAAGCCTCAGGTCACTATGTATTAACTCTTATTATGGCTATTGGTCTGTCTTAAATCGAAGAGTCTGTGATTCCAGTTATTCTCATTATTTAAATGAGGAAACTAAAACTTAAGTTTATTTAAGTGACTTATTTAGCTAATAAGGGTTCAATATACAGTATATATTGTAGTTGAAACTTAAACCCAGGTCTTCTTCTTCCTAGTCCAGATGCTCCATGATAGCACACGTTCAAAGTAGGACATATTTCCTTAAATTTAACTTAGCAGTACTATTACAATCTGTCTCTCTGTCTCTGTCTCTGTGTGTGTGTGTGTATATATAGACATTCACACACATGTGTACATCTATATAGCCATACAAACATGTTTATGTATTCATTCATGTATATATGCATACAGTCTGTGTTTGTGTGTGTATATTCTACTAGGACCAGAATGGGGACTTGATTCTCTGAACTGTCCACACAACATCTCTCCCTTCCCTCTCCCTCTCATCCCTCTCATATCGGATGTACTCTGGGCATTATTGTCTTTGTAAAAGAATCATATCTATCCCATACTGTTGGCACAGGTGAGCAAATCATTTAACCTTTGGGTTTATCAATAATAAAACCCATGGCATTTCATTTATTTTTCCTTTGTGTGGGTTAGATACAAAAACACTGCTCCAAGTAAACAAACGTATCGGTATGTCCAGATGCTTAGTGACATTTCTTCCCTAAGATCCTGTGGTAGAGAAACACTTTCCAGAGGGAAGATGCACCCAGCAATTTATAGCATCATCCCAGGCCCTTTCTGGAACAGCCTTTAATACTGTTGTCAAAACTCTGGGAGTCCTCGAAAAAAGGAAAATCTTGGGAGCTTAGCCACTATGGTCACCAGGTGACACCATACAAAAATGAAACATATATGTTGCACTTAAAAATATATTACATTACATAAACATACACATATATGTGTGCATATATACAAAAATATTCACTCTCTTCATATATGCATATATGCATATACAGAGTCTATATGCATGTATATATGTATATATGTGCATGTATACATGTATATCTTTCTTTCTTTCTTTCTTTCTTTCTTTCTTTCTTTCTTTCTTTCTTTCTTTCTTTCTTTCTTTCTTCCTTTCTCCATGGAAGGGAGAGCAGACAATAATCAAATCTCTGTATCATATTTTAGATTTTAGAACTGTTTGTTTCTTAAATTTCTAGGAAGACGTGGAAAGGATCCGTATTTAGTTGTTGTTGTTTTTTTTTTATTCTTTGATTATCTTCTTATAACTCCATTATATATTATTATTTAACCTCCAAAAAATTAAAACATTAATTGTAACGTGGCTTTCTAAGGTCACTTTCTCCACTACTCCCAAGGTTCACTGTTTACTATGGCCAGAGGGTCAACATGACAACTCAGTACTCTGACAACCCACTGTGGTGGTCCATCTGTTGGATAAGCCACTGATTTTATAGTGACTTTTCAAATTTCTTCTTCTTGTTTCCTTACTTTCTCAAGCACTTTGCTAGAGTTATTTCCAGATTATGCCCAAATGGGAAAGTATATGTGATTATCTATTGCTGCCCTGTCAATTCACACCCCCCCCCCACCTCTATCAATTGTATACCTGGCACTCTGCTTCTTTAACATTGACTCATTCACTTATTCATCAGTGGGTTTATGCCTCCTGAGTGTAATCAAATGTAAAGGCCCTGCTAGCTCTAATCTCAGGGGAAAAAGCAAATCCACATGGTCTGGAGTTCACTGGGCCTGGGGTTAAATCCTGAGGTGACCCTAGCACCTGGAGATATAGATTCTGTGACCTTCATGCTGCTGGGACCTATGAGTGACTGCTGAGCTGTTAAAAGTGTCGGGGAGACTCAGAATGATTGTGAATCTTCCATGGTTTCTTACTTTGTGTGAGTGTCTGAGAGTTGCAGTTATGTTCCAGGATATTTTGAAGTTGGTATGTGATGTAATCACGACTATGTAATTTGTACAAACCTGTATACATTTAATTAATACAAATAATTGGCATCTTTGGAATTTTTATACATACTTCTAATTTCCCAGGAAACTCAAAAAGTAATGGCTTACAATGGCATATGTTCCAAATATTAGGAAATGTTTGCTGATTATTATTCATCAATTCCAAAAAAGAGTTATTAAGAAGTTATTGTGTGTAGAATGCTACTGGGGGGGGGGGGATAAGATAAAGACAGGACCAGAGCTGAGATGTCATTAATATAGGGAAGAAAAGAAGGAAAAAAAATAAACTTGATATTCATTAAGTGTTTATCATGTGCCAGGTACTCTATTAAGCACTTTACAAACAGTTTTTTCATTTGATGCTTATAATACCTGGGGAGGTAGGTGGTATTATTTCCACTTTGCATTTGAGGAAGATGAGGCAGATAGAGGTTAAGTGACTTGGCCATGGTCGTACAGCCGATAAGTGCCTGAGGCTGGATTTGACCTCAAGCCTTCCTCACTCCAGGCATATTGAATTCTCCATTGTGCCACATAAGTGCCCACTTACACAGTGAACTCCAAGATAAAATAATTCCCTCTAATAATACAGGTCAATACCTTCTCTGTAACTCAGATTCTTAGCTCTAAAAGGATAAATGTCATGCTGAGGGTCACAGTCAATATGTATAACACAGGACATATGAATTCAGTTCTTCTTAGATCTGTGGTTGCCTCTCCAACCACTACAGCACACTGGTAAGGAAAAACCAAAGTTCTAATTCAAGACATCTCTCTCAGAGTTCAGAGTTTGTTAGGAGGATAAGACCCCTTCAACTAAGCATGATCCATGCTCATGCCTTCCTCCAAAATCATCTTGTATCTATGTTGTATTATATAGCTACATATGAACATGTTTTCCTGCCCCTTTAAGCTTCTTGAGAAAGACCCTTGACAAATGCTTGTCTGTTGCTTGATTAATTTATGTTCAATAGTACTTAAAGTTCTAGAGGTACCCAAAACAAATGCAGCTCTGCAGTGAAAAGGTCACTAATGAACCAGAAGACTCATGATAGCTTTCTTGGAGAAAATTGCAATTCAACTCAGCTTTAAAAGACTATCAAGAATTTAACAGACACAAATCTGAATGAGAATGGGGGTAGAAAGTTGATCAATTTGACTGCAGTGAATATCATCAGTATCAAACTCAAATAGAAATGGCAGCCACTAAGCTATACATAAGGAAGCCTGTGGTCACATCTTACTTGAAAACCACATATAACATTATCTGTGTTTTATTGTTTTTTTTTTCTTAAATATTTTTCCAATTAAAATTGAATCTGTCTTCTAAGGTACTTGGAAGTGTTATAGGCCTCCATGTAGCCTACAGTACATGTGTCTAACACCTCTAGTATAGAGCATATTGAGTGGAACAAAAGATTTATAGCTGAAGTGACTTTAGAAACCATCTGATCTGACACCTCCATGTCACAGATGAGTAAACTGATGCCCAGAGAGAAGATATGAGTAGTGAAGTCCTAAAATGCAGAATACAGCCAGACCTAGATTAGACTCCAACTCTAGTGATATTTTACAACATTCTACTTAAGTAATGGGAGATACATAGGGAAGTTAGAATACAATAAAACTGTGTATATGTGATGGTATGTGTACCAGAGAGGTAGAGGTCATATATTAGTTTGCATCAATTTTAATTTCAAAACAATTCCCAGGTGTATTTAATACCATGTCACAGGACCAGTTGGAATGCAATGAATGATAGTTGATAATGTCATAATGTTTGATGAATTATTGACTCAAAGGTCACCTCATAATGGTGAATGGTTCTCTTTCCTCAAATCATATTGAATTTATTTTTCTGTGAATATTGTTTAGGAAGAGGTTTCTGAGTTGAGTTTTGAATGACTCTAGGGACTTTAAGAGTCTAAGGTTCAAAGAGGGTGCATTTTAGACATAGGAAACAACCTAGGCAAAGGAATGGTGGCAAATGAAATTCCATTCATAGGATACAATTGTTAGGCTACCTTGTCTGGAATCAATAAGCTATAGAAAATTCAAATGGAGCCAGAATGTCAAGAGTATAAATGGCAAATAGATCATTTTGATCATTTTATTAAAAAGGGTTTGTATAAATAAAACAAATATAGCCAAGATCAGAAGGAAAGCAGGAAACTAGGGAAAATTTTGTTTAGACATTTATCAAATAAATATCTCATATCTCAAATATACAAAGAAGTTTGTCAAATTTATAAGAATATGATTCACTCCCAAAATGATAAATGGTCGAAGCATATGAACAGGCAATTTTCTGAAGAAGAAATCAAAACAACTGATAGTCATATTAAAAAAATGTTCTAAATCATTACTGATTATAGACATGCAAATTAAAATAATATTGAGGTATCATTTTGTTTGTTTTTTTTAAAGCAATTGGGGTTAAGTAACTTGCTCAAGGTTACACGGCTAGTCATCATCCCAACTCCGAGGCTGGCGCTCTTACTCACTGCACCACCTAGCAGCCCCTTTAGGGCAATTGGGGTTAAGTAACTTGCCCAAGGTTACACGGCTAGGTTTTTTTTATTTGTGTGGATTAAGTGTTGGAGGCCAGCTCCGAACTCAGGTCCTTCTGACTCCAGGGCCAGAACTCTATTCACTGCGCCACCTAGCCGCCCCTAGAGGTATCGTTTTTCACCTATCAGATTGACAAAAATTGTAGGAAGGGAAAGTGACAAATGTTGGAGGGGGTTTGGAAAAACTGGGACACGTTCATTGTTGGGGTAATCATGAAATGACCCATTCTTTTTGGTAAGCAATCTGGAATTATGCCGAAAGAGTTATTAAACTATGTATACCCTTTGGCCCAGCAATAACACTATTTGCTCTATTTTCTTTTTTTTTTTTAAATGCTTTATTAACTTCTGTTTTACATCATTCATTTCCGCCAGATTTTGAGTTACAATCATTTTCCCCCCATTATTCCCCTACCCAACCTCCCTGAATAGCAGTCCCACAAGATATCGCTTCCTCCAATCTGCTCTCTCCCATACCTTCTCCCATACCCCCATCGACTTTTCCATTAGAGGAAGATGAATCTTTGTGTCCCAATGCCTGCACATCTTATCTCCCAATTATAGGCAAAAGAGTATTAATAATAGTATTTATATATATATTTGAAACATTTAATGTTACGACCTCGAATTTCAGATCCATTTCCTTCCTCCCTTGTCACCCATTCCTTCTTGGGAGATAAGTAATTCAGTATATGTTGTACATGTCTAGCTATGCAAAACATTATCATGGTAGATGTATTGTACAAGGCTGCTTATAATTCCCTCCCACTCATCCCATCCTCCACGTGGTGCATTCCCTACATGATCCTGTCCCTCTTCTATAGTGGGTACTTCCAACCTCCCCTCACCCCAAGGATGCCCTCCCTTCCATCATCCCTCCTCTCATCCCCTTTCCCCCTATCCTGCTGCAGGTTGAGATATCCCATTTAGTATGTATGTCATTTTCTCCCTGAACCAAAATCAATGTGAATGTGGTTTTGCCTTTTTAGCCTTCCTTATTCTCCCCCTCCTTTGCAACCACTTCCCCTACATGAGATAGTTTACCCTACCATGTCTCTCCCCATCTCCTCTTGCCACTTTCCTCTCTCACCTCATAATTTCATCCCTTGAGTATTCTCCCTTCCCAACAAATTCAACCTATGCCCTCTATCCATATATAACTGTAACCATATACACACACATTCACATATGTATTCATATGACCACACCCCTTCTTCCATTATTTTCATAGTGAGAAAGATATCATCAGTCACAGTTATTGCTTTTCCATATAGGAATGTAAATAGTTCAACTTTGATAAGTTCCTTTTGATTTCTTTTCCCTGATTACCTTCTCAGGCATCTCTTCCTTCTTGTGTCTGGATGTCAAATTTTCTATTCAATTCTGGTTTTTTCCTCAAGAATGCTTGAAAGTCCTCTATTCCACTGAATGACCATATTTTCCCCTGAAACAAAATACTCAGTTTTGCTGGGTAGGTGACCCTTGGGTTCATTCCCAGTTCTTTTGCCCTCTGGAATATCATATTCCATGCCCTTCAATCCCTCAGTGTAGAAACTGCCAGGTCCTGGGCTATTCTGATTGTGTTTCCACAATATTGAAATTGTTTCTTCCTGGCTGCTTGTAGTATTTTCTCCTTGATCTGGGGATTCTGGAATCTGGCTATAATATTCCTGGGAGTTTTCTTTTTGGGATCTTTTTCAGGAGGTGATTGGTGGATTCTTTCAACCTCTATTTTGCCCTCTGGATCTAAAACATCAGGGCAGTTTTCCTTGAGAATTTCTTGAAGGGTGATTTCTAGGTTCTTTCTTTGATCATGGCTTTCAGGTAGTCCAATAATTTTTAAATTGTCTCTCCTGGATCTATTTTCCAGGTCAGTGGTTTTTCCCATGAGATATTTCACATTGCCTTCTAATCTTTCATTTGTTTGGATCTGCTTAACAGCATCTTGATTTCTCATAAAGTCATTAGCTTCCATTTGCTCCAGTCTAACTCTGAAGGAATGAATCTCCTCAGTGAACTTTTGAGATTCTTTTTCCATCTGGCAAATTAGGCTTTTTAAGGCATTCTTCTCCTCATTGCCCTTTTGGGCCTCCTTTGCCATTTGAGTTAGTCTATTTTTTAAGGTGTTGTTTTCCTCAGTCAGGCTGTTGACCCTCATTTCATACTTTTCCTGCATCCTTCTCATTTCTCTTTCCAATTTTTCCTCCACTTCTCTTATTTGATTTTTAAAGTCCTTCTTAAGGTCCTCTATGGCCTGCAACCCGCTCATGTTTTCCCCTGGGGCTTTTGGAGCAGGACTTCTGACCTCACAGTCCTTTTCACGCTCTATGCCCCCAAAATGGGAGTCTAGGGTTGCATTTTTCTGTTTCCTTTGCCTTGGCATGTTGCCACTTAATTGCTTGACTTTTGGGCTTGTTGCCACACTATGGCTTTAAGGCCAGATAGAGGAATTTTCGTCCCGAACGTGTGGGGGGCAACTTCCGTTTCTGGCAAGCTGTAAACCCACCCACAACTTCCACCCTAGATCACAATCCAGATCCAGGGAGGTTAGAGCAAGAGCGATTACCCCCCAAGACTGATCGCTGGATCTCCCCACGATTTGTAGGCTGGGAGCCGGAAATGCCTCTGAAAACTATAAAATGGCGTGTCTCCTCAGCGGCTTCTAGCCCCCAGGGGAGGGAGCTGACGCATTCCCCAAATACAGGTCCCAAAGTCCATAGGACACTAACCTCTTACTTTGTCCTAGGCATGTCTATGTTGATAATTCTGGAGTCGCCACAGCTCCTGGTGTTCTGGGGTTCCTCCAGCTGGCTGCTGGCCCTGCCGCCCTGGGGCTAAAACCTCGGCTCACGCGGACCTGGGCTCGGCTCGGCTCGGCTCCTGAGCACTGCCGGCTCCCAGACTGCTGAGCTGGTCCTTCCTGCAGGGCTGCTGGGCTGTCCTCAGCGGGAGGTTAGCTTCTCTGTGTCGTTCTGTGGGTGCTGGAGCTTCAGAAGTTGTTCACAGTGCTTTTTTACATAGTTTGTGGGGAATCTGGGGGCAGAGAGGCTTGGAAGAGCTGTTTCTACTCCGCCATCTTGGCTCCACCCCTCTCTCACCTATTTGCTCTATTTTCAAAGATAATTAGGGAAAAGGAAAAGAACCTATATGTTCTAAAATGATTATTGCAGCTCTATTTCTGGTGGCAAAGAACTGGAAATTGAAGGAATGCCCATCAATTGGGGAATGGCTGGACAAGTTGTGGTATATGCTCATTATAGTATACTACTAAGCTAAATGATGAGCCCAATGATTTTAGAAAAAAAAAAACATGGAAATAATTGCATGAAATAATTAAAAGAGAAATGAGCGGAACCAAAGGAACATTGTATATAGTTACAGCAATATAGTTTTAAGAATGGGTTTGAGTGGGGCAGATAGGTGGTGCAGTGAATAGAGCACCAGCCCTGGAGTCAGGAGGACCTGAGTTCAAATCCAGCCTCAGACACTCAACACAAAAAACTAGCCATGTGACCTTGGGCAAGTCACTTAACCCCAATTGCCCTTCCAAAAACAAAATGGCTTTAAGCTAATAAGTTATTTTGACTGTTATAAATACCCAAATTAACTATGAAGGACATATGAAGAAAGACACTATCTTCATCCAGAAAAGGAATTGAAAAAAAAAGTATGTATATCTATAGCTGTGTGTATGTTTGTATGTATGTACAAAAACACATGCATATATGCCATGCATGTACATACCTATTTACATCTAATGGTAGCCCTCTCTAGGGCAGGAGTGGGGAAGGAAGAAAGAAAAAAAATTACATGATAATGTTATTGCATATGTGAAAGAAATAGCAAGCTGTACATAGTAGATTTACAGTTTTATATGCAATCATCTTTTCTATCTTGTTTCTTGTCCTATTCTGCCTTATGTTATGTTTATTTTTGAATTAAAATAATGTTTAATTGTAAAATTTCTGCCATTCTATCTTATTCATTATTGGACAATTATAGAGTCTTACACAGAGGAGATGTTCAATATATGTTTATTGCATGAATGAATGCAACAGGGATACTTTTGAACACCTGAGAACATTGCCATTTTAGTAAACTCAAATGATCACTTTCCTCTTTTCTTTCTGTTGGTTTATTATGGACTTGATAAATATTTTTTTCCTATATGCTCTGCCATCTATTATCTATATTGCTTGAGGCAAGGATGCCAGGGCTCAATTGACTCTCTTCTTGGCTTCAATTTTCAAGAACTTCTTTTAGGAAGCAGCTAGTGAGGCTGAAGGAATCTCACTCAGTAAAACAGGCATGACTGAATATACATAGAAGCATATATTTTTGACTCCCTTTATTTTTCTTGTTTCATTTATTTATTTATTTTATCTATATTTTATGTTGCAACATGGCATCACTGCATGTGTATAATCTATATCAAATTGGTTTCTTTCTCAAGAAGTAAGGAAGAAAAGAAAGTGTGGAGAGAATTTGGAACTCAAAATTAAAAACAAAACAAATGTTCTTGTTTACACGTAATTAAGAAAATAAAATAAAATAGACATAACTTCCCATTGGTTTGTTGGAGAGGGAGTTATTTTTAATGAAAGTGTATTAGGACATGAGGTTTCAGAGAATTTTCTAGTTCAGTTGAAAAGTCAAGAGTGTTTCTTATAAACTTTTATAAATCAAACTAGGATGTGTAGTGGATTGAGTCATGGATCTGGATTCTGGAAGACTTATCTTCCTGTTTCCAAATCTGACCTTAGACACTTTCTAGTTGTGTGACCCTGGGTGAGTTATTTAACCCTGTGTGCCTCAGTTTCTTCATCTGTAAAAAGCACTCCAGCATCTTTGCCAAGAAATCTCCAAAAGGGGTCATGAAGAGGCAGAGAGGACTGAAAAATGACTCAACATCAACAACATTTAAATAGTTACTATGTGCCAGGAAATATGCTAAACACATTCCAACTGTGATCACATTTAATCCTTACCACAGTCCAATAGGTAGGTGCTATTATTATCCCTACTTTACAGATGAGGAAACTGAGTCAAATAGATGCTTGCTTTTTTTTTTTTGTGACTTGCCTGGTGTTGTATAGCTAGTAATGATGAAGACTTTGAATTTGGGTCTTTCAGACTCCAAGCCCAGTGCTGTGAGCCATTGTGCCACATAACTTCCCTAAAGCAGCTTCCTCAGTCCAGTCCCATGACCATTAGTGATGACTCCTTTTCAAAAACTTTTTGTTCCGGCTTCATCTGAAATGTACAGAGCACGTATATACTATTATTGAGCATCCTATTTTCCTACCACAGACTTATTTGCATATTTTGTGGGAATTGTGATCCTACCTCTTTTTATTGATCAACCCTTCCTTATTTTACCCAGCCTATCTCCTTTCTGGGCAAAGTTGTATTTTTTCAAACTTATAGGGGCTAAAAGAGGTATGAAAGGCTGTAATGGAAATGCAAATTTAAAGATCTTCCCTGCCCCTAGCTTAAGTGCACCTGGAGCCTGTGGTGGGAGGCTTGTTTTTCAGGAAAGCCCACACCTTGATACTTTGTGATTGGGCAGTGGGTCCAGAAGGTTGTTACATTCTCTGAGCCAGAGAAGGCTATATAAGCCTAAAGATGTGGGCTCACTTTGAGAAGTGTTGTGTGATTTGACCAGATGAGACTCTGGGAAGCCGTTGTTGAGAGCCCCCGGCTTTGAAAACCCAGATGTTGATGCTTCCCTCTCTGGTAACTGTGATTTGGTATTGATATAATGGTTGGACAGTTTGGAAGCCTGTCTGTTTGATCTGTATCTGTAACTCTGAAGTTTGGGGTGAGCCTTTTTCCCCTGAACTAGGTAATGTGTGTTTGTTTGATTAAAGTAAGCTTGTTAACCCATTTTGAGTTGCTTTCCTTTGAAAAGCAGATCTAAGAACCTATATTGGCAGCTATGGGATATTGGGGTGCTTGCCGCAAAATGGCGACGAGGATGGGATCTGCTGAGTAAAAGGAAAGTATGGGGGCTGGGATAATTGTTTGTTTCCCAGTTGTGGTAGCTGTGACTCTGTGGAGCCGTGGAGCAGGAGAGAACGACCTGCATGCTGACTTCACTGAGCTGAGAGCAGGAATGGTGAGCTGCCTGCATGGAGACCTCTGGAGAAGCCAGGAGCTGCTGCCTTCTGCTGGAGGAGAAGGAACCCAGGAGTTTGGAGTTCAGCTACAGGACAAGATAAGGACTGTGTGGCAAAGCAGGGGCACTGAATGTGTTTCCTGGTTGCATCCCACAGTTTGGGACCCAGGGGGGATGGACTTGTGACTGGTGGGTGGGGTGAAGTGCCATGGACCCCAAGGACCCCACTTTGGTTTTGTTGCCCAGCTCCCTCTCTGGACTTGGAAGCAGGGGCTGGAGCAGTGTTGTGGGAAGGACACCCCCCTCCTCCCAAGAGAACTTTATGTGATAATGCTTTGTATTTTGTGAATTGATGTGAAAATGCAATGTACTTTGTTTAAGACCCAGAGGCCACTTTGGTAACTTTAGATGTACCTTGAAAATATGACTTAAGGGATGGTTAGTGATAATTGAAATGTAAATTGTCTATGCTATGGGCATACTTAGTAAGACTTTACTGAATAAGTGACTAATTGTACTTTGAGATATTGTTACAGATAAGAGACTAATTGAGCTAATCAAGACTTTGCCCCATGAGTAGAAGACTTGTACTTTGAAAACTGATGTAACTGATTGAGTTAACTTAAGAGTGACTATTTTTTGATTTTACTGATAAGTGGACTGAATTAACATTTGCCCCATGAGTGGAAGACTTGGACTATTGTATTTTGAGATTATATTGTGATTTTCTTATGTACCTGGAAAATGTGACCTAAGAGATGTTTAGTGCTAATTCAAGTGTAAATTGTATATGCTATGGGCAAGAAAGATCTTGGGGCCGAATGTAATGGAAATGCAAATTTAAAGATCTTCCCTGCCCCTAGCTTAAGTGTACCTGGAGCCTGTGGTGGGAGGCTTGTTTTTCAGGAAAGCCCACACCTTGATACTTTGTGATTGGGCTGTGGGTCCAGAAGGTTGTTACATTCTCTGAGCCAGGAGAAGGCCATATAAACCCTGAGGAGAGGCTTTGCTTCGGGGCTCACTTTGAGAAGTGTTGTGTGATTTGACCAGATGAGACTCTGGGAAGCCGTTGTTGAGAGCCCCCCGGCTTTGAAAACCCAGATGTTGATGCTTCCCTCTCTGGTAACTGTGATTTGGTATTGATATAATGGTAGGACAGTTTGGAAGCCTGTCTGTTTGATCTGTAAGTTCTGTAACTCTGAAGTTTGGGGTGCTGACCCTTTTCCCCTGAACTAGGTAATGTGTGTTTGTTTGATTAAAGTAAGCTTGTTAACCCATTTTGAGTTGCTTTCCTTTTGAAAAGCAGATCTAAGAACCTATATTGGCAGCTACCCTGGGGATATTGGGGTGCTTGCCGCTACAAAGGCTTTCCCAGGGCTGGGGAACCTATGTCCTCAAGGCCCCATGTGACCCTCCGGATACTCAAGTGTGGCCATTTTACTGAATCCAAACTTTTTTCTGTGATGCTTATGTTTAGTTAAAAGATCACATTCAAGGAAGACCTGGAGGGAGACATGTGGCCTTAAAGTCACAGGTTCCCCACCCCTATAGAATCTAATCCATCTCCTTGATTTTACAGAAAGGAAAAATTAGTTCTAAATTTAAAAATCCATAAATTTTCTGGATGGCCTCTGGCAAACCCCACACAAAAACACACACTGGCCAAGTCACAGGCTCAAGGATAACTGGTCTAATGATTCATTTCTGCTACATTATTAAAAGCTTCTGGGCTAGGTAATGCAAATATTTGTTACCCTTTTCAAAAAAGACTAGGGAATGGAGACTGAAGGTTGAAGTGACTTCCAGGATTACATTTCACCCCAACAATAGTGTATGCCATTGAGTCTTTGCTTTACGTTCTAGGAGGTTATGGTGCTTCTTGCTTAGCTCATAGGACAGATTGTCCTTATCAGGAAGGAAGAAATTCTACAGAAATTCAAGTCCAGAAACAAATAAGTTGTCACAATGTCAATTTTTTTTTGCCTTTTGGAGGGCAATTGGGGTTAAGTAACTTGCCCAAGGTCACATGGCTAGGTTTTTGTTTGTGTGTGTGTGTGTTAAGTGTCTGAGGCCAGATCCAAACTCAGGTCCTTCTGACTCCAGGGCCGACGCTCTACTCACTGTGCCACCTAGCCGTCCCCCACAATGTCATTTTCTAAGACTCTCAAAGCTCAAAAACAGCATCACTGGGGATGGATCCCAGGTGTCATTTGAGGCAAGAACAGAATATTTTCCAAATGGGAAGTTGCCCCTGTTGTTACTACATGAATCCAAAAGGTCTCATCCTTCTCAGTAGAAAATGTAGTCTTTCTTTGATCTGAATCAGAATAGCCAAAAAATCTGATTTCAAATTTTGAGAGGGCCCCAGAGGCAATAACTAAAATGCACCTGATAGTCATCTAGCCTTTGATTGAAGATGATTTACTTAAACATCTCTAACCTCTCTCCTAACCATCAGACTCAAATCTTGAACCTTTAATTAGTTATCTCAAACTGGATGCCATGTAACTGTTTCAGTGGTATCTGACTCTTTGTGACCCCATTTGGGGTTTTCTAGGCAAAGATACTAGAGTTTGCCATTTCCTGTGACAGCTCATTTTATAGATGAGGAACTCGGGCAAACAGGGTTGGGTGACTTGCCAAGGATACCATAGCTAATAAATACCTGAGGCCAGATTTGAACTCATGAAAATGAGTTTTCCTGATTCCAACCCCAGAGCTCTATCCACTGCACCACCTAGCTGCCATGTCATGTAGACATCTTAAATGAAATATTTCCAAGATTGAATTCATTATCTTTTGTCCCAAACTCCCCCTACTTTTAAATTTCCTTCTTACCATTGAGTGTATAGACATCCTCCCAGGCTTCAAGTTTCATTATCTAGGTGCCATATTCTGCTACACACTCTTTTACTTCCCAAATTCCAATCTATTGTCAAGTCTTCTTGTTTCTCCCTTGGCAAAATTTCTTGTAAATGCCCCTTCTTTCCTTGAATATCGGCACCACCCTCATACAGGTTCTAATTATCTCACACTTGGACTATGAATAATTGAAAGGTTCAAATGTCTCTCTGCACTCCCCCCAAAACAAAACAAACAAACAAAAAAACCAACATCAACAAAAAAGACAATTTTTGCTATTATTAGGACATTGGAACTAACTTGATGATTGGTCTCCATCCCTTAAATCTCTCTTCACTCTAGTGTACTAACTTTCTAGTATCATTCTAATTCACAAGCCTGATTATCTCTCCCTAATTTTCAGTAGCTTACTACCAACTCCAGAAACAAATTCAAAATTCCGTTTCACATTCAGAGCCCTTCATAACCTCTCCCCCTCTTACCTCTCCAGTCTTCTTATACTTTACTCTCTGCACCCCTGCCACATACTCTATTTCACTGACACTGGCTTCCTCATTGCTTCTGGAATAAGACACTCTATCCCCACACTACAAGTATCACTGATAATTCCCCTTGCCTGAAATACTCTGTCTCCTTATCTCTGCCTTCTGGATTTCCTGACATCCTTCAAGTTACAGCTAAAATCCTTTCTCCTATAGGAAACCTTCCCTGATCCCCCCCTTAATGTTAATTCTTTCCCTTTTGATTATCTCCAATTTATCCCACTGGTAACTCATTTGTACAAATTTATGTGCATGCTGTCTCCCCTATTAGACTGTGTTCTCCTTTAATATAGGAACTATTTTTTTGCCTTTTTTTGTATCCCCAGTACTTAGCAGAGGACCAGGAACATATTAGGCACTCAAAAATGTTTATTGACTGAGAAGCAGCCCGTTCTGCTACTTTAATATAGCACTTTAATATAATAAATAATTCTATTTAATAATATAATATACATTTATATTTGTTGGAATGTTGTTCTTCTTTTTTTTTTCTGAAATCAGACCTGAATTTTCTTTTCTTTGTAATGTCTGCCCATTACTCCTCATTCTTTGCTCTGGCATCAAATAGATCAGGTACGAATTTTCTTCCATAGGAAATGCTTAAAGTCAGTTGCCATGCCTCACTATCCCACATTTTGTCTTCTCTAGCTAAGTTGCTTATGCAGCTAAGAAGCTAGAGTATGTATAAATTTTGTCTTTCCCCTTCTTACCTCACAAGGTGGATGGCATTTATCAAGAGGAAAAGAAAAGTCTGTGAATACAAATTATTCATAAAGGACTGCTCTACAATTTCATTAAAATAGGTAATATGATAGACATTTAAAGATTTTCAAGTGTGGAGACCTGTCATTCCAAGTTTACTCAGTCCCTCACACAATTTACCTTTGAATCACAGTAATAGTAACAGTAATTCTGAAGATCTGAGCAAGACTAGGAAAAAATGAGACAAGGACCTGAATGAATATATATACATATCCATTCTAACCCTTAGAACATATCACTTCCACTGGAATAAAATAATGACTCATTTGTACGTTGGCCACAGTATTGGGAAACAGAAAGAAAATGGGAGAAACACATGGGCTAAATATGCCCTTAGTTGTCTGTGAAACTTCCCAGAACCCAGGACTAATGGTACTTATAAATATCCATTTATTATGGAAGGTGAAGAGTTCTAGGGATTGCATATTTCTGTTGTAATAGCCATGTGTGGGAGCACTGAATCAAGACTTCTTGAAAGACATTTCTTGTTCTACCTGTGTGGGATACACATGTGTTTCCCTACTTACCCTAGAGCAGATTTATTTGGTTTTAAATTTGTCAGTTCCAAGGTGCTAACAATAGCATAAGTTTTGTTTGTTTTTTTTTGGGGGGGGAGGGGGGTAGAAGGTGTGGGAGGAGCCATTTGGAACTTTCGATTTATGGATGTTGAGAATTCCCAGTTTGGAAAGGACTTCTATGGATGAAGAACATTAGCTAGCTTGTAACTTAGATCTTAAAGATTTACTCTTGTAATTCAACTCTTTAAGACCATGGATGGCTTCATTTTTGACATTGTATCTGCAAGGCCTGACATATAGTTGGCATTTAATAAATACTTGTTGATTGATTTAGGTGTCTGATCCAGGTTTTGTGACCCCAAAGCTATCTCTTTATCAACACTACTCCATTCTACCTCTTATAAGAATAAGGAACAAAAAGATCTCAATGGAAGGGAAGATAAACCCCTCAAAAATTTGAATGAACAGTCTATAGCAGGTAAATTGCAATAGAGAATCACATTTTTAGAATTGAAGGAGAGCATCATGTCATTTGGAAGCACGATCAAACTTGTTCTGCTCATTCCTGGAAGACAGAAATAGGAACACTGAATCATAGTGATATATTTACATTTGATATTACGGGAAAACAAAAAACAAATAATAACACAAACCAAACTCCTTAAAAATTCCAGGCATCCATGAGGAGAAGAGGCTTATTTATGGATGGAGAGATTTCTTCCTCCTGGTAGGTCTTCAAGACAGATAACTTACTGTTGAGTGTGTTAGAGAAAAGATTCTTTTTTATAGGATGTGTCTGATTAGGTGATTCCTGAGGCCCCTACACATTATGAAATGCACTAAATATGATATAATCCAAGCTTCTCATTTTAAAGAGAAAGAAAGTGAATATCAGTTACATGAAATTATTAGGCCTCCTTTCCTCATTTATAAAATGAGCTGTCACAGGGAATGGCAAACTCTAGAATCTTTGCCAAGAAAACCCCAAATGGGGTCACAAAGAGTCAGATACCACTAAAACAACTGAACAATTACATGATGTTCACACAGTAAGTGGTAAAGATGATGTCCAAACCCACATCATCTGATACCAAATCTGTCCTCTTCTCTTGGGGTCATTTTGCATTTTTAATGAGATGGGGCTAGTCCTATCACTTCTTCATTATAGGAAGACCTTTTCCCAATGCAGTAGTATCCACTCTCCAACTTAAATTCTTCAGCAGTTATCTTGTATACTGAGAAGTGACTTACCAGAGTCATAACTTATCCATGGTCTCGAAGACAACATTTAAACCAAAACCAGTTATGTATCCACTATACAAGAGCAGTCAAACTCATGAACCATAGGACACATATGGCCCACACTTTTCCAAAGTACAACCCAACTAGATTAAAATGTAATTAGGAAATATTTAACACAACTAATATATGCTAATATATGTATGCACACATACATACTTAATAAAAATCTGTGTCTTTGTAAGTCAACACGCAGCCCCTAACATGTATGATTTGATGGCCCCCATTTCTGTCTGTTTGATACCATAGCACTAGAACACACTTTCCATCATTTTCTTTCTGACAGAGAGTTTGAACAGTAGAAATAATGCTGGCCTAGAAAGAAGAAGACAGGAGTTCTAGTCAGGCCTCAGATAGCTACTACCTGTGTGACCCTTGATAAGTAATTTAACCTTTCTCTGACTTAATTTCCTCATCTACAAAGGGAGGAAATAATATCACCTACTGCCCAGGATTCTTAAGAGCATTAAATGACACAATATATGTAAAGTACTTTGCAAAATTTAAATCACTACATAAACACTAGCTATTACTATTATATTATTAAATGAGTTAATTACTTGAGAAAAAAGGGACAGCCATTTGAAAGGATGAATATTTTAGAGGTTATTTTTAAAATACAATAATTCTCTCCATTGTTTGGGGAGTAGTAGGTGGGAGTAGTAGAATAAAGTCTATTGGCAATCCCTATGTATCAGTCATCTATATTGAGAATCTGTATATTCAACTTCAAGTGACTGAGGGCAGGATCTTTTTAAGGACAAGTTTACTAAGTAATTTTCCTGCTTTTACACTAGACTTCATTGTGTTTTTTCAATAAGCCATTGATTTTTTTTAAGTAAGACAGTTTTCGATTTTTATTTGTTTGTTTATTTTTAATAAACCATTTAATCAACCAATCAATCAATCAGTACTGGCCAGGTTCCAAGGAACCAGATAAAAGCGAAAATCCCCGCCCTTGAGGAACTTAGATATACCAATTACCCTGACACAGCTAACTTTATATATATATATTCCATTTCCCATTTTTTTCTTCAGAAAAGGTGCATGTAAGAACAGTTATTCACTAATACCTTCTACTTTGGGGTCTGCTGAGGAAGAGTCAGTCTCCTGGCTGAAGGGTTTTAAAATTTCAAAGGATTCTCTGGAGGTCTCACTCCCATAAAGTAGAACATTTACTGACTTATCTACTCCAGGTCTTCCCTGTGAAATTAACACCAAATCACATTATCCTATGGATTTCTTGAACTTTTAAAATGCTCTGCTTTATGTTGGGAACATGAATAGTTATTACCGATTTAAATGGGCACTCTGTGTCGGTAACTGATTGACAAGATCAATAATTCTAAGATCAAATGGTCACAGTGGTCTGCTTTTTCCCCCCTTTAATCAGTGTCTTTTTGCTTTATACCCATGCCTACAGCAAGATCCTGTTTTCTGTCTGTAGACAGTGACTCCTGCTGTGTGCCTTTGAGAAAAGAAGACGAAATAGAGAATCAATTTAAGGGGGGTGAGAGAGAGAAGCTTTAGTTGACAAAGCCTTACAGTAGATCAATGGAATCTGGCTAGTTAAATATCTTTGGTAACTGAGATTTTATAATCGCTTTCTTGGATACCATCCTTTTATTACTATTATTATTTTTAATTTTCCATTTTCATTCATTTTGTACCTTGGGGCATTGAACAGTTTTCTTGGCCATACACACACACACACACACACACACAAGTTGTAAAGCTCTTTCCTTTGCTGTGATATAAAATAGAAATCTTTAAAACTGCCCACCTTAAAAATATAGATTTAGAACTGAAACCTAGAGATCACTTAGTTCAATAGTGTCATGTTAAAGATGAGGAAACTGAAGCTTATAATGATTAGGTAATTTACCCAAAGGAACAATGAGGTAGAGAGAGTGTGGTTTTAGGCCCAAATCTTACGATTCTGAAACCATCCCAGATTCCCCACCCCTGTAAGAAGGCCACACTGCTTACTTTAATATAGGGTATGATCTAGCCACTCAATCGGCTAATAAGAATGGTATAAAAGAATTGTAAATTCATAGGATCTCAGAGTGGTAAAAGATCTCTTAGACTACTTAGTCTGAACCATACCATCAAAAGAGTTGTTTCTCCAACCTACCTGATATGTATGAATCTATAGTCCACCCTTTGCAGACTTCCAATAGCAGTCACAGGCCTCCTCTTCAAGCAACCCACTCTAGTTTTGGATCGCTCCATTTTTAAGAAGTTTTTCCTTAAATCAAGTTGATATCTGCCCTCTGCAGAACCCTTTATTCCTGGTTCTACCTTCTGGGAGCTAGCAGGATGAATCAAAAATCTCTTTCACGTGTCAGATATCCAAATGCATGAATATAGTGACTTTGCCGTCCCTAAGCAACTTTTCTCCTGAACCTCGTCAGGTAGCATATCAAAGTCCAATTCCCTCCATTTAAAAAGGAGAAAATTGAAGCCACAAGAGTTTTAAGCAGCCCAAAGGGTCCTAGGGAATAAATAGCAGAACTAGATTTTGAGCCCAGATCCTGTGGTTTCCAACAGTACTTTTCCCAGTACATTGTGATATTCTAGTCCCTTGAAACAAAATCTCCTGCTGTTGCTTTCAGCTTATCAATTGGGGAGAATATTTATTTGGGATAATATTATTTTAATCCTTTGAAGAATTGAAACAAAGTATTACCACATTTATAAGGCAAATATAATCACTGGATTCCAGCACTCAATACTTATGGGGATTCCTTATTGGATACACTTAATCTTTTATCATCTATTTGTTTAAACAGCTTTTCCTATAAACCTAGGATGTCTATGACTGATAGAAAGCATTTGTTTAGCTGACTGATCCATAGATCTGATAATATACTTAATTGGGTTTCACTAAATTTGCATACCAGTAGTAATTAGTTATTTAAAATTCTTAATAGCACTCAGTGAAAATATTATTAGAGCATTATGTTTTAAGCACACCTTTGTTTATTAAAGCTAAAAAAAAATCAACATTAATTAGTAAAGACATTGCTAACTGGTTTGTGCTCACAGGGGGAAAAACAACACAAATCTTGGGCCTATTCCTTAAATATGAATTACAGAAGTGAATTATTTAGAAAGTCATTTAAAGCCTGCAGCAAGTTAAGAAAACACATAATCCAATCCATATTGTTCCCTAACCTTTGACCTAAATGCACTCTGTGCTTTGAGACCTATGCTTTGGAAACTGGGATATTTTTACTACAACAACATCGTTTTAAATTTAAAAAAAAAAAAAGAATTCTAGACATCGTGCATAGAAACATCTGTGGATTGCAAAGCCCAACAGCTCAATTGGAAAAAGAAAAAAAAACATTTTAGCTATAACCTTGAGAAGATAAAATGTTAGTATTCCTGAGCACTTGATATCAAATCTTCTGAATAGACTAAAGCATACACTGAATCCAAATTGAATAGCATAGCATCTATGAATTTCCCCCTAAGAAGTCATTATTTTTTTAAAAATTTATACAGTTTGAACAAGGCCAATATAGATGAATACTTTTTCCCCCTTTGGACTCTGAAACATTGTATATTCATATGTGTAGCATAATAACACAGAGACTTTTATGAGAAAGTCCAATATTTTACTTAATGTGCTTGGCCTTAAAGAATTCCTTTTAACAATATGATCATCATTCACTTCAATTCAATTTAAATCATTACCATTCTATTCAATCCAATACATATTTATTGAGTGTCTTTCATGTATAAGGTCTCACACTAAGTCTGAAGATTCAAAGACAAAATCTAAACAACTCCTTTTCTAAAGGAGTCTATGTTTTGCTGGAGAAGATTAGTTACTCCATTGCTAAAGTTGTAGTCTCTTGAATTTGCTGATTATTGTTGCCTTCTAACTCAAGCATGGAACACTAGAAGACTTTTTTTTTTTAGCCTCTCTATATCAAGGCTTTCCTCATTCCATGCTATTCTCTACTCAACTGTCAAAATAATTTTCCTGGGGAAGCTAGGTGGTGCAGTGAATAGAGTACCAGCCCTTAAGTCAGGAGGACCTGAATTCAAATCCAGCCTCAGACACTTAACACACACACACACACACACACACAAATACACAAACTACTAGTGCCTTCTCTTTGAAATTACATTTGTTTTACATTCAACATATCTGTAGTAACTTTTCCCCCATTAGAAAGTGAACTCCTTGAGGACAGTCAGGGTGTTTTTCCCTTTCTTCTTACCCTCAGCACTTAGCCCATTGCCTGTCACATGGTTACTAATTAATCAATACTTATATGACATACCTTGTCCCCTAATTGAGGGCATACCCCAAGGTTCTGTCCTGGAGTTCTTCCTCTTTTCTTTCATTACACTCACTTGGTGAACTTATTAACTCCCATAGATTGGATTTACAAATATGATTCCCAGACACAAATGTGACTCAACTCCTGAAAACCATTTGTTAAATTTTCAGTGTGAACATTTATACCTCCCAAATCAGAAAATGTTAAAAATTAGTACTCATTTTACTCCTTTGTGGTTGCCTAGCTTTAAGAAAGTTTTAGAGAAAATGATAATAATGAAGATTAAGCTGAAAAATATGTCTTATATACATTCAATTTTTTTCAGTCAATTGTTAAACATTTACTATCACACCCTGCTCAGAGATGTATAGATTCAGGCATAAACATCTCTCGTGAGTTCCACTTCTACATTATCAATTTCCCATTTGCAATTTCCAAATGTTAGCACAATATTATAATATGTATTATAACTTTTTTGTCAGTAAAATAAATATTTTTCATGCTATTGATCTAATGTCTTATGATATTTTATTTACTATATTTATATTAATATTCATTAGTGTTATTGATTTATAAGCTTCTCTCTCTCCCCAGTGAGTGCTTACATAGTATATGTATCTTGTTGTGGGAAGATGTTTAAAAATACACTTAGATTTATACTGTGTGGCAGTTACTTGGTCTTTTAACATTTGATTGCATTCTTTTAAAATTCATCTGGATTAATTTCCCATTATTCCCTTTTTAGAAATTTCATCTTTGTTTGATTACTTCCTATGACTGAAATCTGATTGTTTAGAATAGCATTTTACAGTTTTGTCAATCTTGATGTAACTTCCAGGTGCAGTGGTGAGATTTTTTTTTTTGCCTTTTTTGGGGGCAATTGGGGTTAAGCAACTTGCCCAAGGTCACACGGCTGGAGTTTTTGTTTGTTTGTTTGTTTGTTTGTGTGTGTGCCTTAAATGTCTGAGGCCGGATCTGAACTCAGGTCCTTCTGACTCCAGGGCCAGCTCTCTACTCACTGCGCCTCCTAGCCACCCCTGCAGTGGTGAGATTTTAAAAAGAGAGTTATTTATAAAAATTGCTTATCATAGTGCTTGCTGCCAATTAGGTGCTTTATAGATGTTTATTACCCATTTCTAAATATTAGTCAATTTTATTTAATGTTTAGATTTTTTCATGACTTTGAAATAATAATTTATGACAATTTTCATTATTTCACCGTTTCCCCACTTTTCCCAATGTTTTTGTTTCCCATTACTCATTGTTTTGGGCCTTTTTTGTCTTTCATCAAAGTAACTACTTGTTTTGTCTATTTTCCTGGATTTTTTGTAACACTTTACTTTTATTTTGTCAACCCAATTTTCTTTTCAATTTTATCTCAGGGCTACTTAGCTAAAAGAGAGATTCACAAAGAGGTAAAATTATTTTCATATTTTTTACTTCTGGTCTAGTTTGGGAATTATGAATTTCTTTGTTTTTATTTCAATAGTTCATATTCAACTCATTAGTCTTGTATCTCTTTTTTATATTGATATGTTTCCAAAGATGTATTTTACTTCTAGAGATTTCTTCTCCAGCATCTTTCAATTTCTGTACATTGTCTCATAGTTAGAATTTCTTTTTTTGTTTGTTTTATGAGCTGTTCAACTCAATATTAAGAATTACAATAGTTAGACTACATTATACCTAAATCCTTTGTTAATATTTCTATTATTGATTGTACTTTTCCTTGCTTTTTGAGCTATAAAAATATGCTGCCTATCTTTCTTTCTTCATTTATTTATGATTTTTTAGGGTGCCAAATACAGCTGAAAAACTAGTATCCTTGAGAATCCCTTTCAATAATTGTCAAAGTTCAGTTAAATCTTATTTTTCTAACGTCTCATGCTGTTTATAAATAATCTTTTTGTCTGCTATCTCTACATTTGAAAAAGGCACATCAATTTGTTCTTGGCCTATCTAGGTCTCTTTTCTTCTACTCTACTATTTGGTACATGTAATGTTGTTACCGAGGCAATGGGAGAAAATGGATACAGAGATGGCCTCAACATCAGGAAGACCTTGTGACACAGAGCACATCATTTACCTCTTAATGGTTTAGGCAACTCTTTAAAACAACATCGGAACAGCTGATTATCAGCACACCAATAGGAAGGTACTTATGCATAGTTCCCAACAGAAATTAAATCATAGGACTGGACCCTTGACCTCTTCTTATTATTTATCATATTCTATAGCATCTTTATGTGAAGCATAGTCACATATATCCCCTGTCTATCTTTAGTGGTCATACTGATTTTTCCTTACATGATTAGCTATATATGTGTGTGTGTGTGTGTGTGTGTGTGTGTGCATACACATATGTGTGTATATACAGACACACATACACACCCATACACATATGTGTGTATATATATATATATATACATACATATATATGTATGAATGGGTATATATATATATGTGTGTATCTATATTTAGATAGATAGATAGATAGATAGATAGATAGATAGATAGATAGACACACAAATATATATGTATGTATTTGGATCAAGCAAAAGTATAATAAAATCTATCCCAATGCCTCATTTCATCTCTTTCTGAATCTTTGTTTTTTAACTAAATGTGTTATATGTATAAAAAGGGTGGATTTCTGTTTTTAAATCCTTCTACTACTGTTTTGTGGATGATCAGCCTGTTTATGATGGTGATTATTGTTTGTTTTCATTCTTCTAAAGCCTATTGAAGCATTCCTTTCCTTACATTAAAACATAAAAAGGAATTAAAATCCTCACTTTGTATTTCTTGGATAAACTTTTCACAGTAAGCTTTCTCTCTTCCCCCTTCTCAACCTAAACCCATAAACACAGGGTCTTGCCCCTCTGGCTGACCACCCCCAGTTTTTGTTTGTTTTGCAATTAGCTTTACCATAATTTTTTGTTCTGTTTCAGAAATTCCTTCTTTTAAATCCTCTCCAGCTCAGACAACATTTAAATTTACCATTCTGTTTTCTTTAGTAAGAAAAATAAACACCCAATTTGATAGAGGGTGGATCCTGAAATGTCTAAGGGAACATCGAGGGTTGCAAAAATTGGTGTTGAAGATGGTATTGTGATGTTGTTTATAGGGAATAGAAATCAAATCAAACACACTGTCCTATATTTTAGATTTGGTGAAAGGGAATGATGCAAGATCAGTTTCAAAAAACGTATGTTGGATATAAATTGAGAAGGTATTTAAATATAAAAAAAAATATTGTATCCTAAAAGCAATAAATAGTATGCTTATTAAACTTGCTGAAGACACAAAACTAGGAAGTATAAACTACATGTTGGATAATAGAATCAGGCATCCATGCCATTTCAATAAGTATGACTGATGCACCTAATCTTTAAAAATATAAATAAATAAAAGATGAAACTGAATAAGGGTAAATTTAGATTCTAAACCAATTGTAATAAAATAAAGAATGAAGGATTTGTGACTGTATAGGATTTCATGTCAGAAAGAACTGAGCATTTCAGGACATTGAAAGCTCAATATGAACACACCATCTAAAACGGCAGTTAATATAGAAAATTGAATCACGGATACATTTAGCAAGGCATAGTATCCAGCACCAGGGAGGTGACAGCTACTCTGAACTTTGTCTTATTCACACCATGTCTGGTACACTACATTTCAACAAGGAAACTGATCATTTGGATTTTGTCTGAAAAGGAGAAACCAAAATAAGAGCATGTCTGGAGACCACGTCATATAAGTGTCATTTGAAAGAAATTGTAATGGCTACCTTGGAGAAGAAAATATGTTGGGGTGGCAGGGGAGAGGAACACGAGAGGCATTTTTGAGGATGTCAAAGCTGTCATGTAGAAAGGTATTATAATATTTTAAATGTTCCCAAATTCCAAAATGAGTGGCCACCCCAGAGAAGCAAATTTCAGCACAATGTAATGACTTAATTTGCTCCCAATTAGAGCTGCCCCATAGGGAAATGGATCATGTCAGGAGTAGTGGGTTGCTTTTCATTGGAGGGTTTCAGTTGAAATCTGAATGTCTACTTGTCAGAAATGTTGTAGACAGAATTGTTGTTCAGATGCACTTCGGGGTTGGTAGCCTCTGAGGTCTCTGAAATTTAGCAATTTTGTGGTCTAGAAAGACAACGGTCCTTTAATCTCAGTTCTATTGGAGATGGGGCTTTCTGCTGTAGTGGCAGGTCAGAAGGGAAAGGGTGAATAAAGAAGAGGAGGGAAACTTGCTACTTAGCTACATTCACTAGCTACTATCATTGATTGACTCCATGACTTTAAAGTGAAATAATGTTGATGGGGCAAGAATGGTTCCTTAGAATTATTATTTAAATGGAAGATACAAACCTTTTGATTTGAATCTCCACTGATCTTCCAAATGACTCTCTTTTATCAAAGCCATTGTTGCAAAAAAAAAAAAAAAAGATACTGTCCTGAGCAAAAAAAAAGGACAGGCTATAGTCGAATTCTAGCATGGGACAATTTAAGCTATGACAAAGAGAATCTCATTTAATGAAATCTCTCAAAATAGGAAGCAACCACCAAAGGTCTAAAGGATGGAAGTTTAGATCACTCCAGTCACTGAAAATGAACTGTAGAAAAGCACTGGAGATGAATGTACTAAAGAAATAACCTTGTACCATCAGGCAAAGCACTGACATAATTTAAGCTTTTCCATCTCCTGAAGCCTCATCAGTTGCAGATTTACTGGATATGTTATACTCTTCTGTGAGGCTATTTTTCTGCAATGCCTAGTGTGATGAAAGAGATAGAACAATGTCTTTATTTCATATCCCCACAGAATGAACTCTCTTTCTGTCCTTACCTTTAGCAGTTGAAGGGGGGTTTGTGGCCAAAATAATTAGGTGTTCCATCTCTTAAGACCCTGGGTTTTTCTTCTATAGACCAAAGAAGGTGAATGACATAGCAGAAGAGATGAATTCAAATTGTAGTGGCAAGAGCTTAAGCTCTTATTAATGTGAACTGTCATATTTATGAACCTTCTTTAATATTTCATCAAGTATTCTGGGTGCCAATGAATATATAGGAATTATTTACTGAACTGGCTTGCCAAGGGACTGGTCTAAGGTAAGTCCATAAAAATACCAACTTTTTATTATTTTAGGTGTGCTTTTTATTTTTTAAGTTAGAACACACCATTCCCCTTCATATTTGAAGATAACCTTCTTAATGAGCTAAATTACAAAGCCCCTGGCAATGAAACTCACCATATATCAAATCCAACTTGTCCAAAAACCCTTTACCTTTTTTAGTTGCCCATTTCTGTTAATGACTCCATTATTTCCTCAGTCACTCAGACACAATGACCTCCTTCTCTTTCTTCCTCCACATTTGACTGCCTCCCAACTACTATAAATTTCAACTTTTTCAGTACAATAACTATCTAGAGAGCACCTCCTAAATGCAAAGCATCTTTCAAGGCTCTAGGAAAATAAAGGGGAAACAGCAAATAGTTGACTCTTGAGGAATGTACATTGTACTGGAACAGACATCGTGTGAATGATTATTTGAGGAGGGAGAGAGTAATAATGACTGGAAGGATGTAGAATGAATTCCATAGGAAGTAGATTCTGATCTAATATTCAAAAAAATCAGGGATTATAAGGAGCAGAAACGGAGGGGAATTGAATTGAAGCACAGGTAAGAGTCTGTGAAAAAGCAAGAAGTAGGAAAAGTAATGCCATTTTTGAGGACCAGCAAGTAGGTTTATTTGGCTAGAATATGGAGTGCAAAAAACACAGTCATATGAAGTAATTTCTGGAAATATAACCTGAAATGCAATTGTGTAATGGTTTTAAATCTAAAGAGGAGAAGTTTGTGTTTTGTCCTGGAAGAAATAGGGACACACTGAAAGTTCTTGATATAGGGGGGAGAATCTTCTTTAAAGTAAGTGATTCTGTAGTTTTATAAAGAATGGGTAAACAAGAGGAGAAGGTAGAAGCTGAAATTCCAATTAGCAGGCACTCTGTCTCAATAGTCAGGCAAGAGGTGATAAGGGATTGGATAAGGTGAGGGATTATGTCACTGTAGAAAAGGAGATTGATAGAATATAATGTAGAACTAGATTCAATAATGCTTGGCAACTGAATATTTAGGAAAAGTGGGGGAGAGAGAATAGTTGAGAATGAGGCTGAAGTTTCAGAGTTAGGTGACTGGAAAGATGGTGATTCTTTTTAACAGAAATAGGGAAGTTTAAAAGAGATTATATATTCACTGTGGTGTAAGGGAGATGACAAATTCTGGTTTAACATGTTGAATTTGAAATGAAAGAGGGTATGCATGAATGAAAGGCAATATCGATCTATAGATGGATAGATAGATAGATAGATAGGTATAGGTATAGGTATTCAATTCAAAAGAATTCAAAGAATTCAATCTAATTAAAAAAACTGTCAGTAGATAAGCATAATGAAAGACCAAATTAAAAAGGGAAATTACATCATTTTTTTTCCTCCAATCACTACTTGGATAAGTTCATATACTAGGACAAATGTTTATGAAAAGTTCTAATACTTTAACAGCTTCCCGAACTCAGGACCTTCTGACTCCAGGGCCGATGCTCTACTCACTGCGCCATCTAGCCGCCCCTCTCCATATTCTTTAACATATAATTATTTCCTTTCCAGGAATTTCCAAATAGAAAAACTATTCCACTAATAAGAAAATGAAGTTTAGTTTTTTCCCTCATAAATGTTGTTTGCTCAGAGTTGGTTATCAGCCCAATTTGTGCCAGGGAAACAACCATTATCATTTTCCAGCAAAAATATTTACCTGCTGTGATGCTTCAAAATTTCAGGTGTGAAAATGTCATTCATTCATTCATTTTTAAACTTATTTTTATTAATTAATTATAAGTTTTTATTCATTCATTTTTACATTTCTTAATTTTGTAATTTTACTTTTAATCATTTTATTTTCTTATTTATATTTTCATTTATTTATCCATTTGTTTATTCTTCAATTTATCCATCTAATTATTTATTTATTCATTTCTTTACCCATTTCTTTATTTACTTGTTTATTTATCTTTATGTTTACTCATTTATTTATCATTTTTCATCACTGGGAAATATAGTTGTAAAAATACACTCTACCCATGCTGGTCATCATTCTATTTGCAAGTTATTTCTTAACTATTTCATTAAGATAGTTGAATTTGTTTTCTCAAGGTAACACAACTATTTGTCAGGGGCAGAACTTTAACCCACGTCTCCCTGGATCTGAGCTCAGCTCTTTATCGACTATACCATGCTGCTCATCATGTAAAACAATCCATAGTCCCTACAATTGTAGAACAAAACAACCCCAAACCAAAACATGGCTCTTAAATTTCATTGTAGCACAAAGCTTTGGAATCCTATGAATCCATCCTCTGCTAAATGGAATCCAATTACATGCAGCCCTACTTTAGAAACTGGATATATTCTACTTAACTCTTGGCAAAAAAGAAAAATAAGTTCAGAAAATAGCAAGTATCCTTTAGAGTTACAGGATATAGAAAAAATTAGATTTTCATTTACTTCTCTGTCCTCTCAAACTTATTTTGTAACGTGAGTTCCTTCAGATAATAACACTAGTATTGCCTTGATTTTTAGGGTCGTAGCTTCAGAGGTGAAAGAAGCTTAGGGGTCATTTTATCCAAGTTCAACATTTTCTAGGTGAGTAAACTGAGGCCAAGAAATGTTCTGTGTCTTGCTAAAGGTCACAGGGAACAATAGTAGAGCTAGGGTGTGAAGTCAGCACTTCAGACTCCAAATCTACAACTGTTGTACCATACTATGCTGGCACCTTGTTTCACCTAAATGTATTGTTTATGTAAAATCAAAGGTATAGCATTGAAGAAAGTAATGATTTTTCTACTCTCCTTCTTCCCGAAGGGGCAAAGTTGAATCTCTCCTAAGCTTTATCCAATTCACTAAGGCCTCACATGTTCATTCCCTGCTCTTTTTCTTTTCTTACAGCAGGGAAAAGACTTAATTGTGATGATCTGTTTAACTGCTAGCTAGTTTGTTTTTTTTTTTAGCCTATGTGTCATATAATGATCTTTGGTCAAACTTGTCCCTTTCTCAATATTTTTTACAGTTTACATGAGATGAAAATCTATTAAAACAATGATATAATATACTTAAAAATGCAACCATATGATGTAATTGATATAATTATAACAGATCAGAGTCCCCAGTTAGGAAGTGTCTATTTCCAAACTTCTGTATATTTGAGACAAAATCGTGATTCAGAAAATGTTTCAATGAAAGAAGGAAACAGAGAATGTTACAGTGACTACTCCTGAAAAGATATGTGAAGTGATATTGGAAAAATACTAGCTTTTTGGAAATTCCCCTCAGTCTTTAAAGAAAAGATTTCAATTGGGAGTTTCAATCTGAATTCTCTATAGCAAGAGGTTTGATGGAGCACATAGGCTTAGCTCAGCTTCCCATTTCTATGTTGCAACTCAGTTCTTTATTTTTTCTTTTCTTTTTTGTTTGTTGTTTTCTCCTTTTTAATTGCTTATTTTTATAGTATTCCATTCTTTCTAGTTTAGCCTATCAGATTCCAGGGTTGGGCTGGAGATTCTATCTGCCTACTGTTGTTACTGCTGCTCAGCTTTTGCAATATCTACCCTTCCCTCTCAGTCTGTCTTTTACAATCTCTGTGTGTTCCCTCAATAACTCCTGAGTTCAGCTCAAAGATTGCAGGGCTAAAAGAAGTTATGTCCTTAACTAAAAATCTCAGCTTTCCAGTCAATTCTTAAAACTCTACTACATATGTACAGGTCTACAGATACTCCAAATAGTGCCGAATCTACTTTTAACAATCTATCCTTTGACATAAGTCTAATAGATAATTTTATTACTTAGGCCATGCATGAAATAGAAACAAGTGACTCTAGGTAGTATTCTTTAAGTACTTAAATGGAGCTATTTTAGACTATTATGCTAATATCTATGATGAATTTTACCTGTTAGTTGACTACTACAGTGAATGAATTATGTACCATGATAAATGGATCTTTTTTTTTTCTTTTTGGAAGGCAATTGGGTGTGACTTGCCCAAAGTCACACGGATAGTAAGTGTGTCAAGTGTCTAAGGCCAAATTTGAACTCAGGTCCTCCTATCTCCAGTGCCAGTGCTCTATTCACTGCGCCACCTAGCTGCCCCAATCAATGGATGTTTAATCTTTGACACAAATAGAGCCCAGTCTTGTAATTTTCATTCAGCCCTATCCCTCATTAATCCTACTTCCCAAATGACTGAAAGTATAGAAGCTGCACTTGACTGACTCGCTGGGGCTTTCTCTCCCACTTTATTGCCCCTATCCACCAACATCCCTGTTGCACAGCACTATTCCTGAAGCCAAGGCTTATAGAATCAGCAGCAGCATTGTCACCACCACCACTACCATCATCACTGTCAGCATCATCTCATATTTCTTTAGTGTCCACTATATTTCAGGAACTGTGCTAAGTACTTTACAAATATCATCCCTTAATCTTCACAACAACCCTGGTAGTCAGGTGCTATTATTATCCTCATCTTACAATTAAAGAAACTGAGGCAAACAGATTAAAAAAGAACAGAGATTCAGACTCTTAAAAGATCTTAGAGGTCTTCATTTTGTAATTGAAGAACTGAGGTTAAGATTGTTAAAATCAGTTCCTTAGATTCACACCACTAGTAACTGAGATAAGCTTTGTTCCAAGTTTTTGGTCTCCAAGTTCAGTACCCTATCCATTATGGTTTGCTGCCATTTGATACTCATTATACCTTTGCTTACTTTACCTTCCACCCCCTGCTCTTTCACCTGTTCCATTCTTTTCTTCCTCAAAGTTAGTTCTGTTTTTCTCCTAAGGTGACAACAGGCTAATTTGACAAAGTCATACAGATGTGCTCATAGGTATTTCTCAGAGACAATCCTCCCAATTCCTAGGTCATGTATAAAAAGGATGTTTTAGATACAATAAATGTTCATATTTCTTCTTTATTAAACTAATTTCCATAAATCAAATATAGTACTAAAATGTGATGCACACTTTCTCCCACAAATGTGCATATTCATTGTTCATATGGATGGTTGGCACAAATTTCATAATCCCCATAAGTGATAAAAATCCATTGAAGTACACATAGCATATAGTTTCACATAAGTATATATTTATGATATATCTTATTCTTATGCATTATATATAATATGCCCCTTGAGAAATTAATTATAACATTTTAAATGACTTCTCCCTTAAAAAGCTTTTGATCTCTTGTATACATCTATCATCTGAGAGGCTGAAGTACTACTCTGCTGCATATGACTATAATTCAAGGTAATTTCCATTATATGTTAATACATTTCTTTTTTTTTAATAGGTAATAAACATGATCCACATCTCTCTAAGAGGAACCCTTAATTAAGGATCTAGAGTAAGCCACTTTCAGAAGGAAAACATATAACTTTTGAGAGTACATTAATGTAATTAATACAGACTAAATATGATCTTACCTAAGAGTAAGAAAGAGTTATATGCAAAATAAAAATTAAAATAATATCACATTGATATAAAATCTAATGTTAAGTCAACTAGTGGTTTTAAGTGTTTCTTGTATGCTAAGTACTGTGCTAAGGTCTAGGAAACAAAGAAAAGCAATACAGCCCCAGTTCTCAATGAGCTCACATTCTAATTGGGAAGAGAGCACACAGAGAACTATGTACTAACAATAGCCATATCCATCTTTTTCTAATCTCTCTCTGGATCTGGATCTCTAACTCTATCTGTCTCTGCCTCTACAGGATAAATTTCAGATGATCTCACATGGAAGGCACCATGATTAAGGAGGAGTCAAGAATGGCTTTTTTCAGAAAATGAGACTTTAGATGAAACTTGAAGAAAGCCAAAGAAGCTAGGGGAGAGAGGTATAGAGGGATGGAATTCCAGATATTAGGGACAGTCAGGGAAAATGCTGGAGTCTCTTCTGTAAGGAAGAACAAATAAAGTAGCATCCCTTAATTGAAGAACACTTGGGCATGGGGGTAGAGGAGCAGGAGATGGACGCTAAGGAATGAAAAGGCTGGAAAGATATGAAAGGGTAAGGTAATTAAGGGCTTTAAACACAAGAAGATTTTTATTTGATCTTAGAGGTAATAGGAAGGCATTGGAATTTATTGAATAAGGGGTGATGCAGATATGTGCTTTAGGAATATCAATATGACCTTTGAACAGAGGATGAATTGGAGTAGAAAAATATTTGAGGCAGGAAAATGAACCAGCAGGCTATTGCAACGGTACAGGAATTACGCAAGGACAGACTGAATGGCAATATAAAAGGAGAGAAGCCATGTACATGATATATTAAAAAGTTAGAAAGTGTGGGAGCAGGGCAATCATTTACTAAGTACCTCTTGTGTGCCAGGAGGACAGCTAGGTAGCATGGTAGATAGAGCACCAGGCTTTTCAGGAAGATCTAAGTTCAAATCCAGCCTCAGACACTTACTAGCATGACCTTTAGAAAATCACTTAACCTTATTTTCCTCAATTTTCTAATCTGTAAAATGACCTGGAGATGGAAATGGAAAACCATTCCAGAGGTCACAAAGAGTCAGACACTATTGAAATCAACTAAATAAAACATGCGCTCTACTGCTTTCTCATTTGATCTTCATAACAACACTACAAGGTAGATATTATTATTATTATTATTATTATTATTATTATCTCTATTTTACAGTTGGGAAAACTAAGGAAGAGAGAGGTTATAACTTGCACAGTGCCACTAATGAGTGTCTCAGGTCATTTTTGAACTCAGGTTTTCTTTCCTCCAGACTTAACTTTCTATCCAACATGCCACCAAATTGCACCTAGCATACATTGGTCTTGGATAAAAAAAAAAGATTGGGAATGATGAGTGGGAGAGATGAAGAAGTCAAAGATAACACCAAATTTGCAAGCATGGTGATTGGAGGGATGGAAGTTCCATCAACAGTAATAGAAATATTAGTGAGAAAGGAAAATACTTTGAATACAACCAAACAGTAGTCTTTGTGTGATTTAAAAAAACTTTTTTAGTCATTTAAAATCTTTATTTTGTTTTTAATTTATGGGATAAAACAATCATTTCCATAACATAGTATAATAAAAAATATTGCACATGAAATAGCAAATCTGTTTGTACAATCTGCTATTCCTTATAAATATGCAATAAAATTATCACATAAATTTCTTTTTCCCCTTTTTTTCTTTCCTCTAACCCTGGATATGACTACTTTTAGACCCATGCACACATATATGTAAAACCACTCTATACACACTTCTATTATCAATTTTCCCTAGATGCAGAGAGTATCTTCTTCCATATGTCCATTGAAGTTAATGTTAGTATTTGTAATAAGCAAAATATCTCAGCCATCCAATATTGTTCTTAAAACAATACTATTCTTACTGTAAACAATGTTCTCTTGGTTCTGCTCAGTTTTCTCTTCATTATTTCATGCAAGTCTATCCATGTATTCATCACAATCATATACCACAACTTGTTCGGCTATTCCCCATTGACAGGCATCCCCACAATTATCAGTTCTTTGCCACCACAAAGAGAGCTCTATAAATATTTTAGGACATATAGGTTCTTTTCCTTTTTCCCTAATTATCTTGGGAAATAGACCTAGTAGTTGTATTATTGGGACAAAGAGTATAGGAAGTCTTAAAAACATTTAGGCATAATTCCAGATCTCTTTCCAAAATGAGTGAATCAGTTCACAATCCCATCAAAAATATTTAGTGGCTGTTCATTTTTTATCATTATGCACAGTAATTTACTTATTTGACCTTTTATTATGTATACATAGGTGAGAAGGCAAACAATTATCTAACTACCTCAAAATAATTAAAGCTGTCATTTACATAGAACTTTATATTCTCAAAATCTTTGAGAGACATTATTACTATTAATCCTCATGAAAAGTAATTTGAGTGAGGCACTGTAAGAATTGTTAAGCCCGTTTTTGCTAGGGTCCTGTTTGTCTAATGTCTAATTTCCTTAAAAATACTGTAATTAAAATCTGGCAACAACTTACTTTCTATCTATCTGGCAAAGAGGAGTAGAAATCGCATCCCTTTCCAACTCACCTCTGGAAAGAACAACAGGTTAGGACTGGATGAGAGTAGGTAATTGTATTGGCAAGCAAAGTAGTACTTTGCTCCTTGTTTCAGCTAATCAAGTACCTTTGAGCCTAATCTTTGACTGTGCCAAACCTTTGTTGGAAACAATGTACATCTATACATGTACCTCAATACATCTAAGGGAGTTTGGAGACCTTCCCAGCCCTTAATAGGCCTAAGGTTATCACATGGAGCCCAACTCTTCCTTATATCTCAGAATTATTATCTGTTTAGTGTCATATGCATAGCAGAGTGTGGCATATACAGTCCAAAATATGGAATCAAAAAGACCTGGATTCAGATTTAGCCTATAAGATTTAGGAGTTGTATGACCTTGAACATTTTACAATCTCTCTCAGCCTATAAGTTATATCTACTAATTCTAGGTGATATAGATGAAATCAGATAGTTGAGGTATTAAGTGGAGATCAATCCTCAGAGCATTCAAGGAAGAAATATTTATTAAGCACCTACTACATAACAGGCACTGTCCTAAGCACTGAAGATTATATTTTAAAAAATGACACTACCTACCATCAACGGTCTCACAACCACAACCTAATTTAGGCAGACAACGTGTGAACAATTGTGTGAGAATTATTTCTGTATCTATATCCATACATATGTCTCTCTCTCTCTCTGTCTCTCTCTGTCTTTCTCTCTCTGTCTCTGTCTCTCTCTGTCTCTCTCTCTGTCTCTCTCTGTCTCTCTCTCTCTGTCTCTCTGTCTCTCTCTCTGTCTCTCTGTCTCTGTCTCTCTCTCTTTCTCTCTGTCTCTCTGTCTCTCTGTCTCTCTGTCTCTCTCTCTCTCTGTCTCTCTCTCTGTCTCTCTCTCTCTCTCTCTGTCTCTCTCTCTCTCTGTCTCTCTCTCTCTCTCTCTCTCTCTCTCTCTCTCTCTCTCTCTCTCTCTCTCAGAGACACAGATAGACAGAAACAGAGAACAAATATAATTTGGTACAGTCTCAGAGGGAAACTGTTAGCATTAAGAGGCATGGGAAAAAGGCTTTTTGCAGAAGGCAGGATTTTAGCTAGGTCTTGAAGACATCCTGGAGTCTGAGATCTTCAGTTATTTCATGTTCAGAGATAGAGGTTCAGTCCACCAAGCCCTCTATTCTCCATTGTTAAGAAGTTAATTAGTCGGGGTGGCTAGGTGGCACAGTGAGTAGAGCATCAGCCCTGGAGTCAGAAGGACCTGGTTTTGGTTCTGGCCTCAGACACTTAATGCACACACACAAACAAAAACCTAGCCATGTGACCTTGGGCAAGTTACTTAACCCCAATTGCCCTCCAAAAAGCAAAAAAAAAAGAAGAAGTTAATTAGTCAAATAAGATAGTGGCAGAAAGAAAGAGAGAGGGGGGGGGGATAAAGAGACAGAGAGAGAGAGAGAGAGAGAGAGAGAGAGAGAGAGAGAGAGAGAGAGAAAGACAGAGAGAGAGAAAGACAGAGACAAAGAGAGAAAGACAGAGACAGAGGGACAGAGAGACAGAAAGACAGAGACAGAGACAGACAGACAGACAGACAGATAGAAGAAGGAAGGAAGGAAGGAAGGAAGGAAGGAAGGAAGGAAGGAAGGAAGGAAGGAAGGAAGGAAGGAAGGAAGGAAGGAAGGAAAATATGGGAGAACTCAGTGTTTGACTAAAGTAGTGTTTGCAATATATTACCAAATAATGAGCCTGAGGATAAGGACAATAAAAACTCATCATAGTTCTACAGATAGTAAACGTCAGAGCTGAAATCCAAAACTCCAAATTTTTCTTACTACTGTTTGTTCAATTAAACCATATGATTTTACAGGTGATATATGGAAGATAAAAATGACTTATTTCTTTTCAATATATGAGGAAGAACAAGATGAAGAAATTTAAAGATGAATTCCACCAGTGATGAAGTTGTGAATAAGTTCAAAATATTTAAAATTTATTGTTTTCTTACTTGTCATTTACTAATATGAACCATATTATTGAACTAAAACATTTTTTGTTTTGTTTTGTTTTCAAATGCATGTAAAATATACTCCAGGAGTTATAAATCTGCCTCTGTTGCTTTTCGATATCTGCTAGAGGATGTTCACATTAAGATAAATGGATTGTCATGTTTGTAGAACTGTTTAGTTTCACTTTTAGGGGACCATCTGTTCTCTGATGAATGATTCTGAAGATAATGACAGACATGTTGATTTAGCTCCTTTTTTTAATAAATGCCAGAACTCATTTCTTAAGGATGCAGCCCTTAATTCACCTCCAAACTTCTTCCACTGACCTCTGAAAAAAAATAGTTCATAAGGGCAGGTAGACATACTTGTCCCCCCTCCATCCTCTATCATGTAGATTTTCCCTTCCCAAACCTGCAGGGGAAATTTCCATAGAGTCTTGGGACCAATTCTGCCTAGTATCAGTCTTAATACATAGCACAAAGAGGGACATCATCGAAAGAACACAATGGTAGCTTTATGATTCACATGTTTTATTGAAATGAGGAACTGACTCAGTTTGATCTTGAAGTATTTATTTTCTTTTTAGAGGGCAATTGGGGGTAAGTGATTTGCCCAAATTCAGATGGCTAAGTGGTGTGTGTGTGTGTCTGTGTGTCTGTGTGTCTGTGTTAAGTGTCTGAGGCCATATTTGAACTCAGGCCCTCCTGACTCCAGGGCCAGTGCTCTATTCACTGCGCCACCTAGCCACCCTCAAGCATTTCTTATTAAAAGAATTTTCAGACACATTGAATGCTGCATGTATTCCATAAACCTCCATTCACTTTGAAAGGACAGTTAAAACCTTTCATATGGTGAAGTAAGGGATAGTTATTAAATATTAGTCTTAATATTGGTTGATTCAAGATTGGAAAACCAGTTTGGGAGATAGTAGGCTTGCCATATTTATTTAAATTTGTACATAAATAGATTTGGAAAAAAAATTGGTTTTACATTGTTTTCCTATACTAATTTTTTCTATTATCTATCTCTTGATATATAAATCTATTCAATTTCTATCATCTATATGATATATATATATAATATAGCACATATAGTCATATATGTGAATGAATATATATGTTTATAGAAATGTAGAATTCAAAATATGTGTGTATGTATACAAACATCTGTGTGTACACATACAAGTATATAAATCATACACGTACAATTATGTGAAATGAGAAAGAAGAGGAACAAAAGAAAATACGTATTTTGAATATTAAATATAAGGCTTCTGTTGGCATAGGCCTATGGGGAAAAGAAAGCACCCAGACACGAGTTCCAGCACCTGACCCCTTAGAGAATATTAAGATAAGAATTCTCAGATAAAATCATTCTCCTCTTAGTTGATTAGAGTTGTCATTTTTTTCCCAAAGCTCAAAGTGCCCAGCCCCTTTACTTTTGTGTTTACTGAAACCTAAACTAATCTGTATAGCTTCCCAGTTACTATTTTATTATGATCAGGATGATAAATATGTTTGTTTGCTATTTATGATTGTCTGCTGTGTAAACAGTGTTTGATGGTCAGAGAATAAGACTGGTTGAAGCTTTCCTCCAGGTCTGCAGCAGAACTACTCACCCTTCCCATAGTGCAAAGGGAAGTATATCTTTTTTCCTTAAATCTGACAAAACAATTATCACTTTAAAGTAAAACTATCTAATGTGTAATAAATAGATATAATTCTAAGTCTAATAACCTTTTTAAAAGTAGTAGGATGACAGAATGATTGCCCTATCTTGGTCATCCATCTGCTCTTCACAAAGGTGAAACTCCGTTCTCCATGAAAGATAAAATGGGATGTTGTATTTCTTTCTATTTAAGTCCCTGTTAGATTGAGTCAGCCAATTCCTATTACGCTCACGTATAAAAGCAATATATATATATATATATATACACACACACATACATACATATATACATATATATTCATACATATATACACACATTTGTGTTTACATGTGTCTGTGTATACACACACACACACACACACACACACACACATATATAGCATATATCCCTACTTTTACACAACAGTGTCCACTAATAAGAATTGCTTTTCACTGCATTAAAGCAATCCTTTTTATTCCTCCCTATCAATTGTACTTTTCCAAACAGTTGATAAAAAACATTGTCTTTTTACTTCAAGATTCCAGCATTATTCCTCCCTTTATCCATTCTCTCCATAGTTAATCACCTTTATTCTACAGAGGAAATAGAGACTCATTGTGCTGTGCTTTCTCTTCTACTCAAAAATGCAATGCCTTCTGACACCACCATTAGACCTTCTTTTACCTCTAGTCTCATTAAAATAGAGGTCACTTCTCACCCAAGTTATTTTGACCTTTGATTCCATCACATTTGGTGTCTTCTTACAGATGCTCCTTTCCATCCACCCACATCCACACACAAAGACACAATTATAGTCTATTTTTCGTACTATTCTTACTTTTTTTTTCCCTGTCTACCAATATCTTCACTGATTTCAAAGAACATGTTCAGGTATTCCTTATCCTTGAAAAGTAAATCACTTGACACTTCCACCCACTCAAGTTATAGTGCTATATATCTACACCAACTCCCAATCAAACTGAATAGAGGAAGAAGGGATCATTGTAAAGGCAGAAAACTGTCTTCAAGCTTTACCCACACTTCCTTTCCTCTTGTTTCTCAAATGCTTATAGTATGTCTTGCCATTGAACACTGAACTGAAATGGTCCTCTAATATTACCACTGTTCTCTTAATTGCCAATTACAGACATATATTCTAAACTCTCATATTTAGTTTTAACTTTTGATAATTTTCACTTTTTCTCCTCCTAGAAACTTTTCCTTTATGAAGTTTCCTCTTACCTGTGAATCTAATCCTTCTATATTTCCCTTGTGGAATAATCATCCATTTTTAACATGTAAGTGTGGAAGTAATCTTAAGATCCTTGAACTTCTCCATTCTCAACACACTCAATGAGTTATTCAGTTACTACTGTTTCCTTCATTATGTCTACACAGATGACTCTCAGATCTATAGCTGTGGTGCAAATCTCTCTCTTGAGTACCAACTACCAATTTGTGCACTTTAAAGTTGACATCCCATAGGTATCTCAAATGAGAGCATATCATTGCCTCATCCCCACCCCCCCAAAAAAATCCTACCCTTGTTTTGAACTTATCTGTTATTAACAAAGGCCCCATGATCTTGCCAGTCAACAGGTTTACCAGACTGAAGTCCTGCTCAACTGCTCATATTCTTTCATCCCGTATATTTAATTAGGTGCCACTTTGTACTATTTTGCCATTTACCAAATCTATTATATACATTACCTCTCCCTAGTTACAATGCAGTAGCTTCTTACTTTGTGTCATTGTTTGAAATGCTGCCTTCTCTAATCCATCCTCCATTCGTGTGCAAAAGCATCCACCAACACATGAAAAAAAAAATCATGTTTTACTCTCTTGAGGATGCTCTCCTTTCTCTCCTGTCTAAAAAACCCCAGTGGTTCCCTGTTACTTCTGGAATCAAATTAAAACTCTTTTTGTCATTCAAAGCATTTCACAAATTGGTACTAACCCACTACTCCAGTTTTATGTTGCTCCTTGTTTTGCAATATATAGTACAGTCTAACTGGTATTATAATTCCTCATGCATAATAGTTCATTTTCTTTCTCCCAGCTTTTGTATAAGATGTGCCCCATTTCTGAAAAGTATTACTTTCTTACGTCTACCTAGTAGAAATAGTAAATGTCTTAAAAATTCACCTTAAAGAGCATCTCCTACATGAGAACTTTCCTGCTCCAATCAAATGTTAATATATCCTCACTAAGACAAAATCATCTTGCCCTATGAAATTGAAATTACTTAATAGGATACATGGGAGTCTGCTAGAATTATAAATTTATCTGTCTAATAATTGTGATCTTATGGGACTGGCATACTCTAGGAGCTCTCTTTCTTTTAAGGAACCACTGCTCTGGATCCAGGCACATGAGTGGATTGGTTTCAGTCTTTGGGGACTGCAGCCTTTAAAGAGATTAGGGCCAGGTTCTCTTTCTCATAGCCTTGAGAACATTAACACTACATTGACTTGTCAGGAACAACTTAAAGTTTTTAATTTTTTTCTGTATGTCTAAGGTAACCTTAAAATATAGAATAGAAGGATATTCACTATAAAATGGTAATGCTTTATGGAGTAGACATGTATTTCCTATATATTAAAAAGCTGCCAGACACACAGATTCACAAAACATATTGGCAGAAAGATTTTAAACAAGATTCAGGAAGTTAACTTAGAAATAAAGTTATTTTCTACAAGGAGACTGATAATTCAACCTCACCAGAATATAAAGATTGGGGGAGGGAGGTAACTCATAGTAGACAATATTATATTTCATCTCATTTTTACTTTGTCCCAACATCTCTTAGCATAAGTCCTCTGACCAAAGGAGCCAGGTTTGAGCCTGATCTTGACAGTGGTCTTATTCCCTAAGGACACTGACACAAATAGCAGGATTTCTTCTTTTGTCACATTCCGATGTAGTTACAAGGATCAAAGGCCCCTGTGATGTTTCAATAAGGTCATCTTAACCTTAAACCAGGACACATCCATCCTAGGACAGATATTCATTCCCCTAAGACCAAGAAAGAATAGACACCAAAGGAGAAGCAAAGCTTGCCCAGGTAGTAGAAAACATTGATTGCTATGGTCCTTAGCTTCATTTCCAACATCACCTCATTCTGAACTTTAGGATTCTTGACACTTTATTAGAGGATCAAGCCATAAACTCTCTATTATCAGAGTAATCATTCTTCTGATATTAAAATTTTTCCCAAAGAGGTTCTCAGTGAACCTATCCATGATGATCTTATATAATAATACTCATTTGCAAAAAGAAAAAGAGAGAAAGAAAAAAAAAAAGCTCCAGCTATTTTGACATCCAGTGCAATAGCATATAGAATATTAAATATAAAATAATAATAAGTGAATTATTCCAATACTAATTCCATCAAAACATTAATTAACAAATCAATAAGAATTTACTGCATGTTTATTATTTGCTGGGTGATGTGCTAAATGGTGGAAACACGAAGGGGAAAAAGTCATTTATTCCAAGAAGCTTACATTTTAGTGAGGAAAACAGCATTTTTCTCTCATAGACACACTGACAATATGTACAGAAGAGATGGAGGGTAGCCTCAGCAGGAAAGGTACTAGTAGTTGGGGCACTTGGGAGAGAAGGAAAGTCCTTGAACTTATCCCTAAAGGAATCAAAGTATTCTAAAAGGAGGAAGGATGGAGAGAGAAACATCTAGGTATGAGAGAGAGCCAGTACAAAAGCAGAGAGAAAAGGAAATGGAATGTTTTGTGTAAGGTGCATTAAAAGAACCAACCTGGCTAAGCAAAAATGTATTTAGTGGTCCTAATGTGTAAGAAGCCTGTAAAAAGAAAGGTCCAAGCTGTGAAGAGTTTTAAGTGCCTAACAATGTTATTTTGCTCCTCTTAGAGAATGCTGAACAGAGACCAACCAATTCCATCAAATATATGGTAAGCATGACATAACAACAACAAATAATAATAACAGTTATAATTCTACACCACTTATACAGCACTAATTTACATAACTTAAGGATCTGATAGCTGCAACTCTGGGAGGAATCTATTATTGAGATATCCATTTTTTCCAGGTGAAGAAAATAAACTCAGAGAAGGTACTTGACATGCCTGGTACTGTGCAACATCTATAAAAATGACTGAATTTAATAACACAGCATTGAATAACACATCTTATTGACACTGGGTATAGCACTATCCACTATGACATACTTTCATCATTGGAATCAAAACCCAAGTCTAGCTCCAAATCCAGTGCTCTTTCCATTACATAAATTCAATTTCAATCTAATACATTTCAGGTTGGAATGCTCTGTGGAATTATCACACAAAGAATTATCTTGCATAACCAGATAACATAATAAGAATAGTTACAATTAGAAAGAATAACCTTGAGCCAGATAATCTAATATATATTCACACTTGGCTTGCAAGTTTGTAGCTAGCAGTCCAAAGAAGAAAATGGAATAGAGCTATGCAAAGGATTTACAAGTTTTAGGTTGTACATATAAAAAACTGTAAGAGAAATCAATATCTCTAGCTGAGGGGGCAGGGGAGGGACATCAAAATGTTTGAACTAGAAGAGGCCCCAAGGTGAAAAAAGTAAGATGTAGAATAATTATACTTAGAAGAGCCCACATATGTCAAAGTATATAAATTATTGTTTATTTTTTCCTCTTTAAGGAATGTTAGGTTAATTATACCTAATAGATATTTGAGTGATGAATTGATATGATTATTTTGCAATAAACATTCTTTATAGAGGTTCTTTAAAACAACAATAACAATAATAAATGATGATATGGAGTGAGTGTCACTGAAGTTTTAACAAGGAGTGCTAATAAATCAACCTGAATTTAGCATCCAGATAAGTAAATAATGTCATCAAAGCATAATCAAATTGAACTTCTAGAAGGGTACTCTAGCTATGTATATGTGGTTAAACTCTTCTACTTTACATAAAATTAATTGATGGATTATGTGATTCCCTTAGCTATCAGTCCTTTACTCTTACTCTTTCATTTTAGAGATGAAGAAACTCAAGGCCAGAGTGCTTGAGTGACCTGCCAGATATATCCAGGGTAAAAGATAATCCAGCTGAGATTTAAATCCAGGGCTCCAAACTCCAAATCCAAGTTTCTTTTCACTCTAGTTTATGCTACAGCTACCTCTTGAATACATTTCTATTTTTAGGTAGCATGCCTTTATTAACTTTGTTTGGGTTGGAATGTCTATCAATTGAAAACTGATAAACCATAGCTGTTTTGTCTTAAGTTTAAACTTTCAACATTACTTCATTCATTAAATAAAAAGCAACTAAACACTGAAGGAGATAAAAAGACAAAAAATTTAAGCCTAGCCACCATGGAACTTATACTCTATCATTCGGGATAAGAGGTATAGATCAATAGGATTTCTGATTTCATCAATAAAGTGTTTTCCCAATGTAGAAACTCCCTCCACTAATGCAGAATTCAATTATTCTAAGTCACTTAATATGTTTCCTGAGGAATTGCCTGAGACACAAAGGAGAAAATATGACTAGTAAGTGAACAAGTCAATCAACAAGCATTAATTGCTTACTATGTATCAGATACTGTGTTGTGTTCAGAATTCAAATACAAGTGAAAATAAAGACATTCATACCCTCAATGAGTTTACATTTTAATGGAGGAATACAAAATACAAAACAGAACCTAAAAAGACGAAGAGGGGGAGGAACTATCCTGGTTCCAGCATAGCCTCATAGTCTTGAGAAGAAGGGATGTCTCATCTGCATCTTTTTCCCAAATTGGGATTCCAGAAAGAACTCACCAACAGGAGAAGGAACCCATAGGAGCAAAGTGAGAAGACATCCAATGCATGGGGAAATTAGGTGAGTTAGGTAATCCAATCCCTCTGAAATCAATCCCTACTACTCTATCCAATATGAAATACCATCTCCAATTTTCACATGCAACTATGTGTAATGCAAAATAGCATATTATTATTGCTCCTATATATAGTCAGTTTCCAAATATTGGCATTTATCTATATACAAGATATCCTGTATCTGTGCTCTTATCTCCCCTCACATGGCCACCTCACTGATTGAGGTTAGCATCACCCCTTTGATGGGGTCCTTGTGATGTACATATGTCTGTAGTATCAATCTGTAACATCAGTTTGTAAGTGGGGTGCTTTGGGATCTATGTCTGTAAAATCAATTTGTAAAAGCAGTCTGTAAGATCACATTTCCACCCCCACCCCAGCCTCAGAGCATTGACTCTGCCCCTTCCCCCTCCCAGCACTCTGCCCAGCAACAACTCATGACCTGTTTATCTCTGTTTGAAACAATAAGTTATGTAAATGTTATCTCCCTTAGTTAGAGTGGCCAGCCCCACCATAAATTCTTCAATACCTTATCTATAGGGTAACTCCTTAGTCAATTATATACCCACACTGTCTCTGATGACCTTGGTGGGAGGCAGACTGGGCACTCTTTAGTAATGTATCAGGCCTAAAACCACACCTCCAGCTAGACCCCCTCTTGAGCTATTTCCCAGTGAATCATGGGCAATACACCTGCGCAGTTGATATTAAAAGTGTATGGTCCTTTGAACACTGACCACTCCTTAACTCCTCCCTGATCCCACCCTTGCTCACCTAGTTAGCATAATTGACACCTTAAAACTATGCCTGCAGCCTCTGAGAGTTTGCAGGTTCCATAAGAATCTTTGCCCGCTGTTCTCTACAGCATAACAATAAACTTTACAATTTCGGCTTCAAAGTTTGCTTGAGCCTGGTGAATTTCTTCCAGACTGGATGCCAGGGTGGATCCTGGGCAGAACCTCCTACCCTCACCCCCTATTCATCACCTTTCCCTCTTCACCTTGACAATTACAAGTTTCTTTACTGAATCTCAAATTTTGCCTTTTCTCCTCTGCCACCTCTTCAAAGTCAAAAAAATACCTATCTGATCATGTCACTCCTCTGCTCAAGAACCTGTTAGTGGTTATTTGTGGCCTCTAGGCTAAAAAATAAACTCAATTTTATTTTAATATCTAATAATAGTTTTCACTGACTACCTTTCCTGCCTTTATTTAACATCCTCCACCCCATCTACTCTGAGTTCCAGACCAAATGGCTTAAGTGTTGAATCCCTGGACAACTGTCTGCAATCTTTCCACCCCTTATCAGAGTCCCATATTTGGATTCCTTTCTTCGATTGTAATCCTTCATTCCAACCAGTTTCCATCTTCTGTAATTTGGAACTAGGCATTTTTTCTTCCTATGATGTCTCTTGTATAGAATTCCATGGTAAGCAAGCAGTTTCCTTGCTTCTAGAACTTCCTTCTGCCACGTTTTTCCCTCGGGGACTCTTTTGCTTTATTCAACAATTATTAGATAGAATTAGAGAAAACTCTTTAGGTGGAGGATCAGATTCTTATATAAATATCCCCTGAACTGGCTGCACTATTAATAGATAAAAGCAACAACAACAACAACAAAAATGTTATCCCTGGAACTCAACATTGCATTTTGCTACCAATGCATTTGAAGAAGATCCCTCCCCCTCCCCCACTAATCTTGCCTGGAATATGCTCCCTCCTCACTCCACTTCCAAGACTCCCTTGATTTCCTAAGACTTACCTCATCTAACATTCTCCAATAGAAGTTTTTGATGACACTCCACCCTCCCACCCCAGGTGTGAGTGCTTTCATCCTCCTCAAAGCTTCAGGTCTGTATTCATTTATGAGTTTTATCTGTTCCATTGAATGTGAACTCTTTGAAGATAGGTGCATTTTGTTTGCCTTTTCTCTTTATATCCATAGTGTTTCACAACATACTTTATAAATAGTAAGCATTTAATGAATATTTCTAGGATTAGCTTGGATTGGATTGGGAAACTAAAGGATGCACTTAATAAGTTCGACAGATCATTAATTTGTAGGGGATGACTGTAGATTAAAGAAAGACTCATATACATTCATTCAATTTGATGACTTAAAAGGAAAAAAAACTAATCATTTTCCATGATGTTTGTTTTTAACTCCTTCTACCCCCTTATTCTTTTCTCTACTTGATTAAATTGTTTACCTTAAGAAAATGACTGTCTCAGGCTATACAACCTTAGAATCTCAAAATTGCATAAGATGGTAGAGGGCATCCTATTCCAATTGTGTTTAAATGGAAATCTCCATTACAACTTCCCCAACAAGTTTTAACTAAATCCTGCTTGAAAGACTGGAATCTTTACTATCTCTGGAAAACAGTCATGATGCTTTTGAATAACTCTGATTAAGATAATTTTTCTTTTCTCTTTCTTTCTTTCTTTCTTTCTTTCTTTCTTTCTTTCTTTCTTTCTTTCTTTCTTTCTTTCTTTCTTTCTTTCTTTCTTTCTTTCTTTCTTCTGTTTTGCTTCACATTACATTAACTCTATCTATGCCTCCCTACAACTTCCAAATATCAATCCACCTCCTGGCATCCCTGGCTTTATCTCCAATAAAACGCCAGCTTCTACAAGAGCAGATCTCCTTTAATTGTTGTAACTTCCATTCTGAGATTATCTACAATTTATCCTGTATAATGCCTATATTATAATACCTAATTTGTTGCATGTTGTCTTTCCCATTAGATAATAAGCTCCTTGAAAACAGGTACGTCTTTTGCCTTTCTTTGGATTCTCAGCATTCTAAGTCCCAGCATTTGGCACACAGTAAGTGTTTAATAAATAATAGTTGGCTGCCTTTAGCCATGAGCATGAAGCTAATCCCTTAAGGCAACAAACCTTCAAAAATTTGAAGAGACCCATCTTGTGACCCCTGAGTATTCTTTTCAACATAATAAATATTCCTAGTTCCATTTACTGATCTTCATCTAACATGAAATCCAAAACCCCTTACCACCCTAGATGCCCTCCTATGGGCAGATTGTAAATAGTTTTCACAAATTGTGGTATTCATAGCTGACCATAACTGAGCAAATGTTTTCTGACCATGGTGAGTATATTTATGTATGATCTACCTAGTGTATCTATGATCTGCCAAGTGTATCTATTTTCTACTTAGTGTATCTATGATGTACCTGGACCTGGGCAATATCCTTCTTATAATTTACCTTTTTAACTTCAGTTGAAAACTAGACTTCAGGGATAAAAAAATTAAATCCACTCACCAGAGAGCTATATGATCCAGGCCAGGGGGCCCTGCATGTTTAAAAGATGTTATACTTTTCATATTTATGAAAGTTTGCTACTGGTGACAGCCATATTGTTCTTCCATGATGGAAATACCATAAGACAATGCTTTCATTCCACGTTACCCAACCCTATTCAAAATCACTGAGGTGATTATATTACAAGGGGAAAAGGTTAACAGGTCGGTTTGGGGTCATCTTAATTTAGCCATGTGCAAATGAGAAATTTGGTGGCCAATAACTCTGTAGTTCTTACTATGTGTCAGGTGCTGGGCTAAGCACCTGGCAATTTTGATTTTATTTGATCTGCACAATAACTCTGAGAGTTAAATGGGTGCTATTATTATCCCTATTTTATAGATGAGTCAACTGAGTCAAACAGATTAAAGGATTTGCCCTGAGTGAAATGGTGAGTATTTGAGGTCAGATTGAACTCAGTTCTTCCTGACTCTCAGCCCAGTGATCTATTTTGTGTTCCATTGCACAGTTCCTTCATGACATCACTTCTAGCTCTAAATCTATGATTTTATAATATTGGAATCAGATTTTTTCCCATATAAATTGTGTGCTCTGGAAGATATTTATCCTTGTTTATAGTAGATTTCAATAAAAGCTTGTTAGTTTGGATTGTGGTTGGAACTGTGAATAGATAGACATCTTTAAATCTGGTCAGGGTTCACAGTGACTCTCAGCGCCTTATAGAGCTCCACACACATTAGTCTCTTTCCTCCAGTTTACTTAAGTGCCCTATTTATAGTTTTCACATTTTATTATATGAATTAAATGGAAAATGCTAACATAAGTCATTTGCGATAAAATCTCTTTACAGATGATAATGAATTTTATATCAGAAAACATTCCCTTTTTTATAAATTTTCCTCAGTTTTGGAAATTCTCCTTAAAATCTAATAATGGTTTCTTTCTAAGATGCTTAGCGGTGTTCTAAGTACTAGAGATTGCTCATAATATTTAACATCTGGCACAGATGCTGAGAGATGAGCAACATTTCAAAGTGATTCATCAATCATGATAAAAAAGGGCTTACTGTACCATTTCATAAACTCAAGTGGAACACATTTTACTTTTGATGTTTATTCAAAATCAGAGATAGAGGATAAATATAGTGACTTCGTTGGTGAAATTACTTCAGTGGTGAGGGAAAAAAAGAAATTTATGTAAAACTTAGAATTATTAACATGCGTCATAAACTCTACCCCCAAAGAAAATATGAGCTAAATGATAGCATTGTTTGTGTCCTGAAAACAAAATGAAATTGGATTTAATGCCTTTAAAGGCATAAGACAAATCACTGCAAAAATCTTCAAGAATTGAAATGTTAGTCATTTTGTATTCTTAATAGCAATTTTTTTTTTTGTTTTAATGAATGAATAAATAAATGAAAGAGCACATGTGCTAAGCTCTGGGGATTAAATTCAAAAAGAAAGAAAGGTCCTGCCCTAAAGGAATCTATATCTATACAACTATATGTATGTATATACTTCTTTATCTATATGTATGTATGTGTATATGTTTGTGTTGGTGTATGTATGTATGTATGTATGTGTTTGTATACACACATAGAAAATTGGTAGAGTAACAAAGCAATTAACTGTTTTTTCCCCCAAAACTGCCTAAGGATAGAAAGCCAAAAATTAAAAAAACTTTGTAGTTAAAGAGTATAAAGTCTACTGAAGCCATGTAACATAGATTAAATGCATATGTCTCTCTCTCTCTCTCTCTCTCTCTCTCTCTCTCTCTCTCTCTCTATATATATATATATGTATGTATGTATATATATATATATGCATGCTTGTTCATTGTGTTTATTCCTTAATGATATATTATTAATAGTTAATAATTATATATAATCATATGTTACATATTTTCATATGCATACTAATTAAAATTAATTTTAAATGGTAGAGATATTAACAAGAAAAGAGAAAAGGGAAGACGTAGTAGAGGGGGTAGCATACTGCTTTGCTTAGGGGGAGCAAGATAGCATGCTATTTACAGTTGTTGCTGTGGGGTCAGAAAATTCTAAGTTTGTTTCCTACCTAGACAATTATCTATAGGACCTTAGGTGATTCATTGAAGCTCTCCACATGGTACACTACAAAGTCATCAGGATTTGGAGGAGGAGGATATGGCCTCTCATATTGGCTTTGCCATATAGCACCTGGCTGACCTTATACAAGTTACTTTAATTTCTCTAGACCTCAGTTGCAATATCAATAAAAAGAAGGCATTGGAGTCATAGGATAACCATGTTTCTTCCAGTTAGATGTTTGTGTGTGTGTGTGTGTGTGTGTGTGTGTGTGTGTGTGTGTGTGTATGGGAGTGTGTGGGTGGGTGGTGGGTGAGTGGGTATGTGTGTGATGGAACCTTTGGCCATTTGATGAGCCCTAATAGACTCTTTCTAGGAATAAGATTTTTCAAAGAAGAAAATGAAATTCATAAGATTACAAAGGAAACTGTTGAAATAGTTCTCAAGATATATTAAAAAAAATTAAAGCAGGTCACTGATCTCAAGTTAAGAGTCTTTGATATCTCATATGAGGATAACAATTGGAAGAGGGAAGAAGTGCACAGGAACAGTCTCAAAAAAAAAAAAAACTCCAAGAATGTAGAATGACATATGTACAAAGACATAGAAGGTCAAGATGACTCTACTTAAGTAGGTGGGTAGGAGTAATACAAAATAGCATTTGAAGAGTAGCTAGAAATTTTATTGGAGAGGAATTAACATGTCAAAAATATCTGTATTTTGTTCCAGATACAATGGGGAGTCATTTTTTATAAGGAGTAACATGTTCAAATATTTGTTTTGGGAATATCATTGTAGAAGCTATGTAAAGAAGGGATTAGATTTTGAGATGCTAGAGTTGAGGTGAAGGAAGTAAATGCAAGGAGATCAATGATGCTGCTATTGAAAATATTTGGGAGAATCATGATCAACACTTTGCTAGGAGTTGTGGTTAAGTGAATGAAAGTAAGAATTTGGCATTATTTTATGGGAGTGAAAACAAAAAGAAAACAAAACAAAAAAAAAACTTTTGGCAAGTGATTGGGTATGTGATATAAAAGGGAAGAATCAAGCATAATTCTAAGGATGTGAAGTTAGTGACTGTAAGGATGCTATATATATTAATATATAATTTTATGCTATATATATATATTAACATATAATTTTATATGTTATATATGTTATATTTACTTTATATATTAAAAATAATAACTTCAGGGAAAGGAATAAATTAGGAAGGTTTGTTGTTGTTTTTGTTGTTGATTTTAATATTTTGTTAGTATGAGGATAGCCTTCCTTATCTTTGTTGGGTCTGCCTTTCTTGTCACATGAGCAGTTCACCTTCTTATTATTACACATTTCATCAGTTATGCCATTTGAAACATTAATCTGTATTAATAACATACAACAGCCCACTTATGCCTACCAGAAATCATTCTCCTGGATACCTTAAACTTTTTGTTTTTCTTTTAAGATACTGATATCTCATGATTTACAGCCATAGTATGATCAGGAGAAAACTTTTACCAAAATGATGGTCTTGTGAGGCAGTGAACAGTTTTTTGTTTGTTTGATTTATTTATTTTAAGTATTTGTCTTCCTTTCCTCCTGTCCAATTCTGACCTCAGTGTGTCAATCTTCAGTCACTGAACTACACACACACACACACACACACACACACACACACACACACACACACAAACACACACACACACTCACACACACTCACACACACACACACATGAAAACAAACAATACTTTCCTCTTGCACATTTATGTGTCCGTTAAAAGATAAGATGATAGAAATAAATATTAAATCAATATACATGCCTATTTGTACAGATGATTGTTACAGAACATCATGATTTTGTGTCCACTTTGTTTATTTAGTATGGATGGTCTCTCAAATGGTTGTGGATTTCTTAGAGGAAGTTTTAAAATTTTCTGGAACTTGATACAATTAGTAAAATGTATTCAGTACCAAGTTACATTTGCAGAATTTTCTTGTCAATAGGCAATCTGTTTTTGTTTGTTTGTTTGTTTGTTTCCCTCTTTCATTTAGATTCTGTGTAGCATTTCTTTTTTAACCCTCGTGAACAAGAGCAGCCTGCATTTTTACAGTCTTACAGTCACACAACTGGCTGAGATGTGTGGAGAATATAAAACCCTGCTGTGTCTATTGTTTATTGATTTTCTTAAAAGCATTTGAATTGGTAGAACAAAATGCAGCCCTGAAGGCTCTCCTCAAACAAAGTGTCTCCCATGGATTCAAAGTCCCTGATTTAAAAAACATGGATTTTATCAATATAGAAGTAGTCTTATAATATACTATTAAAAGATAAGTATATGAAAAATATGCTTGACTCCAACTGGATAGTTTGATCATTCCCCTAGATGTCTTATCATTTAAATGGCTGAAGCTTGACATTAGCTCTTCCTTTGCTCTTCCCCCCTGCCAAGTTGTTCAGAGACTTAAACAGATGTATAGCTTTAAGGGTTCAGCATTCATTGTTATCTGACTTTAAAGACCCAATACTTCTTCAGAATTGGCAATACGGAGGTAAGCACAGTAATTTTCCATTAGTCTCTTTCCACGTTAACGTAAACATTCCCAAATTAGACCAACCTTTTTTTTTCTTCAAATGTACACTCATCCTATAGATTTTCTCAAATCTTTCAGAGCTCATGTCTAACAAATGTTATGATAATGTAAAAGACACCCTTTGCACTCCACCCATTCAGAGAAATCAACAATGTTATTACAAAACAGCTGGTTTAACTACAGGAGAGAATAACAAAGTGGCCTCAGGTATGAAGCCACTGAGAAGGGAGCAAGGAAACAAGGAAGAATGCCAGGAGAAAACACTGCGGCAGCTGCACTGGTGGGAAAGTGCCTTAGGATATAAAGAAAAAAGTCTAAATACCAAAAGGAAAAAAAATAATTGATGCCTGAGATAGAAAAATGAGCCTAGAGATGATTGTGATGGTAAGAGATAGAGTCCAAGCTAAAGGATAGTAGCCTAAAGTCTGGATACCCATTTAGGTTTCTATGTGGATACCTATACATGTATACATAAATAAACATGTATTAAAGTAGATATAACTAAATAAAATAAATTTAGTGAATTAACATTGTACTTCAAGGCATAAATGTGCATATATAAACATATTCTTGTGTGAACATATCTGTATATCATATAGAAACATATCTACATATAAACATGACTACATGTGTACATGTGCAAAAACACATACCTAGATATATGTACATATTTGTGTATATATACTTTTAAGTGCAACGACAGTTCATCACTATATAACTATACATACACATATGTCTGTATATGAAGATAAACATATATGTACACCCAGTCATACACATAAGTGAATTGGTATTAATGGTTTCACATTTGGCCACATTTGACAGCTTTAGAATAGTCTAAAAATCTGGATTTATTAATTATGTTTTTAAAATAGGATTGTGTCACCCTTCACTTTGTGGAATTTTGAGATCTATTGGCCTCAGATTCTTACATTCTTACTAGTTATGGGACCCCAGGCAATTCACTTAATTTTGTTTGTCTCAGTTTCTTCATCTGTAAAATGAGCTGGAGAGGGAAATGGTAAATCTTCGCTAAGAAAACCTCAGATGAAGTCAAAGAGTTGAATACAATTGAATAAAATAAAGAGCTGAAATGACTGAACAAAAACTTTGGTATGGAAAGCAAGCAATCATGAGCATAATTCATTCATAGGGAGAAATGCAATTTTAAAGGGAATACAGCTGTGATCTATTAAAGCTACTATTCCCTCCATACCCAAGTGTTCATTTAGTTATTCGAAGGATAATTATAAAAAAAAAAAAAAACTAATCCATCCAGTTCCTAATATAATCAATTTCTAAATCCCACTTCCATATTTGAAAGTGGAAAATAAGACATAATATTTAGGATAACCACCATTTTTTTTCCTTCCCTAGATATCTGTAGTCACACATTGGAATCAATAGGTACAATCGTTTCTTTGTATGGATATTGTGGATATTTTATAGATACTTAAATGTATGGATTATTTCTCCAGATAGAATGTATCCTCCTTGAGGGTAGGAACCTTTACATATGTTGTTGTTATTTAATCATTTCAGTCATGTCTGAATATTCATAACCACATTTGAAGTTTTCTTGGCAAAGATACTGGAGTGATTTATCATTTCCTCCTCTAGCTCATTTTAAAGATGAGAAGCTGGGATAAATAGGATTAAGTGATTTACCAAGAGTCACACAACTAGGAAGTATCTCAGGAAGATGAGTCTTCCTGACTCCAGGCTCCACACTTTATCCACTGGGCCACCTAGCTGTCCTTGTATTTATATACCAAGTATATAACATTATGACTTGGCACTTGATACTTCACAAGTGCCTATTGATTAAAAGATAGAAATATGAATCTCTCAGGAATCAATAGAGATTAGCCTTCTTTGAATTATTCTCTCTCTCTCTCTCTTTTTTTTTTTTTTTTTTTTTGTTCCTGACCTTTGAATTCATCAGGGAAGGGAACTCCCAGTACAGAAACATCCTCTACTGATGCAATTCAGTAATTCTCCAAGAACTTATAGCCTTAGGGAACTGTCCTCAGGCACTGAGAATTAATTTATTATGTATTTATTACCTTAGTCATATAGTTGGAATGGATTAGAGGAATGCCTTGAATTTAGTTCATCCTAAATCCCAAACCACTAGGTCCCAGAAATTATGCTCTATCCCTTAAATTGAGATAGCTAAATTGACATTCTAAAACAAAACTAAAGAGTGACTGGGAGGAGAGTGGTCTGGGGAGGATGAGGGATGTTACTGTTCATGTACCTTTTGACAACTTCTCTTCTGTTTCACTTGCACATGGGAAGAGTGTGTAAAGTTCTAAGTAAACGTCTAACCTTACCTTCTTCTCCTAATCTTGTTTCTCATTCCTTTTCTTACCAATCATTTTAGAATTAGGAGGAAATGATTTGCTTCTTCTAATTCCTAAAACTATGTGGTCCTCCACTGAAAGTGTATTCTACTGCTTGATTATGGCATGGACATGATCCAATTTTTTTTTTTTTTTTGCTTTTTTGAGGGCAATTGGGGTTAAGTGACTTGACCAAGGTCACACGGATAGGTTTGTGTTTGTGTGCGTTAAGTGTCTGAGGCCAGATCCGAACTCAGGTCCTTCTGACTCCAGGGCCAGCGCTCTACTCACTGCACCACCTAGCCACCCCAATGATCCAATATTCTTAAAGGTCATGGAAGCAGGGAACAAGGCAGACTCAATGTCTACTATTTATGAACCAGTCTAGTTATCTTTGGGCTAAATTTTGAGGAGCTAAGGCATAGCATGTCAAAATAGGATTGCCTTTCCTAGAGTCAGAAAGACTTGAATTCAGATATATCCTTAGATCCTACTAGCTGTATGACTTTGGGCAAGTCACCTAATCTCAATCTGTCTCAGTTTCCTCATCTCCAAATAAGGATAATGATAATGATGAGATATGGTCTCTGGCTCAGAGGTACAGGCTCTGGGAACCTCCTTTGGACTCTTGATTAAATCATCTCATTTGATGAAGCAATAAGCCTTACATTGTGGCTGGGCCCAGTCCTCTAGCCTAGTTACCAACTACTAACTCTAGCCTAGTTAGCCTAGCCCTCCATTGTTCATCTACTTACCACCCTTAAACTGGCCTAGCCCACCATTGTTTGTGGTCTCCAGGTGGCCTCCAGAGACTTCCCCCCTTTAATAACTCATTGACCTCATTAACTCCTCCTGAAGACCCTAGCCAAACTCCTCCCCTAGACCACCCCTAGATTCCTCCCACAATCTTCTGTATATAAGACCCCATCCTGTCTTCATGTTTGTGAGAGCCCCATAGAATGGGGAGAGTGCCAGAGAATAGTGAGAGTGCCATAGAATGACTTAACACAGGCTTACTCTGTGTCCAATACAAGCGAACTTTTAATAAACTTTTCTTTGGCTGAGGGAAGACTTGAGTAGAATTCATTCATCAGGACCCGGCATGCTGGTATTTTGGGTTCTCCAGAGCAACCCTAATCCTCTTTATGGGTAACCTCTTCAGTAACACCTACCTTCCAGGGTTGTTGTGATGATCAAAAGAGATAACATTTATAAAGTGATCCCAATGCCTGGAACATCATAGATGATGATGTATGGGCTCTGGGAGCGCCCTTGAGCTCTCCTTGAATTTTTGAGGTACAGGCTCTGGGAACATCCCTTGAACTCTGATTAAATAATATGAGGCATTTCCATGAGGCCATAAGCTTACATTGTGGTTGGGCCCAAACCTCTGTTACTAGACTTCCCACCCTTGAGCCTATCAAAATATCAATCCACCCTTGAACTGGCCTAGCCCACCATTATCTATAGTCTTCAGGTAGCCTCCAGCAACTTCCCACCCTTAATAACTCATTGACCTCATCTGACTTCTCCTAAAGACTCTCCCCAAACTCCTCCTCTATACCAACCCTAGATTCCTCCCACAACTTCTGTATATAAGATCCCATCTTCCCTCCATATATGTGAGAGTGCCGTAGAATGACCTAGCACAGACTTACTCTGTGTCTAATACAAGTGAACTTTTAATAAACTTTACTTTTCTTTGGCCTAGAGAAGACTTGAGTGGAATTCATTTGGCAGGACCTGGCATGTTGGTATTTCAGGGTCTCCAGAGCAGCCCTAACCCTCTTTATGAATAACCTCTTCAATAGACACTTAACAAATGATTTTTTTTTCCCTTCCTTTCTTCCTTCCCTCTTTCCTTCCAACCTCAGAAGCTATTTTAGCCATTATGTCCCAGAAGTATTCTTATGCTTCCAACTGCCTTTGTCAACATATCCCAAAAGCCTTCTCACCCAAGAATATCCCTCTACCCTTGTATCCATTCTGCTGACTATTTCTTCCCATAATCTCTCTTTTAAGGAAGGGGTCCCCAGGTCAGCTAGGTTTACTCCCTTGTTCCTCTCTAGGTACTTCTCTTAACTCTCTGGATTTCTGTCTCTATGCCCCTTGTAAAGTTATCGACACCACTCCCTATTCTTCTTATTGTGTTTTCTACCATTAGAATATAAACTACTTGAGAATGGTGGTTGTCTTTCTTTTTACTTCTATCTATCTCCAGCATTTAACACAGTTTCTGGTGCATAGAATAAAATAAATACTTGCTGACTTGAAATGGACCTTGTGTGACATTTTTAGAATATTGAATACACATACCCACACCTCCTGCTTATGAAATCTTGGACTTCAAGCATATCGGAGAATTGAAAGCATCATGACAACCCACCAGTAACCTCAGATCCTGCCAAATCACCAAGTATTAACTAAGTACTATATACTTTTGTTACTATTACTTAAAACTGGGTTGAAGAAGAAGAGACATGGTACAGAACACTCAGAACCCTAAACGCTGCCTAAAGAGAAAGGAAGATGTCCCTCACATGGGTGTCCACCTTAAAACTGAGATCAGAGGAAGAACCGGTTTATCAGAAGCAGAAGTCACAGATATGAATGGCATTTCCAATGTGTGAAGTAGTCCAACGTGGAGGGAACTTTTAGGGTGAAAGATTCTCCTTTATCATTAATAAAGTCCAAAATAGGATCCCAGAGTGAAGACTGGGGAGTCAGATAACATGACAGTAATTCCCTTAATGCAACTTCTAATCCAATGAAAACAGTATTGATTTTGGAGCTAGGACAGACACCGTATTTAAATTTCTTCTTGACTACCAGGTATATATGGCATACTTTATACATCCTATATGACTTTTGTTATGATATAATGTATGTAGATATGAATATGATAAGGTCCTCAAAGGAGGGGAACTAGAATTAAAACTGCAGAAAGGAAAGGAGGAGTGACACTAGGCCTTTTTAGAATACTCTCCCACAACTACAAAGTCAACAAGTGAAGTCAATAAGCATTCATTAAGTGCTTATTGCCTGTCAGGCATTGTGTTAAATCCTGAGAATACAAAGAATGGCAAAAATACAACTCCTGCCTTCAAGGAATTCACAATGTAATGAAGGAGACAGCATGTTAGAAAAAAAAAAGATGAATCTACTTGCATACAAGACATATATGATGGGGTACAGACTCTGGGAACCCCCTTGAAATCTCTTTGAATCTTCCTACTGCTTCTGGCCTCTGCCTGAGGCCATTAGCCTTCCACTATCACTAGGATTGAATCTCTGTTACCCCTGACCTAGACTAGTCCCCCATTGTCTGTCATCTCCAGAGCCTTCAGCTATTTTCCACCCTTAATCCCATTCCTGGAGTTGGACCTCTGTCCCATCAAAATCCTCCCTAGACTCCTCCTCAAGACCACCCGTAGATCCCTTCCACAGTCTTTCTGTTTATAAGATCCATCTTGCCCCCATGAAGTGGATGAGATTCAATCTAGCTCAGAATCAGGCTGTGTCAGATTGTTCTGTCCTGCTTCTCAATATGTGTCACAAATACTTAGGCTCCTGAAGAGTCTACCCATTATGATGAATCTTTAATAAACTTTGCTTTACTTTGACTGAGAGAAGACTTGAGTTGAGTTCATTTGGCAGGCCCGACATGTTATTTTGGAATCTTGAGCACCACTAAAGCCCAAAGCTCAATAATATATGCTGTAAAGGGAAGGTAGTTCTAGAAGAAAGATACTAGAAATGTGTGTAAGTTGTGGGGATGGATTTGAGGTCTAGGAATCTAAAAAGAAGTGAGGGAAGCCAGTAGTTGGAGTCAAGGAAGGAGAGTGAATATTTTAAAAGCATGGATTTGGGGGATGGAGCATTGCATTAAAGAAACAGCAAAAAGGGCAGTGCCACCACTGGTGTCCACACATCACCTTTTACTTAACATATTGAAATTGGTCCTAACCATTAAATAGTAGGGATGCATTAGGGAGTCAATGTGATCATGGTACATAGAGTTAGAGCTGGCAAAAACTATAGAGATAAAAAACCAGAACCCTTTTTATTTTATAGATGAGGTAATTGAGGCTCAAAGATGTTGGTGACTTCCTCAGGATCATATATCTGAGGTGTGGTTTAAACCATTGTATTCCTGACATCAAATTAAATGCATCATCTTCTCTCTATAATACTATGCCTCATGACTTGTAAATTAGGCAATTGGGTAGAAATCATACATTTTATACATGTCATGTTTGTCTAGGATCATCACTATATCATGTCCATATGACATTGACCAGATGCTTTCCTACGCTGTGTTTGAATATCCTCATCTTTCAAATGACAAGGTGAAATTTGATTAGTTCCAAGTAACCTTGTTTTACTCTAAATTATATATATATATATATACATATATATATATGCACATACATATATACACAATACAAAAAATAAAGATATATGTATATATGTATGTGTATATAAGCATGTATAAATGCATGTCTATACACATGTATATACAAAGACATGAATTATGTCTATATTCATGTCTATCTATAAAACATATTGTATGTGTATATATGCATAAATATACTTTACATTTAGGGTGAATGTATATATTTCATAGTATGCATATGCATAAATGTTATATTTCAGGCACATTTTTACAGTATTTAGGAGAAAACAAGACTACTTTTAATTGAGACAATTCCTCCCTCTCTCATACATACATATCATCTGGGTATGCACATGGGTGTAAATGCATATATTCATATATATGTACATATATACATATATGTAAGTATATATTTAAAATGATCATATCAATACCTTTTTTTCAGGTATAGCATGCATTGTGAAATCTTTCCTATTTTTAATAGTGTTTTTTTTATTCCAATTTCAAAAGATGTCAAGAGAAAAAAAGGAAAAAGTGCTGCATATTCTACTTCCTTTGACATTAATAAATTGACATGTCAGTTTTAGCCCTTTTGTAACTTTGTGACTAATAATATCATAGAGTGGCCTTGGGAAAAATGATTCCATCAAATACCTGAGCAATTGAAATAAAAGAGGAGGACCCCAAAAGACAGATGTACATTCCTTTGGATCTTTAGTGTTCCACTTAATGGCTTTTGAAGTTTAAAGAATTAAAGTTTGCAAAAAGAAAAATTTCCTGAAAGCGATACTATGACTTCAAAAATCATACACTGGTTTTACATTTTTTTTAATCCAAATCATAGCTTGTGAAGGGGCAACTTTCTTATCAGTGTTTCTTATCAAATGCTATTAGGGGAAAGGAAACCTCTTTTCAATAATGAAGGACCAGGATAATAAATATAAAATGCACAATTCATATTTTCTCTTTTTTTTGTAATTATATTTCTCATAATTCATCAAATTCAGTTCAATAGCTTTTATGTGTGAGGCATTATCCAAGGTGCTGGAAATGCAAAGACAAACTTGAATCACCTCTCACCCTCAAAGAGTTTGTGTCCATAGAATCACCGATTTAGAGGTAGGAGGGACCATTTTTGTTCAGTTGTCTCAGTCATGTCTGACTCTTTGTGACCCCATTTGGGGTTTTCTTGGCAGAGTTACTAGAGTGGTTTGCCAATTCCTTCTCTAGTTCATTTGACAGGTGAGGAAACTGAGATAAACAGGAATAAGTGATTTGTTCAGGTTCACACATCAAGAAAGTGTCTGAGATCAGATTTGAACTCTGGTCTTCTTGACTCTAGGGCCAGAGTGCTCTCCACTATCCCACTTGGTTGTCTAGTGGTGATTATAGATACCATCAAATCCAATCTTTAATCTTATATATGAGTAGGCTGAAGTACAAGAGGTTAAATAACAAGCCTTGGGTCACATAGCAATGATGGCAAGATTTGAACCTGCAATGGCAAGTAAAGAAGTTCTTAAAGCCTTGTTTCAGTTATTTAATTATTTAGCACCTTGTTTCAGCTCAAGTTTCTTTTTAGCCTTGCCCATGATTATATCAAACCTTTGTTAAGAAATAGAACTTGTGAAGGGGCAGCTAGGTGGCACAGGGAGTAAGAGTGCTGGCCCTGAAGTTGGGAGGACTCGGGATTGGTTCCGGCCTCAGTTACTTAGCACCTACATATAAAAATAACTAGCCATGTAACCTTGAGCAAGTTACTTAACCCCAATTGCTTAAAAAAATATAACTTGTGAATGCCAGAACTTGTGAACCACTATTGCAGATGCAACAGGAAGGGGCAGAATGGGAAGGAGCTAATAACCATGTGAAAGGAGAAGCCCAAGTTGGGAAAGAGCAGAAATAGACAACTGAGAAGAGAACTCTTGTGGGGGCAGAGTTGAGAAGGAAAAAACTTATGGTATCCCAGATTACTGGAATCCCTGAAAGAGGATTTTCTGATTGTCTGTTTACAGAAGTCCTGGAGGAGGGTTTCAGAGAAACTGGTACTTTGCTGATGATTTGTGTTGATCTCTTGGATCTTGTTTGTGGGTCTGTGTTGATTTCACAGGCAGATAGTGAATTGATGATGGTGCCAGCAATGTGCATGAATGTTGTTTTGACTCTGTTAATTTAGCTTCCCAGAAACAGAAACTGGGAAGGACTTGAGGTGGACTGGACACTGTGAGCTTCAATATGGAACTGGACTAGGAACTGGCAAGGAATTGGACAAGGAGCTGGATGAGGAGCTGGACGAGGAGCTGGACGAGTTGCTGAGAGCTACCTACATTTGACCCCAGGGGACAGTTGGGTAGATTCAGGCAGGAGTTGGGACCAATGGAAGAAGAACCATGGAATCTGAGAACCAGCCTTGACCCAAGATGAAAAGACTTCTTCTTGGGTGCTTGATGCTAACTGAGAAGATCATGATTAAGACAATGTGACCTAGGAGTTGAGAACTTTGACCTATGTACTTTGTGTCCCTTAAGGAGGCTTGCTCCTTAAGGATGATTGAGTTAAGGACTTACTGAATGACATCTTTTGCTTAAAAGTATGTGGCCACTTTGGTGAAAAACTATGTGGTTATTTTAGTGATAAGTTGTTATGTCATAATATTGTGAATGCTGTGCTTTGGTTTCTGTCAATGTTTTTTCTTAGTTTATTACTGAATAAGTAGAGAGTTCATTATACTGTGTAGTCAGAACCTTAAAGCAGTTAATAGCAACAGTCTTCTGGAAAGCTGCTTCTGCTTGGCTTTACAGAACCTAGGCCACACAAGTCCAATCCCTCCTAGAACAACAGAAGTAGTCTTATTAACTAGACACCACTTAAAGCTTCTATGTACTTTATCCCATTGTAGGGTAATTATTTGTGTTTTTGTCTCAGGTCCCCTTGCCTAATAGAATATATTTTCCCTAGAGCAGTGACTGAATCTTATTAGTGACAAGTGGGTAGAATGCAAAAAAAGTGTTAGGAAGACCTGAATTCCCATCCAACCTCTGACTACTTACTAGTAATGTGGCTGGGCAAGTCACTTACCCTCTCTATTAGTCTCAGTTTCCTTATCTGTAAAATGGGGAGAATAATACTCTCAGGGTTGTTGTGTGGATAAAATTAAGTAATAATTGTAATGAACTTAGCATAGGGCCTCACATATAATAAGTGCTATGTAAATGTTAACTATTTTCATTTTTATTATATACTTTTGTATATTAGTGCTGAAGTTGGTAAAACCTGAAAGCTACCATGAGTAGTTTAGAATCTAGGTAAGGAAACAAAAGTAACATTCAGATCTGTTAAAAAAAAAAAGATGGAGAGTTAAGCAGACAAGTAAATGCATATGACAAGTGACATACAAATTCATAATTAAATAAGTAAACAAATTAATTGATGAGTAAATAATGTAAATGAATGGATAGACAAACAGACAGACATATAGATAGACATGTAGACAGGTAGACAGGTAGATAGATAGATAGATAGATAGATAGATAGATAGATAGATAGATACTCCTAAATGCCCTAAGGATAAGCCATGGTGCTAGAGAGAGGGGAAAGAGCATTGTTCTTAACTTGAAAGAATTTACAATTTACTATGGGACTGACAGGTATGCACATAAAAGAAAAAAATAAAATGGAACTTGAAGACTCAAAGGTTACAGGATTATAGGTATAGATTGGGAAAAGCACTTTATGTTGAATCCATTTGTGTTAGTCATTAATAGGCTCTAGGGCTAGAAGGCATCCCAGAGGCTATCTACTCCAACCCAACATTTTATAGACAAGAGAACTGAGACAGAGAAACAAGATGTGCAGTTAAGTTTTTTCTGACTTTGAGTCCACTTCTCTGATCAGTAGACCCTCCTGTCTTCCAAAGCCAAGAGAAATATGAAATAGCAATTTTCTCCCTTTGTGAACTATATGATTGTGAGCACAATTTCAAATCTTTAGGTTCACATTAAGAATGGAATTACTCAAAATAACAATTTTTGAGTCTCCTGAATTCATTGGATCAGTGAATTTTGTACAGTTCGACATTTGAATTAATGAATTAGATTAAGGTATAAATAGCATGCTCATCAAATTTGCAGATTATAATTATACTGATATCAAGATAGTTCACACAATGAAAGATGGGATACAGGGATTCCTAACTTTTGTGTGTATTTGTGGTGGATCCCTTTCACATATATGTTTGTGTGTGTACATGTGCATGTGTGTAGATGTACACACATATACATACACGTGTATAGATATGTATGTATGCACATATACATGTGAATATGTATATGTTATATGAATATATGTATAGATGCCTGTGTGTGTGCATATATGTATGCTAGGTGTGTTGGTACACAAACGTGCTTATAATGACAGCTAGAGAAGACACTGGGATTGGAGGATCTCTTGAGTTTTACCTCATTATTTTTCTAGTTTTTTCAAGTATCAGGTGAAATCCTTCCTTCTGGAAGTGTACATTCTTGCACCAGTCCCTTGTCTTCCCTCAGACATGATCTCAAATTTGCTCTGTTCAATGATTCATATGTATATAATAGTTTGTATGCTATCTCCCCATTTTTAACATGAGGTCTTTAGGGCAAGGTTTATTCTCCTTTTCTTTGTACCAACCCCCCACAGCAGTCAGCATAGCATCTGGCATATAGTAAGCTCTTAGCAAATGCTTGTTGAGTTTCCATGACCAGACTTAAATATGGGGGTGGAGGTGTGTAGCAGCAAGCACCCCAATATCCCCAGGGTAGCTGCCAACACAGGTTCTTAGATCTGCTTTTCAAAAGGAAAGCAACTCAAAATGGGTTAACAAGCTTACTTTAATCAAACAAACATACATTACCTAGTTCAGGGAAAAAAGGTCAGCACCCCGAACTTCAGAGTTACAGAACTTACAGATCAAACAGACAGGCTTCCAAACTGTCCCAACATTACATGCATCAATACCAAATCACAGTTACCAGAGAGGGAAGCATCAACATCTGGGTTTTCAAAGCCGGGGGGCTCTCAACAACGGCTTCCCAGAGTCTCATCTGGTCAAATCACACAACATTTCTCAAAGTGAGCCCCAAAGCAAAGCCTCTCATCAGAGTTTATATAGCCTTCTCCTAGCTCAAAGATTGTAACAACCTCCTTGACCCACTGCCCAATCACAAAAGTATCAAGGTTGGGCTTCCCTGAAAAACAAGCCTCCCACCACAGGCTCCAGGTGCATTTAAGCTAGGGGCAGGGAAGATCTTTAAATTTGCATTTCCATTACAAGGTGGGGAAATCATTGATCTTAAATAGGTATGTAAAATTAGGAGGGTGGAATAATTGATCTTTATGGTAACAGACTGGTATAATGAATATGTTCCATTCACAAAGCAATCAATATCAGCAGTATCATTTTGAATATATCAAGGTGGCTTAATTATATAAGACTAAATCTAAAAATTATTTGAAGAGACTTAATAAATACAAATTGATATTGAGAAAACATGGGTGAATGATAAGAGCACTGAGATGGCAATCAATAGAAGTCTATAAAATATGAATTATAATACAGTCAACCAACAACATTTGTTCGATACAGTCAGTCTGCCTGGGCCTTGACTATGCCTGATTTCAATTCCATTCTTGTATACTCTGAATATATTCTAAGCTGAAGCTTAGAATCATAGATTTGGATGGAAAGGGCCATAGAGAAAATCTAGCAAAAAATAACAACAAAAAAAGCTCTCAAACCCTTTCATTTCATATGTGGTGTCTATCATATGTAGAAAATTGGATCAGCTTCTCAAAGGGCACAATTCTTCTCTACTTGTCTATCTTCTCATAGAATAAACTTTTTCCTCTCTGGGCACTGTGACACATCTCATGATAAGGGTGCCCTTCTTTAAACGTATGTCCTTTTGCGTTTCTCTCTCTCTCTCTCACTCTCTCTCTCTCTCTCTCTCTCTCTCTCTCTCTCTCTCTCTCTGCCTCTGTCTGTCTCTTTCTCTCTATCCCTATGTCTCTCTCTCTCTTTCTGACTTTCCTCAAATGTGCCTCAAAAGAACAATCAAATTACACTAGATAGGACGTCTGCTCTAGGCAAAGATAGACACCCTAGCCAATGAAGAGAAAAATTAGAGAAGATTACCTCCTTCCTGCTTTTCTGAGGCTTCCTAAATCAAAATTTCAGTTTTCAATAGTTCTTATTATTGAACTCAAACTGCTGAAACTAATCCAGGGCATATTATTTTTAGAAATAAGTTTTTTTATTGATGTTTTCTCTTTATTTTTTCATAGTTATCTCAAGTATCCTTCCCCCTTCCTCTCCCAGAATGCTATCTCATATAAAAAAACAACCATTTTTAAGCAGAAAATAAAATAATCAGTGAAACTGATCGATCCATTAAAAAGTCTGAAAATGTGAAAGGTTTAATAACTATGGGTCTCTCATCTCCACAAGGGGCAGAGTCTTCCCATTCTCTTAGTCATGTTGGACCACTATAACTCATTCTCTTAGTCATGTTGGACCTCTATAACTTTGTTTAATTCATTTGTATTACTTATTTGTGTATAATTCTTCCCATTTATATTTTTAGTTGTTTTATAGATTGTTTCTTTGCCTCTACTTCACTCTGCATGAGTTCATGTAGAGTTTTTGAATGTTTCTATGTACTCATTACATACTTTCTTACAGAAGAATGATATCCATTTCATTAATTGGCCAAAATTTATTAATCTATTCCCCAATTGATGGGCATCTACTTTGTTTCCAAATATTTTGGTGAATATAAGAAATTTTTTCTTATTCATATCTTCCTTGGTATATTGGTAGGGCTTAGTTATTTAAAGTCTTCAGGAGCATGGGTACTTTTTTTTTTCTTCAGCTGATCATATTAGCCCTGCTGTATTTATTCAGAGGAGTTTGTATCACAAAAAGCATACAGAAATATTTAACACTTTATTAATCCCTTATGATTAAATTCTGAGTTTCAGTGATTACATCAGCAGAGTTGGGGAAAGAGAAGAATTTTATTTCCCTTCCCTCAATCAGTTATTCTGTCAGTCAATAGGCATTTATTAAGCACCTACTATGTTCCAGGTACTATGCTGAATGCTGAGGAAATGAATTAAAACAAGTGAAAGTCTATTCCCTCAAGGTGCTCACAATCTAATGAAAGAGAAAATTTGTTACCATCTATGTATGTAATGGCAAGCAAAGAAGTGGTTAACACCTTGTTTCAACTATTTAGTTGACTGACACCTTGTTTTAGTTCTTGGTCATGATTGTATCAAGTCATTGTTGAGAAGCAGAACTTGTGAACCCCACAACTTGTGAACCCCACAACTTGTGAAACCTAGAACTTGTGAACTATTGCTGATGCAACAGGAAGGTGAGGAGCTAATGACCATATATAAGGAGAGGCCCAGGCTGAAGAGAGCAGAACTGAGAAGAGAGAACTGAGAACTGAGCAGAACTGAGAAGAACAGAGAAGAACTGAGAAGAGAGAACTGAGAACTGAGCAGAACTGAGAAGAACAGAGAAGAACTGAGAAGAGAACTCTTGTGATGGCAGAGTTGAGAAGGAGAAAACTTGTGGTATCCTGGTACTCTATGTTTGTCTGTTCTGTCTGTGTTGATGTTTGTTTATTATGCATTGTATAGAAGCCCTGGGACCTTACTGGAAGCCCTGAAAGAGGATTTTCTGGTTGTCTGTTTACAGAAATCATGGAGGAAGGTTTCAGATATCCTGGGACTATACTGATGATTTGTGTTGATCTCTTGGACCTTGTTTGTGGGTCTGTGTTAATTTCACAGGCAGATAGTGAATCGATGATGATGCTAGCAATGTGAATAAATGTTGTTTTGGCTCTGTTGAGCTTTGTCTTCCCAGAAACAGAAACTGGGAAGGACTTGAGATAGACAAGACACTGTGAACTTCAGTGTGGAATGGAAACTAGATGAGGAACTGGACAAGGAGGTGGATGAGGTGCTGGGCAAGGAGCGGAGAGCTGGCTGCCTTTGAATCCAGGTGACAGTTGGGTAGATTCAGGAAGGAGCGGGGATCACAGAAGAGGAACCATGGAGGCTGAGAATCTAGAGTCAAGATGAAAAGACCTCTCCTTAGGTATTTTATGTAAACTGAGAAGAATATGATTTACTGTAGCCTGGGGCTGGGAGGACTTTGTACTCTATATCCTGTACCTCTTCAAGATGATTGAATTAAGGATAATTGGAAACCACTCTCCAATTGAGAAGAAAGAAGAGATATTAAGACAATATGACCTAGGGGCGGAGAACTTTGACTTTTGTATTTTGTATCCCTTGTGTCTGATTCAAAACTGATCTCTAATTAAGAAGAAAGAAGAGAGATTGAGACAATGTCCTAGAGGTGGAGGACTTTGACCTTTGTACCTCCTTAAGGATTATTGAGTTAAGTTCTTACTGAATGATATTTTTTGCTTAAAACTATGTGACCACTTTGGTGAAAACTATGTGTCCCTTTTAGTGATAAGTTGTTATGTCATACCATTGTGAATGCTGTACTTTGGTTTCTGTGAATTTTTTGACTCAGTTTATTACTAAATAAATAGAGAGTTCAATATACTATGTAATCAGAACCTTGAAGCTTTTCACAGCAGAAGTCCTTGGGAAAGCTGCATGTTCTTGGCTTTACAATGTACAAACTATATACAGGATATATAGGAAATACTCAACACTGGGAAAACACTAGAGTTAAGAGGCATTAGGGTGTCTTCCTCTAGAAAGTATGAGTTTTGTTAAGATTTGAAGGAAATTAGGTAAGTCAACACTTAGAAGTGAAGAGGAAAAGACATTCTAAGCATACAGGACAGTCAGAGAAAATTCTCCAAGCCCAGATATAAGTACTAAGGGTCAGAGGTAAAATGACGTTTTGTACAAGATAACATAGAAAATAAGTGGCAGAGATGACTCTTGAACTCAAGTCCTCAGATGACAGAGCCAGTATTCTTTCCATGGTTCTTTGTTTCATTGTCCATTTTAAAGTATTGGGCCCTGGTCTGAAAGGTCAAGAATGTATAGTGAGGCTCTTTGCTGTTCCTAGAGGACTTTTATAGATGCAGGGTGGGGTGGTGGAAAGAAAACTTGTCTGGGAGTTAGGAGACCTAAGCCTCGTTTAATAATATTACATATGTATATATGTATATGTATATATACTCATTATAAATTGTTTGACACCAAGGGCCATTCAGTCTGACCTGACATGGTTCTGAAGAAGAATCCTCTCTACATCATATCGAAAAAATTCCCATTTATATTTTGCTTGAAAACATTCAATGAGAAGGATTTCACTACCTGTCAAAGCAGGCCTTTTTACTCTTAGAGAGGTCAGATGGCTATGGTGTCTGTCCCTTAAATCAGCAAATCATTCAATATACAATCCTTTGTTAGACACAAAGCATGTTCCCAGGAACTTTGTTAAGCACTGTGAAAACAAAGAAAAAGCAAATAATTTCAGCCCTCAGGGAGATTACATTTGAACAGGGATCAATCAACTCTAAATTTGCTTTACAAATTTCACCTGTTACTCCTATTTCTTCCCCATAGGGAAAGCAAAACAAATCTAGGGCTTTTCCCATCAACCAGTCCTTTATATTTGAAGTCAACTACCACACCACAAGAGTAGCTGGGTGGTACAGAGGATAGAGTACAAATTCTGGAGTCAGAAAAATTCATATTCAGGAGTTCAAATCTGGCCTCAGATAGGTATTTATCTATGTGACCCTGGGAAAGCCACTTAACCCTGTTTGCCTCAGTTTCTTCATATATACAATGAGTTGAGGAAGGAAATCACAAACCACTCCAGTACCCTTGCCAAGAAAATGCTAAATGGGGTCATAAAGAGTTGGACAGCAAAAATAAATCATGCCATATCCCTATATCTTTTCTTTTCCAGAAATTTTCCTTAATTATTTTTGAAGTAATTGGAATTAAGTGACTGGCCCAGCATCACACAGCTAGTAAGGATGTGAGGCCATTTTTTTTTTAAGTTATACAAAATTGCACCACTTTAATTAAGGCTTTTAGTTTACACTTGGCCACCTCAAAGTAGTTGTAACATTAAGTTGGTCAATTTAAATACTGTAGCTCCCTGTTGGATATACACACAATCTTTACACCCAAATGTTAAATGCATACAAAGCAACAAGGCATTGTTAAATAAATCAGCAAAAAGTTAGTTACTGCAACTTAGGCCCTGTGACCAATTACACATGATTAAAATTACTTCCCACATTCACATCCACAGTACTCTTCCACCATTTAACATCTCAACCAAAATGTTACACATGTGAAACAATCACTAACAGGCAAAGGTACTAAACCTGCCTATTTGGTATTGCAAATACACTTATGCATGAGCAAGCAAGGGATTCACAGTGAGAATCTACAGCTGCAGAAGCCTGGAAATGATTTACAAAATTGTTAAATCGTTAAAAAATTATCTGAAAATATACACTTCTTGTTGTAGACCCCCACTGTACACCCAACTATAAACATTGTTCCCTATGTAAACAAAAAAGGAAACATACAATAAAAGATTGAAAAGTCTGGACATTTCCTTCCCAACAGATATTAAAGGTAACATCTTTTATCTAAGACATTATACTGAGAGGACTACCTTATTTTTAAAGACAAGATCACTGTCTCCACAGGTTTTTCAAAAAATTAAAAAAACTATATAGCTGTGTTCATCAAAGCGCTTTTGTACAATGATGATGACCTTGTATTTCTTTAAAAAAAATTACAATAAGCTACAAATATCAAAGAAGGAAAGTTATCTGGAGTAGTCTATAGAGGAGCTCTTTGGACTTTCTTTTATTATGCTAAAATAGTGGTGCTTTTAGGATTGACATTATTGTACTCTCCAATAGAAAGCATGGGGCGTGTTAAAATATACAGTACACCATTTTCATACATGTACAACATTGGTGGATGAACAATGTCTCTTAGCAATAATACTGGATGTAGCCTCTGGTTTTACCAGCTGCATACTCAGACTATTATAAGTAAAAATCTCTCCTGACACTGCAAAGTCATTAGAATGTGCAAACTGATAGAGTAGCTTTCATCCACTTCGTAAAGGGTACCACCACAGGAAAGTCCGCTTAAGATGGTGGTAGGTTTAATAAAGTTGGAGTGCTGCTGGCACTGTTGAATTGGGCAACAGTTCTTCAGACCTGGCTCAGAGCTTCAATGCATCTATATATTAAAGCAATTGACACGATGACTTTTTACGTGCCTTCCCAGGCACTGGAGTTTTTCTGTTAATTTGCCGGACTAGGTCATAAAAGATCTCATTAACGTTTATCTTTGATTTAGCAGAAGATTCTAAGAATGCACAGTTGTTCCATTGTCTTGCTAGGTTCTGTCCTTGTTCTTTTCCTACGACTCTTTCATTTTCCAAGTCACACTTATTACCAACAAGAATCATTGGCACATCATCAGTGTCTTTAACTCGAAGTACCTGTTCTTGAAGAACTTGTAAATCATTAAACATGGACTGTGCTGTGATGGAATAGACTAATGCAAAGCCTTGTCCATTTTTCATGTACAAATCTCTCATTGCTGTAAACTGTTCTGTGCCTGCGGTGTCCAAGATCTCCAGCATGCATTGTTGGGCATCGACTTCAACTTGCTTTCTTTTTTTTTTTTTTTTTAATTAATTTATTAGTTTAGTTTCAGTTGACAAGATTCAATTCCATAGTTCCTTGATTTTCAAATTTCCTTTACTTCCCTCCCCCCTCCCCTCATGACATCATATAGTACAGTACAGGGTCTGCAAATGCATTCATATTAAACATTATTCCAATTACAAAGGCATATTGTACTAGGTGGGATGAAAGATGGTAAGGAAGAAGTACAACCAAACAATGAGAAGAACAAGATCATTTAGTTTGCTTCCATCAGGATTCAGGCTCAGTTCTTTCTAGTTATATCTCTGGATGGCACATTTCTCACTTTCTTGAGTCATTCAGGATTAACTTATATCACTGCATTGCTGAAAAGAGTCCAGTCTGTCATAGTTGGTCATCACAGATATGGTATGTCTGTGATTGTATACAAATTTCTTCTGATTCTACTCTTCTCGCTCAGCATCAGTTTGTATAAGTCTCTCCAGGTAATTATGAAATCCATCACCTCCTCGTTTCTTATAGCACAATAAAATTCCATTACATTCATATACCACAACTTGTTTAGCCATTCCCCAATTGATGGGCACCCCTTTAGTTTCCAATTCTTTGCAACCACAAAAAGGGCTGCTAAAAATATTTTTGTACATATGGTTCTTCCTCCCACTACTATGATCTCTTTGGGATATAACCCTAGGAGTGGTATGGCTGGGTCAAAGGGTATGAACTTATTTATAATCCTTTGGGCATAATTCCAGATTGCTCTCCAGAATGGTTGGATAAGTTCACAACTCCACCAGCAATGTATTAGCGTTCCAATTTGCCCACATCCTCTCCAGCATTTGTCACTTTCTTGTTTTGTCATCTTAGCCAATCTGACTGGAGAGATGTGGTATCTCAGAGTTGTTTTGATTTGCATTTCTCTAATTAATAGTGATTTAGAGCATTTCTTCATATGCTTATAGATATCTTTAATTTCTTTCTCTGAAAACTTCCTATTCATATCCTTTGACCATTTCTCAATTGGGGAATGACTTGTATTCATATAGATTTGGCTCAATTCTCTATAAATTTTAGAAATGAGTCCTTTATCAGAGACACAGGTTGTAAAAATTCTTTCCCAATTTCCCACCTCCCTCTTGATCTTGGTTACATTGGCTTTGTTTGTACAGAAGCTTTTCAATTTAATGTAATCAAAATTATCCATTTTGCATTTTATAATGCTCTCTAATTCTTGTTTTGTCCTAAAGTCTTCCCCTCTCCACAGATCTGTCAGGTAAACTATTCCTTGCTTTCCCAAATTGCTTACAGTATCATCCTTTACACCTAGATCATGCACCCATTTGGACTTGATTTTGGTATATGGTGTTAGATAATGGTCTATGCCCAGTTTCTGCCATACTGTATTCCAGTTTTCCCAGCAGTTTTTGTCAAATAGTGCATTCTTATCCCAAAAACTGGGGTCTTTGGGTTTATCGAACAATAGATTGCTATATTCATTAACTGCTGGGTCTCCTGCACCTAATCTATTCCATTGATCCACTACTCTACACCTCTGCCAGTACCAAGCAGTTTTGATGACTGCTGCTGTATAATACAGATGAAGATCTGGCATAGCTAGTCCACCTTCCCTAGCATTTCTTTTCATTAATTCCCTTGATATTCTAGACCGTTTGTTTTTCCAAATAAATTTTGTTATTATTTTGTCTAACTCTACAAAGTAGTTTTTGGTAAATTGATTGGTATGGCACTAAATATATAGTTTAGTTTGGGTAAAATTGTCATTTTATTATATTAGCTCGACCCAGCCATGAGCAATTGATATTTTTCCAACTATTTAGATCTGATTTTATTTGTGTGAGAAGTGTTTTGTAGTTGTGATCATATAGATTCTGGGTTTGTTTTGGCAAGTAGATTCCCAAATATTTTATAATGTCTACAGTGACTTTAAATGGGATTTCTCTTTCTATCTCTTGCTGTTGAGTTTTATTAGAGATGTACAGGAATGCTGAGGATTTATGTGGGTTTATTTTATATCCTGCAACTTTGCCAAATTTATTTATTGTCTCAAGTAATTTTTTACTTGATTCTCTAGGATTCTCTAAGTATATCATCATATCATCTGCAAAGAGTGACAGCTTGGTCACTTCTTTGCCTAATTTGATTCCTTTGATTTCTTTTTCTTCTCTAATTGCTACTGCTAACGTTTCAAGTACCAGATTGAATAAGAGGGGTGATAGTGGACACCCTTGTTTCACTCCTGATCTTATTGGAAAGGCTTCTAGTTTATCCCCATTGCATATAATACTTGCTGATGGTTTTAGATAGATGCTAGCAACTATTTTAAGGAAGGCTCCATTTATTCCTATACTTTCTAGTGTTTTTAATAGGAATGGATGTTGTACTTTGTCAAAAGCCTTTTCTGCATCTATTGAGATGATCATGTGGTTTTTGCTAGTTTTGTTGTTGATATGCTCAATTATATTGATGGTTTTCCTAATATTAAACCATCCTTGCATTCCTGGAATGAATCCTACCTGATCAGGGTGTATTATTTTTGTGATAAGTTGTTGGAGTCTTTTGGCTAATATTTTATTTAGAATTTTTGCGTCTAAATTCATGAGGGAGATTGGTCTATAATTTTCTTTCTCTGTTTTATCTCTTCCTGATTTAGGAATCAGTACCATATTTGTGTCATAGAAAGAGTTTGGTAGGACTCCTTCTTCACTAATTTTCCCAAATAGTTTGTAGAGTATTGGAATCAATTGTTCTTTAAATGTTTGATAGAATTCACTAGTGAACCCATCTGGCCCTGGAGATTTTTTCCTAGGGAGTTCATTGATGGCTTGTTTGATTTCTTTTTCTGAGATGGGGTTATTTAGGTAATTCACTTCCTCTTCAGTTAATCTGGGCAATTTGTGATTTTGTAAATATTCATCCATTTCACTAAGATTGTCATATTTATGTGCATACAACTGGGAAAAATAATTCCTCATTATTTTTTTGATTTCCTCTTCATTGGAGGTAGATTCACCCTTTTTATTTTTGATACTCATAATTTGGTTTTCTTCTTTCTTTTTTTATCATATTGACTAAGGGTCTATCAATTTTGTTGATTTTTTCATAAAACCAGCTCTTAGTTTTATTTATTAATTCAATGGTTTTCTTAATTTCAATTTTATTAATCTCACCTTTGGTTTTCAGTATTTCTAATTTAGTACTAAATTGGGGATTTTCAATTTGTTCTTTTTCTAGCTTTTTCAATTGCATGTCCAATTCACTGACCTCCCTTCTCTCTGCTTTAATTAAGTATGCACTCAGGGATATAAAACTTCCCCTGAGAACTGCCTTTAGTGCATCCCACAAATTTTGGTATGTTGTTTCATTATTATCATTCTCTTGAATGAAATTATTGATTGTTTCTATAATTTCTTCTTTGACCCACCAATTTTTTAGGATTAAATTGTTTAGTTTCCAATTAGTTTTTAGTCTATCTTTCCATGGCCCTTTATTGCATATAATTTTTATTGCATCATGATCTGAGAATGATGCGCTTACTATTTCTGCCTTTCTGCACTGGATTGTGAGGTTTTTATGCCCTAGTACATGGTCTATTTTTGAGTATGTACCATGCACTGCTGAGAAGAAAGTAAATTCCTTTTTATCCCCATTCAGTTTTCTCCAGAGATCCATCATATCTAGTCTCTCTAAGATTCTATTCACCTCCTTAATTTCTTTCTTGTTTATTTTGAGGTTAGATTTATCGAGTTCAGAGAGGGGAAGATTAAGGTCCCCCACTAGTATAGTTTTGCTATCTATTTCTTCCTCTAATTCCTTTAACTTCTCCTCTAGGAATTTGGATGCTATACCACTTGGTGCATATATATTAAGTAGTGATATTGCTTCATTCTCAATGGTGCCTTTTAGTAGGATATAGTTTCCTTCCTTATCTCTTTTAATTAGATCTATTTTTGCTTTTGCTTTATCTGAGATAAGTATTGCTACCCCTGCTTTTTTTACTTTAGCTGAGGCATAATAAATTTTACTCCAACCTTTTACCTTTACCCTGTGGGTATCCCTTTGTTTCAAATGTGTTTCTTGAAGACAGCATATTGTAGGATTATGGTTTTTAATCCATTCTGCTATCCGCCTCTGTTTTATGGGAGAGTTCATCCCATTCACATTCACAGTAATGATGACTATCTGTCTCTTCCCTTCCATCCTATTCCCTCCCCTGTTTATGTTTTTGTTTCTTCCTTCTCCCTTCCCCTCCTTGAAGTTTTCCCTTTTGACCACCCCCTCCCTCAGTGTTCCCACCCAGTGACCCCCCTTCTTAACCTACCCTCTCCCCTTACTACTATTTCCCTCCCTTATCAACTTGCTTTCTATATGAATCTTCTATCGTATGATCATATTTTTCAACAAATATTCCTTGAACAAACTGTACAGTCAGGGCAGACTTTCCAACACCTCCTGAGCCAAGAACAACTAGCTTGTATTCACACATGGTGGAAGATTGTGGTCAACACTTCAGTAACTCTGTCAATACTTTCATGCTCTTGATATTCCTCATCTTCTCTAGGCCTCAGTTTCCTTACTTAGTGCGCTGCCACCGAGTCCCCCGGAGGGCCCCCTCCAGAGCCGGACTCTCTCTCGGCGTCTCCGTCTCCTCGCTCGGCCGCCAAGGCGGGTGGGTCGCCGGGCTGTTGCCGCTGCTGTGTCGCCGCCGCCGCCTCCCTCCTCCTCTTCCTCCTCTGTCACCACCGCTCCAGCTTGTTCCACGCCTGACTCTCGTGAGGCCAAATTTGAACTGAGATCCTCTTGATTCCAGGTCCAGTGCTACTATTATGTCAGCCACCTGCCCCATCATTTGTTCTTTATTCTTCCTTATCATTCATGTAAGAGAAAATGGTAAATAGTGTTGGACCTGAAGTCAGGAAGATCTGTGTTTAAGTCCTTTCTCAAACAATTAGTAGCTGTATTAGTCTGTGCAATTCCAATAACATGTTTGTCTTAATTTCTTTATCTGTAAAATAACACCTTCCTCACAAGATTGTTGTGAGGATCAAGTGACGTAAGTTAGGTAACCAGCATGATATGCAAACATTAAAGCACTATATAAATGCTGAACATTTTTTTTCAGGGCAATTGGGGTTAAGTAACTTGCCCAAGGTCACACGGCTAGGTTTTTGTTTGTATGTGTTAAGTGTCTGAGGCCATATCCAAACTCAGGTCCTTCTGACTCCAGGGCCGGTGCTCTACTCACTGCACCACCTAGCTGCCCCTAAATGCTGAATATTATTAATATTTTTCAAAATTTCCTTCCATGGGCACTTATTATTAATTAATCATCCCCTTCTCTCTTTAGTTCAATGTACTAAAAATAGAGGGAGATAAAAGATAAATAGGAAATGCTCTTCCTCCCACCATTTCTAAGAAGCTTTCCTCCATATCCCTTATACTTAAATCTGAATTTTCATTATCTGTCATCAAGAGAAAAGGAAAAGAGCTAGTTTCCATCATCCATGTAAGACCTCATATGCTGGAATACCATTATTAAGTTCTTCTTCAGACTTCTTTTCTCCAGGCTAAATAATTCCCAGTTCCTCTAACCTTGTTTCACAGTTATTACTTAAATAGTTTAATATCCCTGTGGCTCTCCCCTGGACACTCTCAACATTTTTTTCTCATTTCCCATAGGTTGTAAAGTCAGAATGAGATAGGGGGCTACAGCAGAAAAAGGATTGAGCTGAATCCCCAGACTGCACTGTTTTGTCAGACAAGGACAAAAGCCATTGGGAAGGTCTGCTCTTGAACTTTGAGGTTCCCTATACACAAAGCTCTGAAAATTGAATGATCAATAATTCTCTCAATTTCCTTTAGATGAGTTCCATGTAAGTAAATTTGTCAGTCTTTTCAATTACCAAGGTTCAACCAGTAGGTTGATGTATAGCAAAAGCTGAGGAATCAAGCTACTGTATTTTTGACAAAACATTGGGATAGAAATGGGGGTAAGGGAAATATACAGCAGATCTTACTGAGCACCTGCTTTTTGCACTGCTATATATTATAGCCAAGTAGAATGAAAGACAGGAAGAAACCAGATCCCTCTCTTCTTGAAAAGCAAACAATTTAATTAAAGAAATAAGCCAGATATATTTGAAACAACTAGCACATTTATCATAGATGGGATTTGGGACTGCAAGAACATTATCAATGGATAACTCTGACTCCTTCATTGTATACCTGAGGAATCTGAAGCCCCAGAGAGCAGAACCGAGTAACCCAAGGTCATATTGGAAAGTGAGTAAATAGGAGAGTCAAAATTCAAATTCAAGTCCTGTCAGAGGGTTGTATCACCAGTAAAACCTTAAGAAAAGGATGTTCATAGGATCACAGATTTAAAACTAGAATGGGACATCATATCTAGCCCAGTTTGAAATGTTAAATTCATAAATTTTAATTTAAAAATTAAAAATATCATTTCATTTTATCCTCAAAACAACCCTAAAGTGTAGGTGCTATTTTTTTCTCCATTGTGCAGATGAGAAAATCAATGTGGATAAAGGATAAATGACTTGCCCATGGTCCCTCAAGTGATGAGTGTCTGAGAGAGGATTTGAACTCAAGTCTTCCTGATACCAAATCCAACACTATCCACTCTGCCACTGAGCTAAGATTAATCATTCAATATAATGAATATGGTGTCCAGAGAAGTTGGTTTGCTCAAAGCAACATAGGTAACAGCTAGTGGCAGCACTCAGATTTACTCCCAGATTCTCAACTCCAAACCCAGAATCCTTTCCATGTAGTGGCTTTATGGATTAAGTTTATATTCGTGTTACATATATTGCCATACTTAGGTGACCTACTGGTTTATTTTACTGAACTACTTCTTTTTAAAATCACCTTCTTTCCTCATTAGGCACTCTTAGAGAAAGGGGGAAGAAGGATAGTTTTAATATGGAGGGGGTATAAAATATATCTTTTTTTTCCTTTATTTATTCTATTTAAATTGGAGTAAAAAGAGAGATTATGCATTTATATATTGCCTACTATATGCTTGGCATTTTACAAATAATAAAATAGTAACAAATAATGGTACTAATTATTTAATAATTAATGATATAAGACTTATATAGCACTTACTATGTGTCTGACACTTTACAATTATTATGTCATTTGATCCTCAAGACACCCCTGGATGGTAGGTGCTATTATTATTGTCATTTTGAAGCTAATAGATAAACAGAAGTTATGACTTGCCCAGGGTCACACAGTTAGTAAATTTTTAAATTCAGATTCTCTTAACTCCAGATACAACATACACTGATTACAAATACAATGCCCTTTCCATTTCATTTCATTCCTCCTCAGTAGCAAAAGAACAAGAAAATGTAATGATGCAACAGAAGAGGCTATTTGTATTTTAATGGGTATTTTCACTCCCATGAAGTTGAGATTTGCAGAAGCATCCATTAGAACTGGAAGAAAGCTCGTAAATTTTCTAATTCAAATCTCTTATTTTACATTTGGGAAAACTGAAATCCATCAAATTGACATGAATCACCAAAATCATATGTAGAGTAAGTAAGAGGCAGTATTAGAATCTAGGTCATATGACTACATATCCGGCATTCTTTTTCTCAGAACTACTGGACTTCCATTAATCTGGCCTTGACATACTTTAAAACCCAAATTGATCAATAAATGTATTCTTCCCTTTAGTTAGTCCCTAACATACTACAAAACTCAAGTAAATATCTTATTCAAAACAAAGAATCTGTTAAAAGTCCAATAGCACCATGGGCTGAATGATATTATCAGTGTTTGAACATTCTATATTCGAGAGGACCTTGAACAAAAGTACTGAAATATGGTGGTTGGAGTCATTTGATGCAAAGAACCTCCTCTCTCATTGCAACTAACCATTGTATGCTATTCCAGAAACTAGGCCTTCATTACAGTGACTTCATCGGTGTTCATTCAATTCCCTAAATGTCTCTTTAAAGGGACTTCTGAATTCAGGCAGAGCTCTGAACTCAGATTGGCTCACAATAGCACCAACATATCAAAATTAAAAGTAATTCTTAAAAGTGACACCAGCAATAACAACAAAAAAAGATAATATCATACACACACTTTATTGTTTTCATGTATAATTCTGATCTATAAAGATCCAGAAGCTGCTTTAGCTGATCCCTGCATCTCACTATTGGTCGAATATTGGAAGAGAGATCAACACACTTTTCTTATTGTTACAATGACTTCTTTGAGGTATCATTTAGTTAATCTCTTTAGTCATAAATCATGGCTTAATGACATCTCCGATTTTTTCTGGACATCACACGTTTATAACTGTCAAGTATCCCAAAATTAACCAAGATATAGCCAATCTGTATTCCATGACTTGTCTTTACAATAAGTATAAGGCGATTGGAGGCAATTGGAGGACTGCAAAAATTTCGGTAAATGTTTCCCCACAACAATCAGGAACCACAAGCCAGTAAATCAAATTTACCTATGCAGTATAAGAGTTTAAATGCTGACTTTATGAAGGGCCATTAAGAATGAACATCAGGTATGCATGACGTGGTGCAAAATTGATTTATTAGCAAAACCTTTCTCCATTTTAAGATGAAAATCATGACCAAAATTGTCTTCACATAAATATTTTTAGGGAATGATTCTATTGTGTTTCTGAAATACAAATTATAATAACAATTTTATGAGCTGTCATAAAATATTTATTGTGAAAACTCAACTTTTATGACTCATAATAAAATATTTTGCTAAATATAATATGTAAACCTTATACAGTAAGATGGAAACGAAGTATATATTATTTCCATACTTAATTTCAACTTTTTTTCTGTGGAACTTCCAAACATTTGTCACAACATATCAAAAATACTTTAGTTAAAAAGATTTTCTTTTTTTTTCCTGAACCCATAAAATGGTATGCACTGTGCAATAAATATACATAGACACTGGTTAGCTTTGCTGCTATATGTTATATTTGAGAAACATATCTGGTGCGGTCTCTGAAATCTGCACATGAGCAATGAAAAGTTTTATATTTTCAAAATGACAGCAGAGAGAATTTCACACCTCTCATAATTTTCTCTCTCCCATCTCTGATGAGACAATTGCTATGTTCATTAAAATGAGTAATTTTGTGTTGAATGCTGTGAGTGACACTATCATCTATTACCTAGATATGTATTGAAAAGAAATCATCCAAAGTCACCCATGCTGCCCTCCTTTGTGTCTTCTTTCTTTTTTTTCTTTCAGAAAAACAGATGCAGAGAGCATAGTGAGAGTTAGGCCACAATTGAATAGTCTAGCTTAGGAAACTCTATTTAATTGTTATGTCAAAAAAGAGCTGTGCAATCAAGATAATGAAAAAAAGATGATATTTCAAAGTGGGTGCATTTTTGAATTCTTTGTAATATATGAAATATTGCCATTTGGGCTCACTAGACAGGAAACTTCACAGGTGATTTTCATTTCAGTGGGATCAATAGCAAAGCTATAATGATAATACATGAATGTTCAGTTGATTCCAACAAATGGGAGAAAAAAACTTGTGTGGGAACATAGGGCCAAGTACAAAAAGAATAATGTCATAATAATATCACCATTTTAGTTTGCCCAACATTTTGCAATACTTTTTCTTATACCAGATGGAACTGCTTCTCATACTCAACCCAGTTCTTTCTAATAATACCCAAACTTCCCCAATTCCAATGACCACATATCCAATGACTCGTCCTCCAACCCCTTTTAATCTAGGATGAAATCCTCAATTTATGTTTTTAAATCCCTTCATAATATGGCCTTTTGCTCCCTTTATAGTCTTCTTGTACTACAGTACTCTGCAATCCATTGACACAGACTTTCTGCTCCTTTAAAATAATACTCCATCTCCCAAATGCTGCTATTTTCACTAGCAATCTTCCATACTTGGAAATCTTTCCCTCTTCATCTCTACCTCTTAGTTTTCTCAACTTCCCAGTCTCCGTTAAAGTTGTTCTGTCTTCAAGAAGCCATCCTGATCCTTCTTTTTTTTTTGCTTTTTTTTTTTTTTTTTGCAGGGGGGACAGGCAGGGTAATTGGGTCAAGTGACTTGCCCAAGGTCACAGGGCTAGTAATGTTAAGTGTCTGAGGCCAAATTTGAACTCAGGTCCTCCTGACACCAGGGTGGGTGCTCTATTCACTGCAACATTTAGTCCCCCCATTCCTGATCCTTCTTAATCTTACTGTGTCCCCTCTGATACTACTCCCAATTTATTCTATATCTATATTGTTTGTACACAGGTTGCTTGAAAATCATCTTTTCCAAAATACTGTGAACTCCTTAAAAGTAAGTGTTGTTTTTGTTTGTTGGTTTGGTTTAGTTTGTTTGTTTGTCATTCCCCCTCCCCCTTTCTTTTTACCCTGATGTTTAACACAGTTCCTGGCATATAATGGGTGCTTAATAAATGCTAATTGACTAATAGACTATTAAACACAAGTCAAGAGATCTATGTCAAAGAAACCTGTTTTAGAGTCAAAAGACATTGCTCAAATCCTGACTCTACCCATTACCTCTTAAGTCGAATGGGGCTAGTCACATTCCTTCTTCCAGTCTCAGTTTCCCCATCTATAAAATTAAGGCATTAGATTATATTATATCTAAAGCCCTCTTTAAGTCTAGATTTGTATGATTCTGTGAATCTGTGAATTCTGTGATAATGCCATTTATTAGTTATAATCTTAGGCAAATCCCTCACCTCTCTGACCCTCAATTTTCTTAGCTCTAAAATGGAAAGAATAGTGTTAAATAACTCATAGCATTATTATAAAGGGCAAAGGAAAATTATTATGGGAAGCACTTTTTAAGTATTGCACGAGTATCAATTTGAGATTATTTGTATTTAAATAGCCAACTTCTAATTAGAACTCTTATAGAAGACCCTTAAAGCTTAGACTATCTCACTTCTATACTTGTTTCACCAGTACCTAGCCCTTCATGATTAATTCAAAGCATGTAAACAACAGGAACAAAGGACAACATTCAGTATTGTAAGCAAGATGTCAAACATTTTAGGCTAGGACTAAGAACAATAACTCAAATCTGTCGTGTATCTCTCTCTCTCTCTCTCTCTCTCTCTCTCTCTCTCTCTCTCTCCCTCTTTCTCTCTCTCTCTCTCTCTCTCTCTCCATAAATCTATCTATCCATCTATCTATCTATCTATCTATCTATCTATCTATCTATCTATCTATCCATCTATCTATTTATCTATCTAATCTATCACCTGAGTGTGTGTTCATTTTCAATGGAAATTTGGGAATTATTGTGATTTCTAAGCATATATTTAGTCAAATTCTCCAATCTAGGAGTCAGAGTTTGCAGTATTCTGATTCTGAGAGGGAAATTTTCTATTCTCTGCCCAGTCATACATCCCCTGGATAAGGAAACAAGGGCATAAATTTTCTACCCTTCTGTCAATCCTGAGGCAATGTTATTTTCCCCCACATTACAAAGAGAGAAGTGAAATTACAAATGAAGAAAATACATAACTGTGACATTTTATTCCAATCCACATCAGAGACAATGAAGACCTATTGGGCTCTGTGTGGAAGATTGCTTGAATTAAAGCACCATTACAACAAATAAACTCTCATTATGCTCTACTTAACAATAATTTTGCACAACTTATTTTGAGGTTGCTAAACACTCTTAATTTCACTTTTACTCATTTAGAGAAAGAGATTAATCACAGAGTAGAAATATAATTACAAGATAAAATTCCCCTTATTAAGAGTTATAATATGTCAAATGTAAACTAGCATGTGTTTTCAATACATCTGGTACTCATTGAAATAATTTCTTCTCATAAAATATTGTTTTTCATCATTACTTTTAAGTCTATTAAAGTTTTAAAAAGTTCTACCCAGTACCAAGAACAAAAGGTGTCTCAAACTATGTTCTGCTTTCAAATACAAAATTTTTAAATTAAAAATGAGAGGTTAGATCTGAAATGGAGTCTATTCATTCCACAAAGTAGGAAACTGAGATTCATTAATGTTAAGTTCATAACTTAAGATCATACATTCTCTTACTAAAAGTGTCCCTAGACTAGACATCACACATGCCTTCTATTAAAAGACAAGATATGAATCTTTTTCTTAGCTTCTAATTTAAGTCTGGGGCATCTAGGTGGCACAGTGGATAAAACACCAGGGTTGGAGTCAGGAAGATCTGAGTTCAAATCAGAAACTAGCTGTGTGATCCTGGGAAAGCCAATTAACCTTCTTTGCTTCATTTTCCACATCTGTAAAATGAGCTGGAGAAGGAAATGACAAACAACTCCAGTATCTGTAGAGCAAGGAAAACCCCAAATGGGATCATGAAGAGTTGGATGTGATGGAAATGACTGAACAACAACAAATGTACATATTCCTTTTCAAATTTCAAACTCTTTAGTATTTGGTCAACTTACCAATAACTACTTGCTAAAACTACTTTCTGCATCAGTTACCTAAATTTACACATCAGTTGTAATTTCTCCAGGAAATTTACTTCACTTGTAGAAACAAGTACACATAGATGGTAATCTTGATAGGCTTAATGGTGTTTTGAGTGATAGTTTCACACACACACACACACACACACACACACACACACACACACACACACAAAATGCCCCCTGTGACAATACTCAAACATTTAGAAGAATTAAATCTTCAAGTAAGTATTTTTTAATTATTTAATAAGAAAGACTTTGGACTCAGAAATTTTGACTTTTGTTGTTTTCTTCTGAGTGTCTGTTTTGATCTTCCTTGTCACTATAGTATCTTTCTATGGTCAGAATTTTTTTCTGTCATTTGCTCATTTTCAAAACTATTTCTTGACTTTTAACTCTATGTTAAAGTGGAACTCTGCTTCCCAAATGAAGGAGGCACTGTCCCAAGCTTTAGGGTTTTTTGTGAAGCTGTTTTCAGAGGTAATTCTAGGGGCCTGTAAGTTTTGGGATCTTCCAAAGTGTTATGATCTAGTGATAGCTGTGTTTCCTACTCTCTTGTACTGTCCACCAGTTTGTAAATGATTACAAGAATTCTTTTCAACCTTGGAACTGTGACCAGAGTCCCTGTCCCTCTGTGACCACAAGCTCTGCTGTACTAGTGTTCCTTCTCCAACTAGGATTAATACACAAGACTGTGACCCAGTTCAAGTATAGTCAATGCAACAGAGTCTTGACTCTGGTGCCAGTGAAGAGTCCCCTGTAAATTTCTTTCTGACTCATTATCAGATTTCCTTACCATCTATGGACTGAGAGGTCCAGAAACTGCTACTTCTGCCACTGATTTAGTCACAATGAGTTGCAGCTTCTGGCTTTCTGGGGCCTGCCTGTGCTGGTGCAGCTTGAACTAGATTGCAATCCTCTCTCACCCTAGTGCAACAGATATTTCCTGCCAACCTAAGTTGTCTTGGACTAATATTTCATGCCATCTTTTTGTGGGTTCTGAATCTCTAGAATTTGTGTAGACTTCTTATTTAAAGGTACTATGAAGGGTTTGGGGGAGAGCTCAGTTGAGTTGTTGCCAATATTCTGCCATCTTGGTTCTGTCTTTTAAATTCAAGTAAGTCCTTTAAAGAATGAAAGAGTTTACCAGTTTTCCTTTATTAAGATATTCAAAAGATTTTTAAGAAGAACCTTATCAAGTATCATTATTATGAAATACTTTGGAGGATATCCTTTGAAGACCACTCCAAGTAATTGAGTAACCTTACTTAACAACCTCACAGCTGCTGGTGTTGTAGGTATGTCATTCTCTACCTGAAACAGACTTTGCCTGTACATAGGAAGCTTCTAAAAATCATAGCCCATAGAAAATGACAGCTGAAAAGAAGTCCATGTACTGTCTCAGTATAATTTCTTAGTCACCACTATCTTTACTTAATATAGAGTTGAAAAAATCAATGTGAATCATTGATAGGAAGGGAAGGGAAGGAAGGAAGGAATTATGAAACTCATAGTTATAAAGCATTGTGCTAAGTGTTGGATATACAAAGAGAAAAGTAACAGCTTTTAAGTAGTTCACAAGCTAAATGGAAAGGTAACATACATTAAAACTTTCTACTACAAGTCAGATGGAAAAAATATAGTCTTTTGTACACAGCAACACAAGTGACACTAAAATGCTTTCTTTAATTTTCATTGATAAACCATATAGGTTACTGATGCTGAATCATATGACAGTGCCAAAATCTTTGCTGGCAAGATTTCTTTTTCTAGGTCTTAGTAGCTGTGACTATGTCACTTGCTGAAGTATTTTCCAGACTGCATCTCCATAGGAGTTGCTTCCCAGAATGGTGACTGAGGGTACTAAAATGGAAACATTGGTATTCTCAAGGCACTTGGGTTCAGGATCCTGGGCTATCTCTAGGACAAAGCATCTCATTTACTGTAAATTTGTGCCTACCACTTGCAAAATGGAAACAGCATCAAAAAAAGAGCCATAATCTAAGTTATTAACCAAGAGTTTCTTCACGTAAGAAAAAAATATTGCAGTTTAGCTATATGGGGTTTTCCTATTTTTTCTTCTGATTCCATCTATAAAACCAAAGCATACAGACAAGTTTAAAAAAAAAACAACATACTTTTAGGATGAAGTATAAGGACTAGGTTGCCAAATGAGACTTAAAGAACAAAGAAGATAATATTCAGCTAAGCCTCAAAACTTTATAAGCTTATGAAGATCAAACTACTGGGAGTTTATCCAGTGATAATAGCCCTCTTCCTTCAGTCCACAGATCTCTTTCTTTTTCAGTTATCTGTGGGTATGTATTTTATAAAACTTCTACCAGATTATATACTTCTAGCAATTTGGAAAGGAACCAAGTAGAGAGTATGTGATGGTCAGTCAATATAGCTGATTTCTAAGAACTACCTGAAATACAGTGAGGCTCATCAACAAGCTAGGGAGAAAAGCACCTGGATAGAGAGACTCCATTAGAGGTGCTTGATGTATGAAAGCATACCCCACATAAGAAAACATTGTGTGACAATTTATTTTTCAAGTCATGATTTTTCAAATCAATCAAACCGTATGAATTCCAATTTTGACTATGGTAAGGACTATACTAAGAGGTGGGAATACACATAAAAATAAAAGACCATAGTACATGCTGTTGAGAAACTTGTGTTCTAAGGAGACACATAACAGAGGCAAATGTGTTTTTAAAAATACTTACAGAGTAAATATGAAAGTACAAGAGAAGAAAGGACTAGTACATGCAGTGGGACAGTGGTGGGGAGGATTTGAAAAACTGAGTGTGAAGGACTGGATAGAAATATCTTACTCTTTAAATACAATTTTTTCTATATCAAGGATACCGTTATCTTCTCCCAGCACTCATATTCAACACAGGTGAATAATCCTTAACACATCCCTTTCCTTTCCTCTCCAAACACAATCAGTGCTGCTGTCCTAAGAAGTATAACTCCACATCATTTAGATCTCTTCTTTTCTTCTTACTCACACAACCACCATCTTATTCAGCCCTTTGACACTTCTCATTTGGCCTATTAATCAATAAACACGAAGGGGAGGAGCCAAGATGGTGGAAAGGAAGCAGTAACCTCGCTGATCTCCTCAGTCACTAAGTCTCAAAGGGTGAATCTGAGCGGAATCCGGAGGGACAGAGCCCACTGGAAGACAGAGCGTGGCAGAGTTCAGCGCATGAGGTTGCCCAATGTGTTCACACAGGACAAGAGCAGAGCATGTGGGGTCTGCACAGCTCAGACCTAAGAGCAGACAAGCAGACTACACCAGAGAGAAAAAGCCCCAGCCTGCAGACTTACCAAGGACGAGTCTCAGTCATCTAGCCTTCTACTCACAATGAGACGGGAAGGGTCATTGGAGCCAGGTAGGAGAGTCGGGCCCCCAGTGGAGAGAGCAACTTCCCTGGCTGTATTTGGCCCCCAGCCTGGAAATTTAGAGACTGCCTGCCTGTATAATACAGGGGCTGGAATGGTAAAGTAAATTCTAGCTGCTCCAATCCTCCGATCCCTCCTTCATGAAGCAGAAAACCCAAAGATAAGTCTCCCAGCCAGATTGAAATCCCAAGTTAATGGAAATAGCCTCAGGTTTGAGAGTCTCCAAGAAGGGGTGTAACTGAGACAGCCAGGAGTCTGAAGAAAAGAGAGGGAGGGGTCCCAACAAGCCCCACCTCACTTCACCAACAAAAGCCTGCTTATAGTCCAGGGGTATAGAGGCAGAAATCTGAAGTGGTCAGACTCACCCCCACCTACTCATCTACATTCCTCACTGATTTCCCTAGCTTAGCCATAAACTAGCCACCCAGAGATATCCAAATTTAATGATCAGGCCCTAAACTCATAGCCTGAGAAACAGGGAATCAAAATGGGAAGGAAGGAAGCTGAGAAGGAGAAGGGGAAGGCAAGAAAGTGTATTCGAGCCTTCTATGCAGGGCAAGAACATCGAAATACACAGGACAATATAGATTCTCTACCCACACCTGAGACCACAGAAGAAAACATGAACTGGTATCAAGCCCAAATAGCATGCCTGGAGGAAATTAAGAAAAATTTTAAAGACCAAATAAGGGAAGCAGTGACCAACTTGGAAAAAAGTCTCAAAAGCAAAATTAGTGAAATAACTGGAGAAAATACCTCCCTAAAAAAGGACCTTCAAAAATTAACTGAAGACCATAATTTGCTAAAAATTAGATACAATCAATCTGAAACTCAGAACTCTATGATGCAGCAAGAGTCAATCAAACAAAGGAAGATGATAGAAAAATTGGAAGAATATGTAAAATATCTCACTGGAAAAATAACTGACCTAGAGAGCAGATCCAGGAGAGACAACTTAAGAATTATTGGTCTACCAGAAAGCCATGATGAAAAAAAGCAGCCTAGACAACATTCTCCAAGAGATTGTCAAAGAAAACTATCCTGAGGTCCTGTAATCAGAAGATAAAATAGCTATCGATAGAATTCACCAGACTCCTCCTGAAAGAGATCCAAAATTGAAAACTCCTAGAAATATAGTAGCCAAATTCCAGAATTACAAGATTAAAGAAAAAATTTTACAAGCAGCCAAAAAGAAACAATTCAAATATCGAGGAACTACAGGTAGGATCACACAGGACCTAGCAGCTTCTACATTAAAAGAGCTAAGGGACTGGAATTTGATATTTCATAGGGCAAGAGAGCTAGGACTACAACCAAGGATTAACTACCCAGCAAAACTGAGCATAATCTTCCAGGCAAGGAGATGGTTGTTTAATGAAATAAGGGACTTCCAGATGTTCCTGATGAAAAAGCCAGAGCTCAATGGAAAATTGGATCTCCAATTACAAGACTCAAGAAAGACATAAAAAGGTAAACAAGAGAAACACAGACTCACACATGCATAAGTGCACACACCCACACCCACAAACACACGCTCATTACTTGGGATGCAACAAGAGCAAAATGCTAATATCCCTATATGTAGAGCTGATAACTGTCAATATTCAAAATCTTTATGATTATCATGGCCTTCAAATGGGTTATACATAGATAGAGGGTGTGGGTATGAATGCACTAACATGGAGTCTAAAAAAAAACTATTAAGGGGATCAAAGGGACTGTGATGGGTAAAAGGAAAGGATGAGATAGGAAAAGGTAAAATATGCCATCTTAAGAGGCATCAAAACACACTATAGAAGAGGGGAGAGAAAGAGAGGAACATCATTTATAATCTATTCTCACTGGTTCTGGTTCAAAGAGGGATCAACTTAATCAGTGAAGTTTAAGATTCTAATGTGAATAGACACATAAATTCATTAAATAGAGGAAAAGGAAGGAGGGAGAGGAGCACTGTTTGAAATTTACTCTCATTGGTTTGGACTCAAACTGGGAGTAATTTACTCTGATAAGTATAAAATTTTATTGTGTCCTAGAGATAGTGTGAGGGTAAGGGGGGTGGTGAAAAGGAGGAGACTAAAGGGGGGATTAGAAGGGAGGGAAATAGTAGTAAGGGGAGAGGATAGGTTAATAAGGGGGGTCACTGGGTGGGAACACTGAGGGAGGGGGCGGTCAAAAGGGAAAACTTCAAGGAGGGGAAGGGAGAAGGAAGAAACAAAAACATAAACAGGGGAGGGAATAGGATGGAGGGGAAGAGACAGTCATCATTACTGTGAATGTGAATGGGATGAACTCTCCCATAAAACAGAGGCAGATAGCAGAATGAATTAAAAACCATAATCCTACAATATGCTGTCTACAAGAAACACATTTGAAACAAAGGAATACCCACAGGTTAAAGGTAAAAGGTTGGAGTATAATTTATTATGCCTCAGCTAAAGTAAAAAAAGCAGGGGTAGCAATACTTATCTCAGATAAAGCAAAAGCAAAAATAGATCTAATTAAAAGAGATAAGGAAGGAAACGATATCCTACTAAAAGGCACCATCGAGAATGAAGCAATATCACTATCTGATATATATGCACCAAGTGGTATAGCATCCAAATTCCTAGAGAAGTTAAAGGAATTGGAGGAAGAAATAGATAGCAAAACTGTACTAGTGGGGGACCTTAATCTCCCCCTCTCTAAACTCGATAAATCTAACCTTAAAATACACAAGAAAGAAGGTAAGGAGGTGAATAGAATCTTAGAGAGACTAGATATGATGGATCTCTGGAGAAAACTGAATGGGGATAAAAAGGAATTTACTTTCTTTTCAGCAGTGCATGGTACATACTCAAAAATAGACCATGTACTAGGGCATAAAAACCTCATAATCCAGTGCAAAAAGGCAGAAATATTAAATGTATCATTCTCAGATCATGATGCAATAAAAATTATATGCAATAAAGGGCCAGGGAAAGATAGACTAAAAACTAATTGGAAATTAAACAATTTAATCCTAAAGAATGGATGGATCAAACAAGAAATTATAGAAACAATAAATAATTTCATTCAAGAGAATGATAATAATGAGACAACATACCAAAATTTGTAGGATGCACTAAAGGCAGTTCTCAGGGGAAGTTTTATATCCCTGAGTGCATACTTAATTAAAGCAGAGAGAAGGGAGGTCAATGAATTGGACATGCAATTGAAAAAGCTAGAAAAAGAACAAATTGAAAATCCCCAATTTAGTGCTAAATTAGAAACATTGAAAACCAGAGGAGATATTAATAAAATGAAATTAAGAAAACTATTGAATCAATAAATAAAACTAAGAGCTGGTTTTATGAAAAAATCAACAAAATTGATAGACCCTTAGTCAATTTGATAAAAAAAAAGAAAGAAGAAAACCAAATTATGAGTATCAAAAATAAAAAGGGTGAACCTACCTCCAATGAATAGGAAATGAAAAAAATGAGGAATTATTTTTCCCAATTGTATGCACATAAATATGACAATCTTAGTGAAATGGATGAATATTTACAAAATCATAAGTTGCCCATATTAACTGAAGAGGAAGTGAATTACCTAAATAACCCCATCTCAGAAAAAGAAATCAAACAAGCCATCAATGAACTCCCTAGGAAAAAAATCTCCAGGGCCAGATGGGTTTACTAGAGAATTCTATCAAACATTTAAAGAACAACTGATTCCAATACTCTACAAACTATTTGGGAAAATTAGTGAAGAAGGAGTCCTACCAAACTCTTTCTATGACATAAATATGGTACTGATTCCTAAATTAGGAAGAGATAAAACAGAGAAAGAAAATTATAGACCAATTTCCCTCATGAATTTAGACGCAAAAATTTTAAATAAAATATTAGCCAAAAGACTCCAACAACTTATCACAAAAATAATACACCCTGATCAGGTAGGATTCATTCCAGGAATGCAAGGATGGTTTAATATTAGGAAAACCAGCAGTATAATTGAACATATCAACAATAAAACTAGCAGAAACCACATGATCATCTCAATAGATGCAGAAAAGGCTTTTGACAAAGTACAACATCCATTCCTATTAAAAACACTAGAAAGTATAAGAATAAATGGAGTCTTCCTTAAAATAGTTGATAGCATCTTTATCTTAAAATAGTTGATATCATCTTTATCTTAAAATAGTTGATAGCAAGTATTATATGCAATGGGTATAAACTAGAGGCCTTTCCAGTAAGATCAGGAGTGAAACAAGGGTGTCCACTATCACCCCTCTTACTCAATCTGGTACTAGAAACACTAGCAGTAGCAATTGGAGAAGAAAAAGAAATCAAAGGAATCAAATTAGGCAAAGAAGGGACAAGCTGTCACTCTTTGCAGATTATATGATGATATATTTAGAGAATCCTAGAGAATCAAATAAAAAAAAAACTACTTGAGACAATAAATAAATTTGGCAAAGGTGTAGGATACAAAATAAACCCACATAAATCCTCACCATTCCTGTACATATCTAATGAAACTCAACAGCAAGAGATAGAAAGAGAAATCCCATTTAAAGTCACTGTAGACATTATAAAATATTTGGGAATCTATTTGCCAAAACAAACCTAGAATCTATATGATCCCAACTACAAAACACTTCTCACACAAATAAAATCAGATCTAAATAGTTGGAAAAATATCAATTGCTCATGGCTGGGTCGAGCTAATATAATAAAAATGACAATTTTACCCAAACTAAACTATATATTTAGTGCCATACCAATCAATTTACCAAAAAACTACTTTGTAGAGTTAGACAAAATAATAACAAAACGGAAGGTGGACTAGCTATGCCAGATCTTAATCTGTATTATACAGCAGCAGTCATCAAAACTGCTTGGTTCTGGCAGAGGTGTAGAGTAGTGGATCAATGGAATAGATTAGGTGCAGGAGACCTAGCAATTAATGAATATAGTAATCTATTGTTCGACAAACCCAAAGACCCCAGTTTTGGGGATAAGAATGCACTATTTGACAAAAACTGCTGGGAAAACTGGAATACAGTATGGCAGAAACTGGTCATAGACCATTATCTAACACCATATACCAAAATCAAGTCTAAATGGGTGCATGATCTAGGTGTAAAGGATGATACTGTAAGCAATTTGGGAAAGCAAGGAATAGTTTACCTGACAAATTTGTGGAGAGGAGAAGACTTTAGGGCCAAACAATAATTAGAGAGCGTTATAAAATGCAAAATGGATAATTTTGATTACATTAAGTTGAAAAGCTTCTGTACAAACAAAGCCAATGTAACCAAGATCAAGAGGGAGGTGGGAAATTGGGAAAGAATTTTTACAACTTGTGTCTCTGATAAAGGACTCATTTCTAAAATTTATAGAGAATTGAGCCAAATCTATATGAATACAAGTCACTCCAGGATATGAACATGCAGTTTTCAGAGAAATGAAAGATATCTATCAGCATATGAAGAAATGCTGTAAATCACTATTGATTAGAGAAATGCATATCAAAACAACTCTGAGATACCACATCTCTCCAGTCAGATTGACTAAGATGACAAAACAAGAAAGTGACAAATGCTGGAGAGGATGTGGACAAATTGGAACACTAATACATTGCTGGTGGAGTTCTGAACTTATCTAACCATACTGGAGAGCAATCTGGAATTATTGCCAAAGGATTATAAATAATTTCATACCCTATGACCCAACAATACCACTTCTAGGGTTATATCCCAAAGAGATCATAGAAGTGGGAGAAAGACCCATATGTACAAAAAATATTTATAGCAGCCCTTTTTGTGGTTGCAAAGAATTGGAAACTAAAGGGGTGCCCATCAATTGGGGAATGACTAAACAAGTTGTGGTATATGAATGTAATGGAATATTATTGTGCTATAAGAAACGAGGAGGTGACGGATTTCATAATTACCTGGAGAGACTTATATAAACTGATGCTGAGCGAGAAGAGTAGGATCAGAAGAAATTTGTATATAATCACAGACATACCATATCTGTGATGACCAGTTATGACAGACTGGACTCTTTTCAGCAATGCAGTGATATAAGTCAATCCTGAAAGACTCAAGAAAGAGAGAAATGCGCCATCCAGAGATATAACTAGAAAGAACTGAGCCTGAATCCTGATGGAAGCAAACTAAATGATCTTTTTCATTGTTTGGTTTTATTTCTCCTTTACCATCTCTCATCCCACCTAGTACAATATGCCTTTGTAATTGGAATAATGTCTAATATGAATGTATTTGCAGATCCTATACTGTACTATATGCTGTCATGGGGGGAGGGGGGAGGGAAGTAAAGGAAAATTGAAAATAAAAAAAATCAATAAACACTTTTTAAGCACCTGTCATGAGCTACACATTGTGTCTGACACACAGTAGTTGCTTAGCAAATGATAACTTATTAATGCCTTTCACATTCATTTTCTCAATCACTCCATAAGCATTTGCTAAGCTCCTATTATATTTAATATAGTGTTCTAGGAGCTAGGGGTAGAAAGAAAAATAAAATATGGTGCCAGACCTTGAGGAGCTCACAATCTAGATGATGGTATGGTTGAGTAAAAAGATAAAAATGAAAGCATCTTTGCATTTGTTGCAATATTCATCAAGATTGGTTGAACAAGTTGTGGCATATGAGTGTGATGGAATACTACTATATTGGAATACTACTGTTGTATAAAATGGAATAGTACTGTTCCATAAGAAATTATGAGCTCAATGATATTAGGGGAAAAAATTGACAGACTTTCACAAAATAAAAAAGAAAATGAACCAAACCAAAAGAATGTTTTATTCAGTAACATTGTTTTGCGAACAACTTTGAGTGACTAAGTAATTTTAACTAATATAAATTCCTGAATTAAAGGCAAAGGAAGGACATCTGAAGGAAGATGCTATCTGCATCCAGAGAAATAATTGATAAGTAGAAATACAAAATGGTTTTATATATAAATAAATACATACATGTCCGTACATACACACATCCATCCATCCTTACACAAATACGTATTTGTGTCTAATCATAGCCATCTCCAGGATGGGGGGGGGGGGAAGAAAAATATATCATACTTTTTATATATTTTAAAGGAATAACAAATTGTAAATAGATTTTCAGTTTCACATGCTATCATTTTTCTGTATTCTACTATGTTGTTTCAAGTCGTACTTTATTCCTCAAGTTCAGAATAAAATAATTAAAATTGAAGCTTAAAATCATCAAAATTTAAAGCTATTAAAGATTAAAACTGCACTGATAATTTTATGACATGCTATATAACACAGATAGATAGATAGATAGATAGATAGATAGATAGATAGATAGATAGATAGATAATATAAGTGCAAGGTAACTTTTTTGTTTAGGGAAGGTACTAGTAGATGGAATAATGTTGAGCTGAGATTTGAAGGAAACAAGATCCTCAAGGAGCAGAGATGAGTAGGGAGTATATTAAAGGTATAATAAGAGTCAGTACTAAGGCTTGAGAAGGTATAGAATAGCAAACAGTCCAGTTTGATAGAATTGTTCGGATAAAGGGGATGAAAGAGGCTAGAGCGAAGTCCTGAGAGGCTGTGAGTTCGAAAATGAACAGTCTATATTTGAGCCTAGGGTTATACTCACCTCAAACATCTCCAAGATTCATTTTTTTTTCTCTCTTCTCTATCCCAACATCCACCTAACTGACACTGATTTTCCATAATATGATCATTTTCACAAATATGGTCATGCCACTCATCTTCTGCTCAAGAAATTTTGAGTAGCTCACTATTGCAGTGTTAAATAACAGTAATGATGACAATTGAGTCCTTTAAAGCATTTTACAGTTCTCAAAATTCTTTGTCTCATAATAACTATGTAAGGCATAGGCCATCTTATTTTACATCTTAGAAAACTAAGGGTTGGGAAGTTTTAGTGCCCAAAGTCACATGGCTCTTAGGCAGGGGTACAGGTCTGCAGTGGATTTAAACTTCAGACTTTTTAAGTCCAAATCCAACATTTTGCTTAAAACCCTGGGTTTTCTCTATGCCTCTTGGCACAGTGGATAGAGTTGTGGGCTTGTCATTATCACTAATTAGTTAAGTCCATGGACAACTTTCTAGGCCTCAGTTTCCCAATATATAAAATTAGTTCCATAAGGACTGCAGAACCTACCTCACACAGTTATTGAGAGACTCAATTAAGATAATATGATGCTAGGGCTCACAGCACTAGACTTGGAGTATGATGAGGCAGATTCAGAAGTCTCAAGTTTGTAATAATTTTCTCCTTGGAAGTATAATTATGATACATATGAATGGCTCATGATGATGCCCTCAATTAAAGAATGAAAATTAATTATTTTTGTGGGGGAGATTAAGATGTGGGGGGATTCAAGGACACTCACTTTCTCCTTCATGGTTCTAAGTGAGATTCATACCCTCAAACCCCTAACAAAGTGACATAAAGAAATGAAAAAGATAGGATTGATCGCAGGTCTCTATTGTTCAGGCAGATTCTGTCTCCAACACTATAAATAAGGGGAAGGGGAATATGCATTTATATAGTACCTCCTATATATTAGGCATTTTGCCAAGTACTTTTTACAAATCTTATTTGATCCTAAATATAACTCTGTGACTTAAAGTACCATTATTATCCCCTTTTTACTATTAAGGATACTGAGGTAAACATGGGTTAAGTGACTTGCTAAGGGCAAGTTAATAAGTACCAGCTAACAAATTAATATGTTAATAAGTACCAGAATCTGGATTTGAACTAAACAAAGCAAAACAAACCAGTCTTATAACTCACCACCGCTATCTCTAACTGTCTGTCTGACTCAGACCTAGTAACTTAACTCCTCTGTGCTCTGAGAAACTCTCTAAGACTATAGAAGTTGCAGAGCTGTCCTCAACACACACTGGTAGCAAGTTTTCCAACATGAGCAGAAGTCCTTCACCTGAAACTCCTTACATTTAACAAAATCACAGGTCTGGTAAAAATAAAATCTTTTTTTTAAACAAATACTTTATTAACTTCTGTTTTACATAATTCATTTCCGAAAGATTTTGAGTTACAATCATTCCCCCCCGCCCCGTTATTCCCCTACCAAACCTCCCAGAATAGCAGTCCCACAAGATATTGCTTCCTCCAATCTGCTCTCTCCCATACCTTCTCCCATACCCCCTTTGACTTTTCCATTAGAGGAAGGTGAATCTTTGTGTCCCAATGCCTGCACATCTTATCTTGCAATTACAAGCAAAAGAGTATTAATAAGAGTATTTATATATATTTGAAACATTTAATATTAAGACCTCAAATTTCAGATCCATTTCCTTCCTCCCTTGTCACCCATTCCCTCTGTGGAGATAAGTAATTCAGTAAATGTTGTACATGTCTAGCTATGCAAAACATTATCATAGTAGATATATTGTACAAGGCTGCTTATAATTCCCTCCCACTCATCCCACCCCCACCTGGTCCATTCCCTACATGATCCTGTCCCTCTTCTATAGTGGGTACTTCCAACCTCCCCTCACCCCAAGGATACCCTCCCATCCATCATCCCTCCTTTCATCCCCCTTCCCCTATTCTGCTGTAGGTTGAGATACCACATTTAGTATGCATGTCATTCTCTCCCAGAACCAAATTCAATGAGAATGTGGTTTTGCCTTTTTGCCTTCCTATTCTTCCCCTCCCTTGCAACCACTTCCCCTTGCTTCTTCTACATGAGATAGTTTACCCTACCCTGTCTCTCCCCATCTCCTCTTGCCACTTTCCTCTTTCACCTCATAATTTCATCCCTTGAGTATTCTCCCTTCCCAACAAATTCAACCTATGCCCTCTATCCATATATAACTGTAACCATATACACACACATTCTCATATGTATTCATATGACCACACACCCTTCTTCCATTATTTTCATAGTGAGAAAGATATCATCAGTCACAGTTATTGCTTTTCCATATAGGAATGTAAATAGTTCAACTTTGATAAGTTCCTTTTGATTTCTTTTCCCTGATTACCTTCTCAGGCATCTCTTCCTTCTTGTGTCTGGATGTCAAATTTTCTATTCAATTCTGGTTTTTTCCTCAAGAATGCTTGAAAGTGGGGGCTCACTTTGAGAAGTGTTGTATGATTTGACCAGATGAGACTCTGGGAAGCCGTTGTTGAGAGCCCCCCAGCTTTGAAAACCCAGATGTTGATACTTCCCTCTCTGGTAACTGTGATTTGGTATTGATATAATGGTTGGACAGCTTGGAAGCCTGTCTGTTTGATCTGTAAGTTCTGTAACTCTGAAGTTTGGGGTGCTGACCTTTTCCCCCTGAACTAGGTAAGGTATGTTTGTTTTATTAAAGTAAGCTTGTTAACCCATTTGGAGTTGCTTTCCTTTTGAAAAGCAGATCTAAGAACCTGTGTTGGCAGTCACCCTGGGGATATTGGGGTGCTTGCCGCTACAAAATGGCGACGAGGGATGGGATCTGCTGAGTAAAAGGAAAGTATGGGGGCTGGGATAATTGTTTGTTTCCCAGTTGTGGTAGCTGTGATTCTGTGGAGCCATGGAGCAGGAGAGAACGACCTGCATGCTGACTTCACTGAGCTGAGAGCAGGAATGGTGAGCTGCCTGCATGGAGACCTGTGGAGAAGCCTGGAGCTGCTGCCTTCTGCTGGAGGAGAAGGAACCCAGGAGTTTGGAGTTCAGCCACAGGACAAGATAAGGACTGTGTGGCAAAGCAGGGGCACTGAATGTGTTTCCTTGTTGCATCCCACAGTTTGGGACCCAGGGGGAGGATGGACTTGTGACTGGTGGGTGGGGTGAAGTGCCATGGACCCCAAGGACCCCACTTTGGTTTTGTTGCCCAGCTCCCTCTCTGGACTTGGAAGCAGGGGCTGGAGCAGTGTTGTGGGAAGCACAACCCCCTCCTCCCAAGAGAACTTTTATGTGATAATGCTTTGTATTTTGTGAATTGATGTGAAAATGCAATGTACTTTGTTTAAGGCCCAGTGGCCACTTTGGTAACTTTAGATGTACCTTGAAAATATGACTTAAGGGATGGTTAGTGATAATTGAAATGTAAATTGTCTATGCTATGGGCATGCTTAGTAAGACTTTACTGAATAAGTGACTAATTGTACTTTGAGATATTGTTACAGATAAGAGACTAATTGAGTTAATCAAGACTTTGCCCCATGAGTGGAAGACTTGGACTATTGTATTTTGAGATTATATTGTGATTTTCTTATGTATCTGGAAAATGTGACCTAAGAGATGTTTTAGTGCTAATTCAAATGTAAGTTGTGTGTGCTATGGGCAAGAAAGATCTTGGGGCCGAATGTAATGGAAATGCAAATTTAAAGATCTTCCCTGCCCCTAGCTTAAGTGCACCTGGAGCCTGTGGTGGGAGGCTTGTTTTTCAGGAAAGCCCATACCTTGATACTTTGTGATTGGGCAGTGGGTCCAGAAGGTTGTTACATTCTCTGAGCCAGGAGAAGGCTATATAAACCCTGAGGAGAGGCTTTGCTTTGGGGCTCACTTTGAGAAGTGTTGTATGATTTGACCAGATGAGACTCTGGGAAGCCGTTGTTGAGAGCCCCCGGCTTTGAAAACCCAGATGTTGATGCTTCCCTCTCTGGTAACTGTGATTTGGTATTGATATAATGGTTGGACAGTTTGGAAGCCTGTCTGTTTGATCTGTAAGTTCTGTAACTCTGAAGTTTGGGGTGCTGACCTTTTCCCCCTGAACTAGGTAATGTATGTTTGTTTGATTAAAGTAAGCTTGTTAACCCAAAAAAAAAAAAAAAAAGAATGCTTGAAAGTCCTCTATTCCACTGAATGACCAAATTTTCCCCTGAAACAGGGTAGGTGACCCTTGGGTTCATTCCCAGTTCATTTGCCCCCTGGAATATCATATTCCTTGCCCTTTGATCCCTCAGTGTAGAAGCTGCCAGGTCCTGGGCTATTCTGATTGTGTTTCCACAATATTGAAATTGTTTCTTCCTGGCTGCTTGGAGTATTTTCTCCTTGATCTGGGGATTCTGGAACCTGGCTATAATATTCCTGGGAGTTTTCTTTATGGGATCTTTTTCAGGAGGTGATTGGTGGATTCTTTCAACCTCTAATTTGCCCTCTGGATCTAAAACATCAGGGCAGTTTTCCTTGAGAATTTCTTGAAGGGTGATTTCTAGGTTCTTTCTTTGATCATGGCTTTCAGGTAGTGCAGCAATTTTTAAATTGTCTCTCCTGGATCTATTCTCCAGGTCAGTGGTTTTCCCCATGAGATATTTCACATTGCCTTATAATCTTTCATTTGTTTGGATCTGCTTAACAGCATCTTGATTTCTCATAAAGTCATTAGCTTCCATTTGCTCCAGTCTAACTCTGAAGGAATGAATCTCCTCAGTGAACTTTTGGGATTCTTTTTCCATCTGGCAAATTCGACTTTGTAAGGCATTCTTCTCCTCATTGCCCTTTTGGGCCTCCTTTGCCATTTGATTTAGTCTATTTTTAAGGTGCTGTTTTCCTCATTCAGGCTGTTGACTCTCATTTCATACTTTTCCTGCATCCTTCTCATTTCTCTTTCCAATTTTTCCTCCACTTCTCTTATTTAATTTTTAAAGTCCTTCTTGAGGTCCTCTATGGCCTGCAACCCGCTCATGTTTTCCCCTGGGGCTTTTGGAGCAGGACTTCTGACCTCATAGTCCTTTTCCTGCTCTATGCCTCCAAAATAGGAGTCTAGGGTTGCATTTTTCTGTTTCCTTTGCCTTGGCATATTGCCACTTAATTTCTTGACTTTGGGGCTTGTTGCCACACTATGGCTTTAAGGCCAGATAGAGGAATTTTCGTCCTGAACGTGTGGGGGGAGACTTTTGTTTCTGGCAAGCTATAAACCCACCCACGATGTCCACCCTAGTCACAATCCAGATCCAGGAAGGTTAAAGCAAGAGCGATTACCCCCCAAGACTTATCGCTGGATCTCCCTACAATTCGCAGGCCAAGAGCTGGAGCTGCCTCTGAAAACTACAAAATGGCATGTCTCTTCAGCATGTCTCCTAGCCTCCAGGGGAGGGAGCCGACATATTCCCAAAATACTGGTCCCAAAGTCCATAGGACACTAACCTCTTACTTTGTCCTAGGCATATCTATGTTGATAATTCTGGAGTTGCCACAGCTGCTGGTGTTCTGGGGTCTCTTCAGCCGGCTGCTGGCCCTGCTGCCCTGGGGCTAAAACCTTGGCTTAGGGGGACCTCTGCTCACGCAGACCTGGGCTCGGCTTGGCTCTCCGCACTCTGCGTGCTGTCAACTCCCAGAAAGCTGAGCTGGTCCTTCCTGAAGGGCTGCTGGGCTGTCCTCACCGTGAGGTTAGCTTCTCTGTGTCATTCTGTGGATGCTGGGGCTCCAGAAGTTGTTCAGAGTCCCCTTATACATAGTTTGGGGGGAATCTGGGGGCAGAGTGGCTTTGATAAGCTGTTTCTACTCCACCATCTTGGCTCCGCCCTCAAAATATAAAAAAATAAATAAATAAAATTAGTTAGAAAGGCAAATCAGTGGCAAAGGATCAGTCAGAAGATCCGGATTTTAATTCTGCCTCAAATTCTTTCTGTCTATGTAAATTCAGATGAATCAATTGACCTTTCTAAGGTATTAGTTATTTCATCTATAAAATAAAAGTATTGAACTCAAATGTCTCAAAAGTCTATTCTAATCCTAATTCTATAATCTTATAATATGTTTATTTGAAATTTACTGAAAAGTAAAGATGATTTGGTGATTTAGTATTAGGATTAAAGTTTATTGTGAATTCAAATTAAAAAATGAGATTTTGAGAAAAGGGAAGAACAATTTCTAGGGGAAAGTTTGTTGCAGTGAGAATAGAGGGTTCTTTATTATATAGACAATAATTTTTCAAGGATCTAGTAATTCAACATAATTAGAACAGTGTAACTCATGAAGGAGAGAGATGAAGTTGGCATTATTATTTAAAATCCTACAGATACTTTTCAAACCATCATTCATTTTACTTGTTTTCCTTCTTATTGCAGAATATAGAATAACAAAGAGAGGAGGGGTAAAAGGCTTATGTGTTTACAAGATTTTCTAATCATTTTCTATCTTCAAGTGTATGTATACTTAATATAGGTCCACCATGTTGTAATCTGGACAAATACAGAGCCATGCATGTATTTATATCTTTCATTTGAATATACAACAAGAACCATGAAAATATAGCCATGCGGGCAAAGTGTACAACTCTTGTATTCTAGTTGTATGAGTCCAAAGGGTAAAAAAAATAAAAAAGAAACAAATAAAAATAAAAACTCATTGTGGGAAAAGGAAATCTATAAAGGAAAATGTCAAACTTCTGACTTTCCTGGAAAACACAGAGGGATATGGCTAAGCAAACACAGAAACTGTAATGCCCAAACAACCTCTTGATAGTTTCATGAATAATTATCCACTTGGTTGCTGTCAAATATTCTTGGCATCTCCTGATTTTCTGCTGATTCAGTAGTATGTCAATAGGACCCATAGAAAAGGAATGTTTGAATTGAATGACCAAAAGCAAATCAGTACAATAATTTTAGAATTGAGGGCTTAAAAATGGTTCTGAGAAAGTCAATATTGTTTTGCACCTTTTGACCTAAAAAGGAGAAAGAAGGACATAATTTAACATCTGGATTTTATCAGGTATGAAAGTAAAACCTCAAATAAACAGAACTTAAAAAAATAGTGCTCCAATTAAAAATATTTTTGTTTCCATTACATCTTTAGAAGTGAATCAATGTAGAGATTTTATAATCTATAACTTTGCTGGGAATGGAGTGCATATAATGAGGGTCAGAAAAATGCATATATGTAAATATAAATGTGTGTGTGTGTGTGTGTGTGTGTGTGTGTGTGTGTGTGTATTTGTAAAGACTTAAAGAGCTAATCAAAGGGAATTCTACTTGAACTGGAAGGAGATAGTGACCCATATATAGCAGTTACAAGGCAACATACAAGGAAGGGGGAAATATCACTTATTCAAAGAGAATAGATTAAACAAAAGAAGCAGTAGAATATCACATTATATTTATAAGACATAATCCCTTGTGAAAATCTCTTTGTAAAAAGACATTTAAGAAGAAGAGTTGGTTTCCAAAAATTTGCAGGAGAAAATATTCAGGTAAAAGAACAATATTAATATTCATCTGTTCTGATCTCCATACACACATGAATAATATGGATAATATCCAACACAATGAATAATAAATAAAATTAGGTCATTAGATTAAGAAAAACACACATGAGCATTATTGAAACTTGTTGTATCACTCATAATATGAATCATGGTTATGGAAAAGTATACTTGATTTAATAGTATATAGATGGAAAGAATAGTAGATTAGAGTCAGGATATCTCAATTTGAATCCGCCTCACAAACTTACCAGATATGTGATGCTAAACAGTTCATGTAAGCTCTCAGTCTCTGTTAGCTCATCAATATAAAATGGAATAATAAAAGCAACCACCTCACATTGCTGTTTTAAGATCAGAGAGATATATGTATATGTATGTGTGTGCATGTACATATGTATACATGTATATATTTGTGTCTGTTTTTAAACTTTGTTGAATATAAAGTACTATAGAAATATTATTTGTTGTTTTTTTAACCTATTATAATTTCAGTGATTTCAATAGGGTTAGTATTTTCTTCAGTGACACAGATGGTTAACCAACCCAGAACTGTAGTAGACTATAATCATGAGTTGTAATAGAATAAATTCCTCACCAAATGATCAAGCTTCTAAGGTGGAAATTTATCATTTTAGGCTGGTCATTGGGTGACTAATATATGCTTAACAAATTGAAGGACCATAAAATACTGACACACATATAAAAATAATTTTGATGAAGAAAAGAACAGGGACTGTACAAAAACATAGCTTCACTTACACAGAAATTAATTAAGCAACTTAATTGAAGAGGATATGAAGAAGATGGAAATAAGGGCATGTAACAAAACACAAAGGAGAGGCATGTTTTTATGAGAATGCAATTTGAATAAAGGCATGTTAGAAATGTTCATTAAATTTGAAGTTCACACAAATATGAGAAAGACAGGGAGAGAGAGAGAGAGAGAGAGAGAGAGAGAGAGAGAGAGAGAGAGAGAGAGAGAGATCGGTGACATACATGAAAAAAGGTCGGGATATAAAATTCTTTGACAGGCTAGTAACATGATCTAAAATACATAAAATAAAATTCAGTAGAGATAAGTGTAAAACCTAATAATTGGTCTAAAACATCTGCATAACAAATACAAAATAAGCAAGGCATCTCTAGAAAGTGGTAAATATTGCCTCTTTAATCATATCAGAAAAACTGTTAGTTGAGAACAGGAAGAGATTGTCAACCTAGAGAATTTCCAGAAGGACAGTAAGATACCATAAAAGATGGTATGAGCTCCTGGTATAGGAAGATATTTGGAAAGAATAGGATATGTTTAGTCTAGAGAAGAGAAATCTTAGGGATAATATAGTAACTGTTTCCAAGTATTTAAAGGTCTCTCATATTAAAGAGGGGAAAAATATATTCTGCTTTCTCCTAGAGGATAAAAATAAGGAACAGTGAGTGGAAGTTTTACAGAGGCAAATTAGGTATGATGTGAGGATGAACTATTTAAATAGCAGGGCAATTTGACAGTGAAATGTACTAAATTGTAAGGTAGTAGCTTTTCCTTTTAGTGGAAATCTTCAAGGAAAGAATTGATGGCCACTTGTCAGGTGAGTAGTAGAAATAAATTCTTTTTTCTCTTTTAAGTTGAACTAGATGGCCTCTGGGGTCTATTCCAACTTTGAAATCATCTGGTTCTATGAATTTCAAGAGCACAAAACTAATTATGCTCATAACATATTCTAAAGAGAATGGGAAATCTTATTTTAAGCTGAAGTTCAAGAAGAGAAAAAAACAACAACAAAATTTTGGAACATCTGACTAGGCCATCTTTACTACACCTGAGTGAACTGAAAGAGTTGTTTGAATGTTATAACCATGTGGCCATTAATGAGCTTCAATTTGTAGTGGAAATAATGAAATTTGTGGAAAATTGTGGATTTTTGGTGATACAAAAGCAAAGTTTTTGGTCTGACTGTCAAAAAAGGAAAATAGATGATGATGGTGGTGATGATGATGATGATGGTGGTGGTGGTGATGATGATGATGATGATGATGTTTATAAAGGGCCTAGTATGAGGCCAGGAACTGTCCTAAATGCCTTACAAATATTTTTTCCTTTAATTTCTTTTGATAGAGTCTACAACGTGTAAACTGTGAGATGTACTTCAACTCCTTGAAAAATTAGAAAAAATACAAGAGGTTGTATTGTTCTATAGGCTATATAACAGAAAGTTTGTACCCAGAGTTCCCCTGGAAACTTCCAGACACCTCAAAGAGAACTTGAATTAATATTCTGGTTGATAGTAGATGATTAATTCCTTGATTTCATATGGTCACAGTGTAACCCATTGCTGAAATGATTTGTTATTTTGGCATGACTTGGCAAAGGGAAAAATGGTACTACATTAAGGGGAAGACAATTAACTCTGTCTTCAATAAAATTTCAAATACTCATCATGTAACTCCTACAATTCCACTGAAAGGTGGGGAAAACTGACTGTTCTCCAACCAAACATCACGCTGACTTCACCCATGTGGCAGTTAGTGTAGTGTGACTTTGCCTTTTCCACTTTTGTGATTTTTCTTTTTCTGATCTTTTGTAAATGATAATCTATCCAGAGATAGATATAGTCAGTTTTGCAAATATTCTTGAGTCTGGAGAACCTGGGTCCATTGAATGAAACTGAATGGCAGCAAGTGGACCTCCAATGAAGATTACCATTGATATGTTGAGGGTAGCTTAATGCTATGTTTGGACAGTACAAAGCCCACTAGAAATGTACAGTGTCTAATAAGCAGTTCTATGCACTGATTTACATTCTGATGAGGTTCAGATTTTCTCCTCCTAGCAAATTATAAAATGGTATATAAATTATACCACCAAATCTTATTCCGAGTGTTTTGTTTTTGTTTTTTTGTTTCTTTTTATTTGTTTGTTCACAGGCAGCCTTGTGAGTGTCTCTGTTTAGCCTACCTTATGTGGGTAGGAAATAATATTTGCCTTTACCTGATTCTCATTGTACATTAAATACTTGAAGAACTATCCTTGATAGGGAAACCATAGATTTAATCCTATGCTTAAACTTTAAATAGTCTTCCCCTTAGGGCTTCATAATGGGGGGGGGGTGTTAATGAACCAATAATGATGAGGAAAAGATCCTCACTCTTCTTTCATTAGAGGTCAGGCTCCCCCAATCAAATGAAATACTTAAGATTATGTAGCAGCAAGCACCCCAACATCCCCAGGATGGCTGCCAACTCAGGTTCTTAGATCTGCTTTTCTAAAGGAAAGCAACTCAAAATGGGTTAACAAGCTTACTTTAATCAAACAAACATATATCATTTACCTAGTTCAGGGGGAAAAGGTCAGCACCCTGAACTTCAAAGTATACAGACAGTAGTTTCAAAACAGAGAAACAGACAGATCAAGCAGACAGGTTTCCAAACTGCCCAACCATTACATACAGCAATACCAAATCACAGTTACCAGAGAGGGAAGCATCAACATCTGGGTTTTTAAAGCCAGGGGGCTCTCAACAGCTGCCCAGAGTCTCATCTGGTCAAATCACACAACACTTCTCAAAGTGAGCCCCAAAACAAAGCTTCTCATCAGGATTTATATAGCCTTCTCCTGCCTCAGAAAATGTAACAACCTTCTTGACCCACTGCCCAATCACAAAGTATCAAGGTGTGGGCTTTCCTGAAAAACAAACCTCCCACCACAGGCTCCAGGTGCACTTAACCTAGGGGCAGGGAAGATCTTTAAATTTGCATTTCCATTACAGATTAGAACATATCAAACCCTTCAAAGAGATAAGTAAGTACAATGTCCTAGCCTTTCTGGGCACAATAATTGTTGCTTAATGCAACTGAGCCTTTAAAATAAAATTTTAAAAAATGGTGAGTATTTTGAACAAGTATAAATTATTCAAATAAAAGTCATCCCAAGATGGAATCATTTTCTTGTGAATAAACCAATATCAGGGCAATTATGTATTTTTAAATGGTAAAAAATATTTGATATTTTATAAGATTTGCAAAGTGCTGTTCAGTTCACATGACTAACAAAGTGATACATTAGACATTTTCTCCAGGTATCACAAACTCCCCCACATAGGAAATACTTTCAAAATGTAAGAAGAGAAATATATTTAAGGCTTTGTTAAATGCTCACATCTTAGTTTTCCTAAAAATGATGGAATAAAAGAAAAATATTCAATTTACAATATTTATCAGATATGGGACAGGTAAGAGGAAGCTAGGAGATGGATAGAGAGTTGAACTTCAAGTCAAGAAGAGCAGAGATCAAATTCTACTGCAGAAAATTATGAGTTGTTTGACTCTTGACAGATTACTTATACCTATCTTGTTCAGTTTTTTTATAAATAAAATTGGTTTAACAGTAGAATCTATCTTATACAGTTGAAATGTGATAATATGTGGAAAAAAGATTTGTAAATATTAATGAATATTTGAACATTGGCTATTACTATAAAAAGTTAAAGTAATCTTATTATATCTTTAGACCATGATACCAAGAATCCTAACAAAATGACAACTTGAGGAATTACCAGTATAAAAGGCTAATTCCTAAAGCTCAATAACTCTTTTTTTAGGGCTATTGGGGTTAAGTGACTTGCCCAACGTCACATGGCTAGTTTTTGTGTTAAGTGTCTGATTCCAGATTTGAACTCAGGTCTTCCTGACTCCAGGGCTGGTGCTCTATTCACTATGCCACCTAGCCACCCCTAAGCTCAATAGCACTTACTACACTTCTGTCAGAACCTACAACCAACCCACTGGTTTGTGCTCTGGGATTAACGTTTCCTTACTACAATAATAAAGATGATAATAACATTTAATAACATCAACCAATAATAACTAACATTTATATCATGCTTACAATGTACCAGGCACTATGGTCAGCACATTACAACCATTCTCTCATTTGATCCTCACAAAAACCTTGGGAAATAAATATTCTTATTATCCCCATTTTACAGATGAAGAAAGTGAGTTAAAAAGAGGCTAAGTGACTTGTCTGGGGTCACAGAACTAATGATTATCTGAGGTCATATTTGAACTCATGTCTTCCTGAGTCTAGCCTGAGTAATCTACCTATTGCATCACCTAGCAACCTAAGTTTTCGTAGCAAACCCTTCCTCTCTTCTTACTCCACCATTCTGTGGCAAGAAGTACTGCACTTCAACATTTCCTTGTCACTAATGGAGGAAGAAGAGGTATATGATAAGTATGCTTCTGGTAGCCACTATAGTAGTACTCAGATAGAAAAATAAGAAACAGAGAGAAATGAGGTAGGAAATCAACACTACTGTGGCATTGTACCAGATTTAATGGATAGGGATTGGCCTATAGCTGAAACCAGTCTTTTTCCTCTGAAAGTCATTATGGCACAGGCTGAGGCCAGTGAAAAAGTACATTTTCCAATGTAGAAGGAGTTCAAGAAAGCTTTTTAGTACAGACATTAAGGATTTTCCATTTAAAGGGGATGGAATTAAAAAGTGAAAGGAGAATATTAAGAAAAACTTACCTTAAATTTAAAAAGCTATCATGAGACAAGAAAATTCATTTTTAAAAATGGAAATACTAAAGCACGTGTTATTTTTTTACATCATCTGGAAAGATATTGAAAGAGAAGAGAACTGAGAACTAAGATAGCAGAGTAGAAACAACTCCACTTAACTCTCCCAACATTTCCCTCCAGACAACTTAAAAATAATGTGCCAAAATAAATTCTCGTATTACAGAGCCAACAAAAGGTCATGATGAAACATTTTTACAGACTAAGACAATGTAAAAATTCAGTAGGAGAAATCTATGACACTGGGTGGGGCCACCTCAGAATGCACATGGCAGCAACACCAATGAAGGGTGCTGTAGTCAATTGAGAAAGTAGAAGCAGCAGATTTGGAGGCCCTCAACTCTCCAAAAAAGTAAGGAGTTTGAGTTACTATCAAAAATTAATTACAGGGGATGCTGAGGAGCCACAGGGCACAAGAAACTGTCACATTATCAATAAGTATCTCCTAATTGCAATTCGAAGGCATAAAGGAGCACTAACACTTGCACCTGCAGAAGAGTAGGAACCCTGGTCACAGTTCCATGGCCAAGAGGAGCACAAGTACTTGATGTTTAGGGAAATAGAAGCCTTTCTGGGTAAACACTAGAGTAAAGACCATGAGAACACTGACCACATCTCTCCTTGAATCACACCACCTTGCAACATTGCCCCCTGCTCCACCTTGGGAACAAAGTCCAATTTTAACATCACATCAAAAGTCAATAAATAGGCTAGAAAATGAACAAACAAAAAAGACACTGACCATAAAAAGCTACTATGGTGACAGGGAAGATCTAGACAAGGAAGATCGAAGCTTTTTCATCAACTTTTCAGCCATACCTTCCTTTCTGTTCTCTCCTTTTTTATTTTCCTTTTCGACCTTCTTTTCCTTGGGTTCCTTTGGAGGCTTTTTGTCCATCATCTTGAGAGAAGGGAAAGAGGCTAATCAAATTCTTAAAGGAAATGCTAATGAGTAACAGGAAGAAATATATAGTAAAACTTTACTAATGGGGGACATGAAGACCCTCTTGCCACAAGATAAATACAGCCATAAAATACATAAGAAAGAGGTTAAGAAGATGGAAAAAAGTGAGAAAATTAAAATGGAGAAAACTGAATAATAATAGAGTAGTATACGTTTCACTCAGATGTTCACAGTACATTCTACAAAAATTTACTATGTTTTAGAGAATAAAACCTTATAGATAAATGCAGAAATATTAAATAAACTACTGTGAGTTGACATTGTAATAAAATATATTTAATTATGTCCTTAGTAGCATAGATTAAAAATTATTTGGAAACTAAATCTTCTAATCCTGAAGGATTGGATCAAAGAACAAATCATAGAGACATTCAATAATTTCATTAAACATAATGGCACTAATAAGAGAGCATATGAAATTTTTGAGATGAAGCCAAAATAATAATTAAGGGAAATTTTATATCTCTAAATGCTACATCAATAAAAAAGAAAAAGACCAAATCAACTAATTGTGCATTCAATTAAAAATAACTAAAAATAACAAATTAAATATGAAAATAGCAATCCAGAAAATTAATGGCAGATTAATAAAATCAAATGGAAAATGAATACATAAATAATTAAAAATAATTATAATTATTTATTAATATCACTATAACTATATAATTAATATAAATTTAATAATAAATAAATGAGGTGGCTTTATGAAAAATTAAGATAGATGAACCATTGATTAATTTGATATACAAAAGAAAAAAGAAAATTGAATTACCTATGTCAAAAATCAAAAAATTGAATTGTCACCAATGAAGATAAAATTAAAGTAATTATTACTAGCTATTTTCCTAATAATATGCCAATACATTTGACAATCTAAGTGAAATGGATAAATATTTACAAAGATATGAATTGTCCAAAATAACAAAAGAAAATTATGTATTCCTTAATCCTAAGGAAAAGAAATTGTCAAGGTATAAATGAACTGCCTAAGAGAAAATTCCTGGGGCAAGACAAATGAATATAGGATGGGATTTAGACCAGGAATGCAGGTCTGGTTCAATATTGATGAAAATTATAAGCATAATTGACCATATCAATAATAAAAACAATAAAAATCATATAATCATCTCAATAAATTCAGAAAAAGCTTTTGAAAAAATAAAGCACTCATTCCTATATTAGGGGTAATACTAGATAGCATAGGAATAAATGGAGTTTTCCTTGAAATGACAAACATTATCTACCTAAATCCAAGAGCAAGCATGATCTGGAATGAAGATACCCAAGAAGCCTTCCTGATAAATAAGAAGTGAAACATATCACTATTATTATTCAATATTGTACTAGACATACTAGCTTTGGTAATCGGAAAAGAAAAAGAAATTGAAGTTAGGTAAATAGATAATGAAGAAAGCAAACTATTATTACTCTTTGAAGAGAATATGATATTATACTTACAGAACCCTAGATATTCATTGTAAAGCCAAACATGAGCAGCTTTCCAGAGGACTGCTTCTATGGAGAGCTTCAAAGTTCTGATTACATAGTATAGTGTACTCTCTATTTATTCAGCAGTAAATTAAAGCAAAACATTCATAGAAATCAAAGCACAGCATTCACAATGTTATGACATAACAACTTATCACTTAAATGGCCACATAGTTTTAAACAAAGTAAATTCATTTAGTAAATCAATCATTTAGTAAGTACTTAATCCTTAAGGGACACAAAGTACAAAGGTCAAAGTTCTCCACCCCTAGGTCACAGTAAATCATAATCTTCTCATTCAGCATCAGGTACCTAAGAGATCTTTCCATCTTGACTTGAGGCTGACTCTCAGCTTCCATGGTCCCTCTTCCATGGTCCTACTTTCTGCCCAATTCTACACAACTGTAATCTGGGTTCAAAGGCAGGCAGCTCCCAATTCCTTGCCTACTTATTTGTCCAGTTCCTCACCCAGTTCCCATTCCATATTCAATATCACAGTGTCCACTCCATCTCAAGTCCTTCACAGTTCCTGTTTCTGGGAAGACAAAGCTTGACAGAGCCACAATAATATTCATACACACTGCAAGCACCACCATTAATTCACTATCTGCCTGTGAAATCAACCCAGACCAACCAACAAGGTCTGGGAGCTCAATACAAATCATCAGTGTAGAAATCAACAAAGAACCACAAACAAGGTTGACAAACAAATCATCAGTAAAGTCCCAGGACCTCCAAAACCTTCCTCCAGGACTTCTGTAAACAGAAAACCAGAAAATCCTCTTTCAGGCCTTCCAGTAAAGTCCCAGGGATTCTGTACAAAGTATCACAAACAAACATCAACACAAGCAGAACAGACAAACATAGAGTGCTGGAATACCACAAGTTTCCTCCTTCTCCACAACAAGAGCTCCCTTCTCAGTTCTTCTCAGTTCTCAGTTCAGTTCTCAGTTCTCTTCTATCTCCAGCACTAGTGCTCAGCCTCCATGCTGCATGCTACCAGCAGTTTGGCTCATAGCAGTTCTTGTTCCCAGCAGCTCTGGCTGGCTTCCAGAAACTCTGACTCCCAGCAGCTCTCAACTTACAGCAGCTCTCAGAAGCTCCCAGGATCCCAGCAATTCTCACTCTCTCTCTCAATCTCTCTCTCTCTCTCTCTGTGTGTGTGTGTGTGTGGCCAATTATGGCTCTCTAGTTCCGGCTTTTCCTTATATATGGTATTAGCTCCTCCATATTCCACCCCTTCCTGTTACATCAGCAACTTCCTCTCTCTCTGGGATTCATAAGTTATGGATCTTAATACTTGATACAATCATGAATTGAAACAAGGTGCTCAATAGTTAAATAGCTGAAACAAGTTGTTAACTACTTCTTTGCTTGCTACTACAAGTGGCAGGGAAGATCTTCAAATACCCATTACCATTACAATCATCTAAAAATCATTTGAAACCATGAGGAACTTTTGCAAAGTTGTTAGCAAAGGATATGAAACAGACTCACATAAATCCTTGGTTTTACTAAATATTGCCTCCAAAAAAATCCAGAAAGAAGATACAGGAAAAATAATTAAATTTAAAATAACTACTGGCAATATGATTTAGTTGCTGGTTTGTTTGCCTGCCAAGAAAAACAGAAAATATATTAACACAATTACAAAGCACTTTTCACATAAAGAAAGATCCAAACAACTGGAGAAATATTTGTTGCTCATAAGTAGGCTGAGTTAATATAATAAAAATGATAATTTTCCCTAAATTAATGTACTTAGTGCCATGCCACTCATACTACCAAAGAATATTTCATATATATATATATATATATATATATATATATATATATGAAAAATAATTCATCTGGAAGAACAAAAGTTCAAGTATGTGAAGGAAAGAGTCCTAGCAGGACTCATTTAGTAACTCAATCATCAAAACAATCTAGCCAAGAAATATAGCTTAGGTACACAAAACACAGTACTAAATGTCTATAGTAATTCAGTATTTGATAAACCCAAAGATCTAAATTTTTGACTCAAGAAGTCACTATTTGACAGAAAATGCTAAAGTATACAAAGAAAAAAAAACTTGGAAAAATTTGGCAGAAAAAAGGTATGGACCAGGATATCTACTGCTGGACCAGGAGTAAGAAAGAAATCAGAAAACTAGGAAAAGAATCCCCAATTGGCAAGCAGTTAAAGTACATGAATAGAGAGTTTTCAGAAGAAGAAATTTAAACTATCTATAGCTGTAAGAAATGCTTGAAAGTACTATTGATTAGAGAAACACAAATGAAAACAACTGAGGTACCACCTCACACTTATAAAATTTGCTAATATTACAGAAAAAAGTAAAGAAACACAACATGCACCAGAAAATGATTTATCCTGCAAACCCGAACCATATCATTAATGAAAAAGTATATGCTTTTGATAAGACTCCTTCAAAGTACTCTTATGAAAATATAAACAAAAGATATGATCAGATTTTCAGGACTTTGATGAGAGGCCAGAGATTTGGGCACCAAGCTCCTTCCAAATTCTTCTTTTTTTGAAAACTATGATCTGAATTCTCCATGTAACTAATTCTTCACTTTTTATTAGCAGCTCAGTTTGGTTTGAATTCCATAGAATACTATGCCCTCATCTCATGAAGAGGCTCCAACTCCCCCCTCCCTGCCCCACACACCAAAAAAACAACTCAATTTTCAGTTTCCTTTTGTGTACAATATTCCCCTATTAGATTGTAAGCTCTTTGAGAGCAGAGACTGTCTTTGTTTTTTCTTGTTTGTATCCCCAGCACTCAACATAGTCTCAGCACATAGTAGATGCTTAATAAATATTTATTGAAATAATTGTATATTTGATTTATATTTATAAACAACATTATACAGCATTAATAAAAGAAAGCCAAATAAATACAATAAACGAGGAAATTGTGTGTAAAATATATATTAACTCATATCTAGCGAGTGTTAAAAAGGGGGAAAATAAAAGATAAACTTTGAATTAAAACTGTAACAGCAACAAGATGACAATAGATTTTTAAAACATTTCTTTCTCAAATACAGTTGAGGATAAATTGAAAGCTACATTTAAAGACATAGGAAAATTGATTGTAAAGAAACATTTTTTAAACATTAAGGAAATAACCTCATTCCACCAAAAGAGAATTAATCTTGTTTGGGGGGAGTAAATTGCAGAGGGTTCACAAAAGGTCAGAAAGGTAGAATTTAGAGGGTCTGTTTGATGTACCATTCCAAAATCATTGGTAAAAAAAGAAGAAGAAGGGAGTAGAAACAGCATGTCCAAGCCTCTCTGCCCCCAGATTCCCCCCAAACTATGTAAAGGGGACGCTGAACAAGTTCTGGAGCCCCAGCAACCATAGAATGACACAGAGAAGCTAACCTCCTGCTGAGGACAGCCCAGCAGCCCTGCAGGAAGGACCAGTGCAGCTCTTTGGGAACCGGCAGTGCAGTTTGCGGAGAGCCGAGCCCAGGTCCGCCTGAGCCACGGTTTTAGCCCCAGGGCAGCTGGGCCAGCACCAGGCTGGCAGAATCCCAGAACACCAGCAGCTGTGGCAATTCCAGAAGTATCAACACAGACATGCCTAAGACAAAGTGAGAGGTTAGTGCCCTATGGACTTTGGGACCAGTATTTGGGGAACGTGTCGGCTTACTCCCCTGGAGGTTAGAAGCTGCTGAGGAGACACACCATTTTTTAGTTTTCAGTGGCAGCTCCAGCTCCTGGCCTGCAAACAGCGATCAGTCTTGGGGGGGTAATCACTCTTGCTTTAACCTCCCTGGATCTGGATTGAGGTCTGGGGTGGAGGTCATGGGGTGGATATCCAGCTTGCCAAAAATGGAAGTTGTCCCCCCATATGTTCAGGACAAAAGCTCCCCTATCTGGTGGAAGAGTCATACTGTGGGAAAAAGCCCAAAAGTCAAGTAATTAAGTGGCAACATGCCAAGGGAAAGGAAACAAATTAAACAGAAAAATGCAACATTAGACTCCTATTGTGGGGGCAAAGAGGATTGAAGCATAGAACAGGAGGAGGACTGTGAGTTAAGAAGTCCTGCTCCAAAAGCCCCAAAGGAATATATGAGCGGGTTGCAGGCCATAGAGGACCTTAAGAAAGACTTTAAAAATCAAATAAGAGAAGTGGAGGAAAAATTGGGAAGAGAAATGAGAGGGATGCAGGAAAAGTATGAAATGAGGGTCAACAGCCTGACTGAGGAAAACAACACCTTAAAAAATAGACTAACTCAAATGGCAAAGGAGGCCCAAAAGGGCGATGAGGAGAATGCCTTAAAAAGCCGAATTTGCCAGATGGAAAAAGAATCTCAAAAGCTCACTGAGGAGATTCATTCCTTCAGAGTTAGACTGGAGGAAATAGAAACTAATGAATTTATGAGAAATCAAGATGCTGTTAAGCAGATCCAAACAAATGAAAGATAAGAAGGCAATGTGAAATATCTCATGGGAAAAACCACTGACCTGGAAAATAGATCCGGGAGAGACAATTTAAAAATTATTGGACTACCTGAAAGCCATGATCAAAGAAAGAACCTAGAAATCACCCTTCAAGAAATTCTCAAGGAAAACTGCCCTGATGTTTTAGACCCAGAGGGCAAAATAGAGGTTGAAAGAATTCACCGATCACCTCCTGAAAAAGATCCCAAAAAGAAAACTCCCAGGAATATTATAGCCAGGTTCCAGAATCTCCAGATCAAGGAGAAAATACTACAAGCAGCCAGGAATAAACAATTTCAGTATTATGGAAACACAATCAGAATAGCCCAGGACCTGGCAGCTTCTACACTGAGGGATCAAAGGGCATGGAATATCATATTCCAGAGGGCAAAAGAGCTGGGAATGAACCCAAGGGTTACCTACCCAGCAAAATTGACTATTTTGTTTCAGGGGAAAATATGGTCATTCAGTGGAATAGAGGACTTTCAAGCATTCTTGAGGAAAAATCCAGGGTTGAATAGAAAATTTGACATCCAGACATAAGAAGCAAGAGATGCCTGAGAAGGTAATCAGGGAAAGGAAATCAAAAGGAACTTATCAAAGTTGACCTCTTTACATTCCTAGATGGAGAAACAATAACGGTGACTGATGAAACTTTTCTCAGTATGAAAATAATGGAAGAAGGGTGTATGGTCATTTGAATACATATGTGAATGTGTATATATATGTTTATAGTTATACATGGATAGAGGGCATAGGTTGAATTTGTTGGGAAGGAATGATACTTAAGGGGTGAAATTATGAGGTGAGAGAGGAAAGTGGGAAGAGGAGATGGGGAGAGACAGTGTAGGGTAAACTATCTCATGTAGAAGAAGCAAGGGGAAGTGGCTGCAAGGGAGGGGAAGAATAGGAAGGCAAAAAGACAAAACCACATTCTCATTGAATTTGGTTCTGGGAGAGAATGACATACATACTAAATGGGATATCTCAACCTGTAGCAGTATAGGGGGAAGGGGGATGAGAGGGGAAATGATGGATGGGAGGGCATTCTTGGGGGGAGGGGAGGTTGGAAGTACCCACTATAGAAGAGGGACAGGATCAAGTAGGGAATGAACCAGGTGAGGGGTGGGATGGGTGGGAGGGAATTATAAGCAGCCTTGTACAATATACCTACTATGGTAATGTTTTGCATAGCTAGACATGTACAACATATACTGAATTACTTATCTTCCCAGAGGGAATGGCTGACAAGGGAGGAAGAAAATGGATCTGAAATTAGAGGTCTTAAAATTAAATGTTTCCAATATATATAAATACTATTATTAATACTCTTTTGCTTGTAATTGGGAGATAAGATGTACAGGCATTGGGGCACAGAGATTCACCTTGCTCTAATGGAAAAGTCGAAAGGGCTATGGGAGAAGATATGGGAGAGAGCAGATTGGAGGAAGTGATATCTTGTGGGACTGCTATTCTGGGATGGTGGGTAGGCGAAAAAATGGGGGAAAAATTGTAACTCAAAATCTGGTGGAACTGAATGATGTAAAACAGAAGTTAATAAAGTATTTGTTTAATAATAATAATAATAATAATGAAGAAGAAGAAAAATATCCCTACTTTCTGTTACAGGAAGGACTACAGGAGACTTAGTGAAATGGTAAAATAGGGGTATTCACAAAGAGTTCCCAGAAGAACTGCAATCTGTTAATCATATGAAAGAATACTCCAAATGACCAAGATAAATTCAAATCAAAAAAAACATGAATTTTTTTCTTCACATCATGCAAATTGGCAAAGATATCTATCTATCTATCTATCTATCTATCTATCTATCTATTTAATATTTATTCAATGACTGACATCACACTAACTTAGTTAGACACATAAGGTAAAGCTGCACTTTGTCAGGACTCATCCTCACTATATCTCAGTTGGAAAGACCCAATGTTACTTTGTGTACATCAACAAGAAGTATGATAATAGAATATTTTCCCTGTCATTTCCATAGATATAACCATGTCTGTTCCTGATGTGGAACCAACTTGGCACTGTCAAGGACTTTCATGGTAGGACTCTACCTTTCTCAGTCTTCAGCAGCTATTGTGGATGTAGAAGCTATACTATTTGTAGAGGCAATTTCTGGGTTCCATTTCCACAATGGTTATACCACAAGACAAAGGTTAAAGGGCTGAGCTGGAAACAAGGCAGGTTGTGTGAGGCACTTTTTTCATGATTATTACTTAGAGAAGATAAGTGTTGTAATGACCAGAGTGCTGGACTTGTCATCAATAAGAATTCATTTCAAATACAGTCTTATATGCTTTCTAGATGAGTAACCTTGAACAATTTATTTAACTTCTGTTCACCTTAGTTTCTTTATCTGTAAGATTATGATGAAAACAGCAGTTACCCTACAAGGTTGTTATAAATATCAAATGGGTCAGAATTTGTAAAAGGCTCTGTCAACATTACCTCAAAATGTTATATAAGTGCTAATTATTATTATTATTATTATTGTTCTTTTTGTTGCTGTTTCTGCTGCTGTTGTTTCTTCTCCATTTTCAAAGAAGATCAATGACATCATGAGGTGATGTCTTGACTTATCATGAATTAGATTTCTGTGAGACAGTCGTCAAAATACAGTGGTCAGACAAAAGTTAAGAGCACTGCTGAAGGTCTGGGATGTAATGGATGATCCTTGGCTTCTTCTTACCAAGTATCTTACCAAGCTCCTAGCACTCCACAGTGCCTTCTTCAGACACTTTTGTGAATATTGGAACAAATTATTCTCATCCACCTATTCTGTTGGGAATGAGGGGAGTCTTCACATGCTTGGGGAATACATCCAATAACTCACCAACAGGTGTGAGGCCTATTGGTTATCCTCAATTTGGGTTAGCCCTCTGCCAGGACAGTTTTACTGAAGGGTAGCTGCTGTGGATGCTAGATCTTCTTAGATACACAGATGAGAGCTAGAGGAAGGTGAACACTACAGGTGAATGAGCAGTCCTGAAAAAAGCTCAGCAAATCCTCACATCAGAGGTACTAGTCTTTCCTGAATACTGACTATTGACGGTAGTAGATCAGCATTGAATATAGATGGTGACTTGGATGGCTTGTCTTACCTTCATAGGTGTTGCACAACTGGACAATTTTTATTCACCTACAAGCTGGATATAAGTCAACAATATTAAATAGGAGGGGAAAAAGACTATTGAAACTCTCAGTTCAATATATTCATTAATGGGAAGGGAGGGAAAGCTAATGTAAACTTGAACTAAATTAAGAAAGGCATAGATTCCACTACATTGTATTTATTTCAAAATATTTTCTGTCTTATCTAATCTACAATGAATGTGAACAAAGAAAAAAAAAGAATATGAAAGACAAACTGAGAATCTGCAAGAAAATGGAATATATGTGCATGTATGTGTATGTGTATGATGTCTTTATTTGTACTATAGAAAATATTTTTATGTTTAAAGTTTGAATTTTTGTCAAATTACTTTTACTTTGTTCATTATAATATTCCTCCTATTCACAAGTAAGATAGATATATTTTACCATTTCACATTACATATAATTTCATTGATTCAGGCACAGTACAAATTGTAGCCAATCTTTGCCTTTTCCTCTTATGCAATCCTTGCCTTTGATACTCGTGTGGGAGGAGGCACGTCTACATAATGTTTGAGAAATTTACCCAAGGTCTCTTATGTTTTAGGTGGGCACCAGATCACCACATATATTGTCTATCCATTATTCATCATATTTACTACATGGCAAGTCCACTTCCTTTCTCAGAAATATATTTCTTTTATGTTTTTATTATCATGCTTCCTATATACAATCTTATCTCTGACAATATGCTGAAAGCTATGAGTATACAATTGGAATGTGTGATTGGATGGCTAATCCAATGAGCTTGGCCATCAATACAAATATTCTGTCCAACTCTTGGTAACAGACAATGAGCTATGAAATTAATTACATAGGTTCAAGAGAAACATATGGTCATCTTTCAAAAATTTGAAGAGCTTTCAATGATTCCAAGATTATTCTTAAAACAAACAGTATTTGTTTTTTAAATTTCTGCTAACAAGGACTGTGAATCAGGGAATTCACAAAACTTTAGAAAACATAGTATTCCTTTTTCACATATATTTTAATATAGTTAAAGTTATTGCAGTATATGTGAGGTATGGATAAAAAGTCATTTTTTTCATATAATTATGCAATTTAGCAAGTTTTATTCAATAGTGATTAATTCATCCACTACACAGTATTTCAAAAAATGTTTGTCAAAAAAATAACTTCTTAGCTTTTGGTTATATTTTTATTTTATTTATAAAATATATTATTTTATTTTACATATGAATAAAATATATTCATATTTTAAGTACTCTATTTTCTTCATTTGATCAGTTTCTTTATTTCTTCAAAAATCAGATTGAAAACATTTGCTGCTTTATGATACATTTTGAAATCTAATAGTTTATAATGCACTTAACCTCTTACCAATAGTTCTTTTTGATGTTTCAGCTTATCTTATTTTCCTTATTAGTTTTATTAGAACTTTAATAATTCCATTAGTCTTGACATTTTGATTACTATCATGTTAATTCTGTAAATTACTTTGTTATTGGCATTTTAAACTTTGTTTAATTCAACTACGAGCAAAGGGTATCACTTCTTTTACTGTCTTATTTGATTTCTTTCAAAATCAGTTTCAATTTGTCTTTAAATTTGACTCTTTTTAGCCTTAATAATTTAAGACCTACCTGTTTCAAACATTATTCATCAGTTTATAATAGCTGTTCCAGAGCATTTTTGTAAGTCTAAATTTGATGTTTTTAATAGAAATTTTTATTTTTAAATTTTCCTATAGATGACAAGTGAGTGGATTTATAATACTTTATTGCATAGAGGAAGCATAGAATTTTTAAAATACTTCATACTTGCCACAAATACTTGCCTAATCTTTAATTCTGCATGCATACATATGTGTATAATATATATAATTACTTTTTATATTTTATCTAATCAAGCACACCTAATATCTTTCCTTTTATTAACTAGTATTTTCCCCTTCACAACTAAGATAAATGCATTGCTTCACCTTATTACATTTTTTAAATTTTGTATTATTTGTGAATATATACATGTATGCAATTTATATAGATAATGAATCATAAAAGTAGTGTCTTGAAACAATACATATAAATTAATTACTATATTTTATTTCATTGAATATGGATTTAGATGAGATATAGAGGTCTATTATATAGATAGAGATATAGAGAGGTACATTGTTGGGAAATTAATTTAGAGACTATATTTCTTAATAAATTCTACTTATCTCTAATCTATAAGTCTATCATTCAATTAGAGTTTGCAGAAGTATATAGTATAGATTATAAATCCACGGCATTTTATCACCAAAACTTATACCTATGTTCCCAAGTATGATCACTAAATAATGAATATTTTTTCCTCTTTTTTAAAAATTTGTTTTCTATTGATTGCTGAGACATTAACATGTTTACATGGATTCAGTTGGATATTTTCCTTCTTATTCCATTAATTAATTTCTTTATTCCAACAATGTTGTCTATTGTTCATTACCTGCCCAGTACCATGTATGTATGTATATGAATATGTGTATGTATATATGCATATATTTGTATAGATGTATATAGATGCACACTTTCAATGATTGTCAATTTATTATGTCTTAAAGATTGGGGATGAAGGTTCTCTATTCTTAAATAAAACGTAAATTCAGAATTTTTATGTTACCTTAGAGAGTAAACCATCTGTCCTTTTTTGGTATACATTACTTTAAATGGCAAAAACACAAACAAAACACATTCTCTTCAGGCCACATGGCAAAATTCCTCTTGTCATGCATACTTTTGGAAAAAGATTCTGAGTCCTCTGCCCTCTAATTCTAGTTGACAGTCCTTATGACCAGCACTCCTGGTGAACTATTTGCCACATACATTATCCTCCCTGGGGATTCATTTTCCAGGAGTTCCAGACTGAGGTCTTTTTTTCATTTTCAGACCCCACATAATACTCGGTTTATGCTTCTCTAATATGCTTGTCAGTTATTACAATTATTGGTACAGGTATTTTTTAAAGTATACTATTCTGTGTGTCTCATAAGTAAATGCATCTTCCCTAGTTGCTGACACAATGATTTGAATACAGCAGTGGGTCAATAGGTGTATTTAAGATAATGAAGTTGTGATTTTTATGGAAAGGCAATAAACGGACAAGTGGATTTTTACCACTTCTCTGGATTAGAATAGAAAAATAGTTAGTGTCATTTTTCTAGTTCAAAACCTAGCAGAAAATCATATTGCATGCTTTCAGAGGACCACACTGTCATAGATTTAGGCCCAGAAGAGCCCTTAGAGGCCATGCGGTCCAAGCTGTTCCTCTTACATATGAGGAAGTCAAGGTTTGCTGAGGTGGTGTTGGACATTTGGTCACATAGCTTATTATCAGAGAGGTAATTTGAATCTGTGTTCCTGACTCAAAGTCCACCACTCTGTCCCCTAAATCATATTGTATATATATATATACAGCCCAGCAGCCCTGCAGGAAGGACCAGCGCAGTGGTCTGGGACCTGGAAGCTTGCAGCGCACAGAGCGCAGGAGCCGAGCAGAGCCCAGGTCCCCGTGAGCCGAGGTTTTAGCCCCAGGGCGGCAGGGCCAGCAGCCAGCTGGAGGAACCCCAGAACACCAGGAGCTGTGGCGACTCCAGAATTATCAACATAGACATGCCTAGGACAAAGTAAGAGGTTAGTGTCCTATGGACTTTGGGACCTGTATTTGGGGAATGCGTCAGCTCCCTCCCCTGGGGGCTAGAAGCCGCTGAGGACAAACGCCATTTTGTAGTTTTCAGAGGCAGCTCCCGCTCCCAGCCTACAAATCGTAGGGAGATCCAGCGATCAGTCTTGGGGGGTAATCGCTCTTGCTTTAACCTCCCTGGATCTGGATTGTGATCTAGGGTGGAAGTCGTGGGTGGGTTTACAGCTTGCCAGAAACAAAAGTTGCCCCCCACACGTTCGGGACAAAAATTCTCTATCTGGCCTTAAAGCCATAGTGTGGCAACAAGCCCAAAAGTCAAGTAATTAAGTGGCAACATGCCAAGGCAAAGGAAACAGAAAAATGCAACCCTAGACTCCTATTTTGGGGGCATAGAACAGGAAAAGGACTGTGAGGTCAGAAGTCCTGCTCCAAAAGCCCCAGGGGAAAACATGAGCGGGTTGCAGGCCATAGAGGACCTTAAGAAGGACTTTAAAAATCAAATAAGAGAAGTGGAGGAAAAATTAGAAAGAGAAATGAGAAGGATGCAGGAAAAGTATGAAATGAGGGTCAACAGCCTGACTGAGGAAAACAACACCTTAAAAAATAGACTAACTCAAATGGCAAAGGAGGCCCAAAAGGGCAATGAGGAGAAGAATGCCTTAAAAAGTCGAATTTGCCAGATGGAAAAAGAATCTCAAAAGTTCACTGAGGAGATTCATTCCTTCAGAGTTAGACTGGAGCAAATGGAAGCTAATGACTTTATGAGAAATCAAGATGCTGTTAAGCAGATCCAAACAAATGAAAGATTAGAAGGCAATGTGAAATATCTCATGGGAAAAACCACTGACCTGGAGAATAGATCCAGGAGAGACAATTTAAAAATTATTGGACTACCTGAAAGCCATGATCAAAGAAAGAACCTAGAAATCACCCTTCAAGAAATTCTCAAGGAAAACTGCCCTGATGTTTTAGATCCAGAGGGCAAAATAGAGGTTGAAAGAATCCACCGATCACCTCCTGAAAAAGATCCCAAAAAGAAAACTCCCAGGAATATTATAGCCAGGTTCCAGAATCCCCAGATCAAGGAGAAAAATACTACAAGCAGCCAGGAAGAAACAATTTCAATATTGTGGAAACACAATCAGAATAGCCCAGGACCTGGCAGCTTCTACACTGAGGGATCGAAGGGCATGGAATATGATATTCCAGAGGGCAAAAGAACTGGGAATGAACCCACGGGTCACCTACCCAGCAAAACTGAGTATTTTGTTTCAGGGGAAAATATGGTCATTCAGTGGAATAGAGGACTTTCAAGCATTCTTGAGGAAAAAACCAGAATTGAATAGAAAATTTGACACCCAGACACAAGAAGGAAGAGATGCCTGAGAAAGTAATCAGGGAAAAGAAATCAAAAGGAACTTATCAAAGTTGAACTATTTACATTCCTATATGGAAAAGCAATAACTGTGACTGATGATATCTTTCTCACTATGAAAATAATGGAAGAAGGGGTGTGGTCATATGAATACATATGTGAATGTGTGTGTATATGGTTACAGTTATATATGGATAGAGGGCATAAGTTGAATTTGTTGGGAAGGGAGAATACTCAAGGGATGAAATTATGAGGTGAGAGAGAAAAGTGGCAAGAGGAGATGGGGAGAGACAGGGTAGGGTAAACTATCTCATGTAGGGGAAGTGGTTGCAAAGGAGGGGGAGAATAAGGAAGGCTAAAAAGGCAAAACCACATTCACATTGAATTTGGTTCAGGGAGAAAATGACATACATACTAAATGGGATATCTCAACGTGCAGCAGGATAGGGGGAAGGGGGATGAGAGGAGGGATGATGGATGGGAGGGCATCCTTGGGGTGAGGGGAGGTTGGAAGTACCCACTATAGAAGAGGGACAGGATCATGTAGGGAATGGACCAGGTGGGGGGTGGGATGAGTGGGAGGGAATTATAAGCAGCCTTGTACAATATGTCTACTATGATAATGTTTTGCATAGCTAGACATGTACAACATATACTGAATTACTTATCTCCCAAGAGGGAATGGGCGACAAGAGAGGAAGGAAATGGATCTGTAATTCGAGTTTGTAACATTAAATGTTTCAAATATATATAAATAAAAAAAAAATTCAGGATTAAAAAAAAGCTGCAACAATAAAGGCTCATTTGTTTTATTCATTTGTTGAAATTGTCATGGTATATTAAAAAAAAAAAAGTTCCAGATTGAGATTCTGGAGTTCTGGGTTCCAACCCCATATCTATCACCACCTACATATGTATGATTGAGAAAGTCATTTTAGTCCCTGGGCTAGACTTAAGTCTTTTTTTCCATCTCTGTGTGTGTATGCAAACAAAAGAAAATCATCTAAGTCTGAAGTAAGCATGTTTACAAAACTTCGTGTCATTTAGTCTAGGCACTCTTTCATAGAATAGTAGAATTCTCCTCCCTAGAATTGAGAAACATAGATTGGTAATCAGTATTAATTATAACAACCAGAGGGGGTTTCAGCGACTTTGGCCATGAATACCTTTCTCTCACACAGTTAATGCGGAAAGTAAATGACACAATGATGAATGGGGCCAAAATAAGTATAAGCCCTGTGTAGGAGGGGAGAAATAAATGTTTCTTTGGGGAATAACTATTAAAGATATATAAAAATGCTTTATTAAAAATCAACAATTTCAAATTTAGTTTATAAAATATTTTCAAAAACTACTTCTAAACCTTGCTTCTCTCCTCCCTTTCCCCTCAAACAAGATGTGAATTAAAGCTACCTCAGTAAAAATAAGAAATTTGCTCTGACTTAGGAAATATTTGAGACATAGGGGAAGGCCAGGTTGGAGAGGAGTGAGGCTTCTGTACAGTCTTCAACTGAATAAAGTTGATTTAATCTAAGAGAAAAGCTTTGAGTGACCCCAATTTAACTCTTCATTGCTTTTGAAACACTACAGACACAGTGGACTGAGGCATCACCTCATCATTGGTCAAACACATTAAAAAGACATCTGGGATTTTTTTTTCATTTGATCCCTTCCTCTCTTTCCACTCTTAGCAATTCATCTGAGAGTACACAGTTCATCTCTCAGTCTCCAGAGACCCAAATCTGTCATTCTGTCCCTTAAGTGATTTAAGGAAGTATAAGACGTTTCTGAAATGTGGTCTTTGCTGGAATTCAAGCAGTAACTTCTTGCTTTCCTTCTACATTACTTAGACTAGCAATACCAATGAGCTCAATTAACTCAACTTGGACGTTGGAGTATTGCAAAAGAATATAACAGTTTTCCTTCCTGTTTTGCTATATGAAGGGAAAAAAATGATGACTGGTGAATGACATTGATTTTTAATTTTCCTCCAAACTGTTAAACATAAAAATTTATTCAAGAAAATCTCATTTTGGGGGCAGCTAGGTGGCTCAGTGAATAGAGCACTGACCATGGAGTCAGGAGGACCTGAGTTCAAATCTGCCTTCAAGCACTTAATACTTACCAGCCATGTAACTATAGGCAAATCACTTAACCCTAATTGCCCTGCTCTCCCCACTCCAAAAAGCAAAAGCAAAAAAAAAAAAAAAAGCTCATTATAAAGGAGGAATTTTTTTAAAAGATTTAAAAAATTTTAATATTCTAGTTTTTTCCCCCAAATTACACGTAAAAACAATTTTAACTCCTATTTAAATTTTGAGTTCCAGATTCTCTCCGACCCTCTACCCTCCCATATCACTGATAAGGCAAGCAATTTGATAAAGGTGCAGGAATGCAGAACATATTTCCATATTAGTTATGTTGTATAAGAAAACAAAGACAGAAAGGAAAAAAGTAAAGAGCTGAAAAAAAAACAACAAATACTTATTTTGATCGTCATTCAGAATCAGATGGAATCATTCAGATTCCGTCAAGTTACTCTCTGGAGGTGGACAGCATTTTTCATCGTAGGCTCTTCAAAATTGTCTTGGATCTTTGCATTGCTAAGTTGAACACAATTGATCATTTTGCAATATTGCTGTTAAAATGTATAACGTTTTCTATGTTCTGCTCACTTCACTTTGTATCAATTCATGTAAATCTTTCTAGGTATTTCTGAGAGCATCCTGCTCATCATTTCTTATAGCACAACAGTACTCCCTTATGATCATGTATTGTGACTTCTTCATCCACTCTCCAGTTAATGGGCATCCCTTCATAAAAAGAGTTACTATAAATATGTTTGTACATAAATATATATATATATATATTTACACACACACATATATATGTATATATATGTATATATATATATATATATTCAACTTTCCTTTTTAAAAAAAAATATTCTTGTAAATCAGGCCTAGTAATGGTACTGCTGGCTCAAACGGTATGCACAGTTTCATAGTTCTTTGAGTATAGTTCCAAACTGCTCTCCAGAATGGTATGATCAATTCACAACAGTTCATTAGTATCCCACTTTTCCCACATCCCATTCAACAGTTGTCATTTTCCTTTCCTGTTATATTTGTTATATTTTATAGGTGCAAAGTGTTACCTCAAAGTTATTTTAATCAATAGTTATTTGAGCATTATATATGACTATAGATAACTTTGATTTCTTTATCTGAAAATTGTCTTTGCATATATTTTGGCCACTTATCAATGGGTGAATTAATTGCCTTATTATAAATTTGACTCAGTTCTATGCATATTTTGGAAATGAGGCCTTTATTGGAGACACAAGCCATAATTTCCCCCAGTTTTCTGCTATCCTTCTAACCTTGGGTGTATTTGGTTTTGTTTGTGCAAAACATTTTTTTAATTTGACATAGAGAAAATTATTAATTTTATATCCTATAGTGTTCACTATCTCTGATCGTGAATTCTTTCCTTACCCATAGATCTAATAGGTAAGATAATTCATGATCCTCTAATTTGTTTATAATATCATTTATGTCTAAACCATGTTCACATTTTGACCTTATCTTGGTATATGATGTTAGTTGTTTTATACCTAGTGTCTGCCAAACTGATTTTCAGTTTTCCTAGCAGATTTTGTCAACTAATGAGTTCTTATCCCAAAATTCTGGATCTTTGCATTTATCAAACACAGGGTTATGATAATCAGTTCGTACTCTGTATTATATACCTAATCTATTCCACTAATTTACCACTCTATTTCTTGTCCAGTACCAGAATGATTTGATGGCTATCACTTTGTAATATGGTTTGAGATCTGATATGGCTAGGGCACTTTCCTTAACATTTTTAAATTGACATTGACATTGATGTTAAATTCCCTTGACATTGTTGACCTTTTGTTCTTCCAGACAAATTCTGTTAAATTTTCTAGTTCTATGTACAAACTTTTTTGGTAGTTTGCTTGTTATAGTACTGAATAAGCATATTATTTTAAATAGAATTATTGTTGTTATTATATTGGCTTGATTTGCCCATGAACAATTAATATTTTTAATCATAAAGATCTGACCTTAGTTATGCTAAAATTATTTGTAATTATGTTTGTATATTTCCTTAGTTTGTTTTGGCAGGTTGACTCCCAAGTATTTTTTATTGTCTAAGGTTATTTTAAATGCAATTTCTATGTCTCTCTTGCTGCTGAATTTTGTTGGTAATATATGGAAATAGTAATGATTTATAAGAGTTTATTTTGCACCCTGCAAGTTTGCTAAAGTTATTAATTATTATGCTTCTATTTGTATTCAGACACTAACAGCTCTTTCTTTAAGGGTAGATGACATTTTTCATCATAAGTCCTTCAGAGTTGTCCTGGAACATTGCATTACTGAGAATAGCTAAGTTATTCACAGCTGATTATCTTACAATGTTGTTGTTACTCTGTAGACAGTGAATTTCCATTTGCATCAACTAATGGAAGCCCTTCCATATTTTTGAGTGCATCATGCCCATAATTTCATTTTTCTTAATTAAATAACTTTAGAAATTTTGATTATATCAATATCTTCTTTAATTTTTCAGTATTTCAATTTGGAGTTTAGTTGAGGATTTTTAATTTCTTTTATTTTTAGGTTTTGTTGTTGCTGTTGCTGTTGTTGCTGTTTCTGTTGTTGCTGTTCTGTGCCCATTTCATTGATCTGCTCTTTCACAATTTTATTGATGTAAGTGTTTATAGATACAAAATAGAAAGTCTAAAAATTAAACTTTTCTTCACAGAACTTCCTTTATAATGAGGAAGAACATGAATTCACATATATATGTATATATGGATATACATATATATGTATATATGCATATACACATATATATGTATATATGCATATACACATATATATGTATATATGCATATACATATATATACACACATACACATACACATGACAACTAAAAATGAAATAAGAGGAAGAGAAGACCCTAATAACTAGTAGAGATAGAGATGGGGTTAAGAAGGTAGCACTTGTAAGGGTTATGGTATTTAAAGATCTTCCATGCCCCATTGGACTTGCTGACATAGCAGGAAGGGGAGGGGCAAGAGGAAGCAGAAGAAAAGCTAGAGTTCTGGTGGGGACTGGTGGTGGCCGCAGCGGCGGCAGTAGCAGCAGCAGCAGCAGCAGCAGCAACCAAGATAGAGGTGGAGGCACAAACTCCTTTTTGAGCCAGCCAGAATTTCTGCTAAGGACTCTTGTTGGGGACTGCCAGGGACCAGAACTGCGGGGGGCCAGAGCTGTTGGGAGCACGCTTCCTGGACGCTGAGCAGTTGCTGTGAGTGGGGAGAGAAGTACCTTTGCCTGAGGTAGCCTGTTCTGTTTTGAAGGCTTAAGAATGTGGTTGTTTACTACGTTAACTACTTGTGCCAATTTCATAACTACCCTGATGGCTTTGACTTTCTGGTTTTGGGACTCAGTTATTTGGTATTTTAATAAATTCTCTGGCTTTATCCCCCATATAGAGAGACTGATATATTTTGTGATTAATAACCACATAAGCCTATTTATAATTGCCATAGGCATAGTGAATATTGCATTGTTAATACAGCACTTGACCAGAATCTTGGAAGAAACAAGGGGTTTCAGAAGGCACAAGTAAAGAGGATGAACATTCACTAAGTGGAAGACCACCAATTCAAAGAGTGTCCAGAAATAAGAGCTAGAGTATTCTTTATCTCCTCCAGAGAGCTCTCAAAACTTCCTCTATCATACCCCAGAATACTCTTCATTCTAGGGGCTCACTTCAACCCTGGAACTCACACATTAGATGTCTCCTCCATCCCTTTATCCTCTCCTTCTAATTGGATTGGTTTTCCCAGAATATTATAACAGGTGTCCAGGACAGTCACATCTTATTCCCCTCTGGGCTGCATTCTAGATTTTCTCTACCATGATTGCAATTGGGTCCCCTTTTCTCCCTTTCACCCCCTCCTCAGCTTCTTTTTATATACATTCTAGGCCTAGAGAGTAGCCTGTGCACAGACCTGAACATGAAAAATGCCATGTCACATGTGGAAAAATAACAAGCAGGTTATAGTAGACAATAACAGGTGTATTATGGGGGTGGATATTTGAAATAATTGGGAGCCAAGAGAGTTTCCTGAGCAGAGTAGTGATATGGTCAAACATGTGCTTTAGGACCACCACTGTGGTAACTTTGTGGAGTATGAATCATAGAGGAAAATACTTTTTTTCTTTCCAGATACAGTTCTTTCCAGTGATGAAATCATTGAGGCTTTTTCAGTAATCTGCACACTTTCTCTGAGAAGTACCACATAAGTAGGAAGTGCAGGGTGGGACCAAGAAACTAGTTTAATGTACACAACATCTACAAGCAAACCAAGAAACCCAGCAGTGTTATTTCAGCTCTGACCTTCAGATTTCCTTACACTGTGATTTATACATTACATTACACATCAGGAAGCAAAAAGCACTTTACTTTGTTGACATAAATGGCTCTTCAGCTATTGTCAAATGCCTGAAACTGACCAGGGTATAGGACCTTGGTTGCTTTCTTTTTCTTTTTTTCCTTGTTTTTCCTACTTCCTGACTATTCCAAAAATGATGCTTGGAGGTAGGTGGGAAACAATTGCTCCAGGAGGTTGTGATATTTTTGTCACAGGTTTATTTGTTACCTTACCAGATGGGGACATCAAAGGTGACAGATGACTGATAGAAACTTGGAAGAGATTCTTAAGGGGGTGGGTTGACCAGGTGTATCAAGTGAAACTATAACTCTTATACTTTGAGAATCAATGGATCAGTGGAACAGATAAAGAAATTTCATTTATTAAAATATGTGGCACTCTGTGTTATACAGTCTATAATTTCATCATGTGATGAGATCTGACATCAAGTAAAACATGTCTTTTCTGCTTCTGCTCAGACCATATGTTCAAATTATTAAAATATCCACAAATGCTGTTAAAAACACAAGATTCTCAGAAATAGATCATCTTTACTTTTGTGGTTGGTATAGAAAGAATGGTTTTCTTCCCTTGGCCATTTTTATCACTTTAAACACAAAGACTCAATGCTATGAAATGAGAAAGCTTAACAGATTTTTATTGTTAAATAAACAGTTAACTGAACTTACCACTTTTGATTTCAGGCCGGAAGGGACTTCAGAGTTCATCTAAGTCAATTCCCACAATTTTAGATTGATAAACTGAGGTCAAGGGAGAATAAGTACCATAATACTATTGTATAGATTTAGAGCTGGAAGCCTTCAAGTCTAAACTCCTCATTTCACAATGAAACAGTTTAAGTAAACAGAGTTGAAGTTCTAGGTTTAGGAACATGCCATCTGTTAGTAACACAGCCAGATTTGTATCCCAAATCCTTTGGCCTCACAGGGTTACCATGAGGAAAGCATTTTGTAGACCAATGAAAAATACGTGGGAAGTGAAGTCGAAACATCTGACTTCATTGTTTTCTGATACTTACTATTTTATCTTTGATGTCAATTAAATCTCTGGGACCTCAGTTTCCTCATCTGCCAACTTACTGGACTGGTGAGTTATACACTGATTATGGACAGGATATCTCTTTCAGTCAAATATAAGCCTTTTGTGGGTAGTACCTATTTATTTTTTTGTCTGTGTGTTCTCAAAGCCTAGTAGAGTGTCTGACTCATAGCAAGTGCTTAATAAATGCATAATGGTTGGTTGATTGATAGATTACCTCCAAAGTCCATTCCAGTTTTTAATCAACGATCCTTTGATTTCATGGCACTGTACTGTAGTGCTATCAGGGGAAAAAATGCCTGTCATCTGACTTTTTCCTGATGGTATTTAATCATGGTTAGGTAAGAACTCAAATGGAGAATTGAAATTGGAAATGTTAATCAATGGAGAGTAGGACCAGAATATTCAGCTTATTTCTAGAATATCCAAGTTTGCTCACCTCATCAGACTTCTCTTGGAGTATATATGTATGTCTTTCACCCAGTGTAGAACTTTTACTATCTTGATGTGTCAGCCATAGAGAAAACATGAGGGCTAATACTGTCACTATATTTTACTTGAATTCTGTTTACTGAGCAATCTCTAAAAAACTTGCTCACACATGAGTAAATGGGAGGTAAACCTCTAAAATATTGCTATTTCATGTAATTATGGCGAAAATGATCAAGTTTGCAGGATAAAATGCATATGTACATTCATGCACATACTAGCATACACATACATACACACACACACACACACACACACACACACACACACCCCATCCTGGAACAACATGCTGAGGTCGATGACATGACAGCATTGTAATGTATTATTACCAGCTGGGAGCTGGCTTCCACTCAGAAATGGACTTTAGATGATGGAAGATGAAGGCAGACAAAGAATGCAATTCACTACTGTGGCTGCTTTTTTTTAATGCCAGCAAGAAAACCATGTGCTACACCAGCTTTCCTTCACTCTGCCCTAGCTGATTTCTTGTAGGCAACAGGAAAAAAAAAGTCACATGAGGGGATACAACAGCTCGTGAAATGATGGCCAGCAATCTGCTCAAGCTTCCACTCTGGTCTCTAGACCAGTTTCTCATTTGGCTTTGGATTCCCCCGCCCCGAGCTGATGCAAGCATGGAATTCCTATTGACTTCTGAAGGAGCCAGCTCTGTGCTTGTATCAAGTTGAGGAGAAGGAGCAGAGAGCAGGAATGATGAGCTACTGTAATTAAACTTATTTGTTAGATCCTCCATAAAATAAGAAATAAAGGGACTGTCAACTAAATTCTAAAGTCATTTTAATGGTATCTAAAAGTTCACTTTCGTCTTTTTTATTATCTCCATATTTCTGGAGTTCTGAGCTTAGCTTTGTAGTTTTGAGACTGTTCCCAAGACTGCTGAAATAGCAAGGGAAGGCCATGCATGTGTATTTTTCAGTCCAAGCAGTAACATGATGCACTTACAATATTTCAAGATAGCCATTACCCCCGCCAACTTACAGTCTGATTTTGCTAACACCATAGATTTCCGTAGTTCTAGTAAAATTCAGGTAAGCATCCTAAAAAACTTCAGTTTGTGTCTAAAGCAGAGTGAAGACAGCATTTTTTCCCTTCCTTCATCCCTTCCTTCTTTTTTTATCCCTTAAATTAACCCAGCACTAATTACCATAGTATTTTGAGGTAGCAAATACTGATCTGCAATCTTTCCTGGGGGAAAAAATCAGAGGCTCCCGTAAGAAGTAGCTTTTTATTAATACCCTTAAGGATCCTGAAACATAGGGTATTGTTATGTCAGCACATCTGCATATCCTATTTGGGCAGAGAAATTAGCTACCTGGCATTACTGATACAACAAGGGAATTTCAGAGGTCCTTTCATGAGAAAAATGTTTAAATGTAAAGAAAATTTCACAATTTTTTTCCTGCACCTCTTCCAAAGTTATATTGTAGAATCTCTAGCTATTAGGAAATTGGCTAAAATAATATGCTTTTTTAAACTATCTGAATGAGACCTGAAATAGATTTACTAATTTAAAAGTATGTAGCATTAAGCAGAAGGGAAAAGTAACCACCTGATAGCATTACCAAGGCAATTCTAACCCTTAAATAGAAATAATTAAAACTAAAAAGTTGTACACTTTGCATCAAACATCTGAGCAAAATTGGGAGTATATATATTTTTAATTCTGTTGTTATTTTTTTTTATTTTATAGCTAATCTTGGCTTAATCACATTCAACAATCCAAATTAAAATTATGAATTTTCAAGACACTGGAAAGATTATTTTCAAAAAAATTACACTAACTTTAAAATCTAAAAAGGCTAGGCACACAGAACTTGTAAAGCAAAATGTGTAGGCTAAGGTAAATTTGGATTTACACTATTCCTGACCTAAAGATATGGCTAACAATCTGAAGCTAATTCCAACAAACAAGAATGGCTCCTGAAATATACTTCCTAACAGTGGAAAGAGCAATGGCTCTTGAGTCAGAGACGCCCAGTCAGTAGTAGCCTTAACATCAATCAGAGGAATGAGCTGCAAGGGCTGAGGGTACTTGAAAGAGGTGAATATCTAGGCAAAGTGATTTTCAAGGATGAAGTCTGAGGTCCTGAGTTCAAATCCAGCCTCTCATATTTCCGCACTGAGTGATCTTTGACAAGTAATTTATCCTCCATGGGCCTCCATTTTTAATCTATAAAATAACAGGATTGGATTTAATATCTTCTAAAGTTGTTTCTGGGGCATGTAGTTGGTACGGTGGATAGAGAACAGGACCAGGAATAAAGAAGACCTGAGTTTAAATACAGCCTCATATGCTAATTAGTTATGTGACTTTGGGCAAGTCAGTTTGATTCAGTTTCCTTGTCTATAAAACGAGTTGGAGAAAGAAATGGCAAACCACTCTTTGCCAAGAAAACCCCAAAGGGGGTCACAAAGGACTGATCAACTGCAACAATAAAAGTCATTTCTAGCAGAAAGTTTAAGTTCTTATGTTCATTATTTAGGTGGACTATGGTGGAATATAGCACAAACTATCAGATGTAGTCATCTTATTAGTTGGTTTGTTTTAATTATTTTTTCTCATTTAAAATGAGAAATTCAGTGGGGATAGGATTCAAAGGAAATGAATGTAGTTTAGCATAGCAAAGGCATCAAGAAAACTTTGTTTCTAAATGACCATGACTCCAGAAGGTCGTAACTTTTAAAATGGGTTAAATATCTCAAATATCAAGGGGCAATCTCCACTTCTGGCCTAATGCTATCCTTTTTGTACCCTCTGATTTTATTTTCCTGAGTAGAAAATCACCTCAGAGATAAGACATTTGTGAACCTTGGGTAGAGTTAAAATAACATGTTATCCCAACACTTGAAAATTATTTCCTTCATGTTTTATAGACCATAAGACATTTCAATTTTTTCCTATAACATATGGGACATAACTCACCACAAAATAAGTCTCCATATGCCAGGAAAAGAAAAATTTCTGGAATTAAAAATGTGAACATTTATAGGAAAGCTATTAAGAAGTGTTCCTCATTTCCCTTCGTTGGTTATTGTACTTCAGGTAGTTTTCTTCCTTGCCTGGCCCTAATCCTATGCCTCTGTTGTGTTGTACTAAAAAGAACCAGGCATGTAGTTGGGAGAAACTTGAGTTTGAATTCTACCTCTGAGTCATTATTACCACGGAGAGGAATATTTTCCTTTTTTTCCCTCCATATCCTCATTTAGCAATGGGAATAATAATACTTATATTAACTACCTTATGGGTTTGTTCTGACGATAAAAGGAGCCCTTATACTAAAATCTAATTGATGACATTAAATCACTACATAAATGTCAGTTATTCAAATATTCCTTCCATGCTGCCCATAGCCATTTATTTTCCTTTTTTTGTTTTCTATACTACAAGTACACACTCATATTATAGTACTATATATATATATGTGTGTGTGTGTGTGTGTGTATGTATATATGTATGTAAATACATATATACACATTATATATGTATAGTTTAGAGTATGTACATATAATATATATTCATAGCATATGTACATATAATATATATTCGATACATATTATATCCAATATGTATATATAAACTATGTGTGTGTGTGTATATATATATATATATATATATATATGGTATTTTACATTTTCAAATATATAGAGATATTTACCTATGTGTATGTTTCATCTGTCTCTATATTTATCAATCATCTATCTTTTATCAATATTTCTGTCTATATCTATCCTTTTATCAATCTATGATCTCTATCTCTCTATCTATCATCTATCTATCTGTCTATCTATCTATCTATCTATCTATCTATCTATCTATCTATCTATCTATCTGTCTATCTACCTACCTGTCTATCTATTATCTATCTGTAATCAGACTTATCTGAATATGCTGTAATCATTGAACATGGAAGATCCTCTAGCTGGGTGGGGATAGCCTCTTTTGATTGTCTACTTAACCAGAACTGACTGCATTTTTAAGTCTGGTGGGTCTCAAAGGAAAGCTATTACTCTTAACTTCAGGCTCATTTCTGCTTCATCCAGAGACGGAAGATTATAGTTTATTTGAACTGAATTTGCAAGAGAAGAATAAGGTTGTATGTTTGCAACTATATTTTCTCTATTAAATCTCCCTTTGGGGGAACAAAAAACAACAACAACAAAAAAAAAAAACATTTTATTAGTATCTAAGTGTAAGTACAGTGCAGACAACCAACCCATCCATTCAGAGATAACACCACTAGTAGAACTTGGAACCATTTGCAGGGAGCCTAGATACCTCAAAGACACCGAAGAGTATTGGAGAACCTCTGGGGAGGGGTGAAATTTAGTATACCTGGACTTGTATGTAGTAAGGGTTAAGGTGGTCATCATTACACATACACTCATGCCCACATACATGTGCAAATTTCTAATATCAGTGTGATCCTCACAACTACCCTGATTGGTAAATGCTATTATTATTCCCATTTTCAAGATGAGGAAATTGGGATGAAAAGAGGTTAAGTGACTTCCCTTCAAATATCTAAGGTAGGACTTTAATTTGGGTCTTCCTGACTCCCACTCCAGCAATTTATTTATGATATTTTTTGCCAGTTATCTCCATCAGTTATAATTTTTATCTTATCCAAATTCTGTTCATTGTAATTCATATTTATTTTCTCCTCATATTTACTTTCAGAATATATAATCACCCGATTCCTCCTCAGGTGTAAGGAATGTGTGGTTAATTCAACAAGAACCAAACACAAGCAAACTTTAGCCTACTTAGTTAAATGTAGTACATGAAAGCAATTTCAAATTCCTGGTCCTGTTAGCAGAATGCTGACTACGGCTCTGTGTGTCTGGAGAGAAAGAAGGTGGTCAGGAAAGGAAGCTCACATGAGGTACGGCTGCCAGGAGGAAGAAAGCACATTGTAGGACTTTGTGACATATCTAAACCACTGAAACTCAGGAGGATAGAGGAGAAAGAGGAGCTGAGGAAAGGGTGTACTGATGAATGTTTAATAACAACCTGGTTTCAAAAAATTCTTTTAATCAGCATTTTTTACATTTTTACCATTACTTTCTTACATCAAGATGATGAGGATGATGATGATGATGATGATGAAGATGATGATGAAGGAAGCCCAGGTTTGTAACAGTGGATGATTTCCCAAGGTGTAAATGCTCAAACTAGAAATTCCACAAGCCTGTACAAGGTAGCTCCAGCATCCCCCTGAACAGCGACCAGAGAGCCACAGAAGGGAATAAGCAAATCTCAGAACAATTCTGCCATGACTGAAGTTGCAAATAGGGTGGGAAAAGTTCACCTGCTTTGACATCCGGCCTGAGAGTATCTCTGTGGGTGTCCTTTAAATGTGGGCACTGTTGACAAAAGCCTCCTCCAGCAACCAGCCAGTTACAATTCCAACTGTTACTTGTCAGTCTTGCAATCCTACCTTATTTGGACATAGCAAACATTTGTGCCCTACTCAGTCTGTGCCAATGCTTGTTTCTGTATGCCACAGAAAAGACTTGATACTCACACTAGTCTCTGCAGAGCAAGAATCCTCAGAAGGGAGAGGCAGGTGCTGGACCTCATCCAAGATCATTTGGTAAATGAAACACCAAGAAGGACCTTGTTATAAGGCAATCTCACCTACACTGGGGTCCCATGACATGGATCACCAGGACTCCAAGGCTCCTGGGTATTTCAATCTGGGGTAGGTGAGCTTTGACACAAAAGAGAATAATCATGCAAATCACATGCACTCTTGTGGTACAGACTTAAAAGAATCAGGCCTCAGGCCCTGAACAAAATTAATGAGTTCTGCCTCTCCTTTCTCTGACCTTTTTTTTTCCCCTGTTAGGTTTTCATAGGAATTTGTTTTCTTAGCTGTATTTGAAACAAAGACACAGGAGAGCAAAACTGCAACAGAACATGGGGCCTTCTTACCCACATTGGCAGATCCTATGAAAACAGCTTGTGTCTTATCTCAGCAACATCTATGAGGCTCCTAGAATGGACCAGGAACTTAAATTAAATTTAATGAGTAAACAAAAACTATAAAAATAAAATGAATGAAGAGATAAATAGAAAGCTAGATAGATAAAGAGGGGAGGAAAGGAAGGAAGGAAGGAAGGAAGGGAAGAGAAGGAAGTAGAAGGAAAGAAAGAAAAGGGGCTGAGAGGAGAGGAGAGGAAAGAAAAAGAGAGGAGAGGAGATGAAAGGAGAGGAAAAGCCACTTCAAATTTAAATTATTTAAATTATTTTTTAAAAAAGTTCTCACCTGATAATTTTTTAACATAAATGAATACTGTATTTATTTTTATGTTTTGCCCCTTTATCTGTAGCTAAAATCATGGCATGTGGCAGGTTATTGTTTTTATATGATTATATACAGAAGAAAATGAGACTAAGGTATCTCAAGTATGGAGGAAAATAAATTTTATTTTAAAAGTCAGAAGAATTATTAGGGACAAAATAAATGTCTTTGATTATGTGAAAATATTTTTTTAAAGATGTACAATAGGGGGCAGAGTCAAGATGGCGGAGTAGAAACAGTGCCTCCAACCCACTCTTCCCCCAGATCACCTCCAAACTATGTAAAAGGGGACTCTGAACAACTTCTGGAGCCGCAACACCCAAAGAACAACACAGAGAAGCTAACCTCCTGCTGAGGACAGCCCAGCAGCCCTGCAGGAAGGACCAGTGCAGCGCCGGCAGTGCACTGCACAGGGAGCACCTGAGTCACGGTTTTAGCTACAGGGCAGCAGGGCCAGCAGGCGGCTGGCGGGACCCCAGAACACCAGCAGCTGTGGCGACTCCAGAATTATCAACATAGACACGCCTAGGACAAAGTGAGAGGTTAGTGCCCTGTGGACTTTAGGACCAGTATTTGGGGAATGCGTCGGCTTCCTCCCCTGGGGGCTAGAAGCCACTGAGTAGACACGCCATTTTGCAGTTTTCAGAGGCAGCTCCAGCTCCTGGCCTACTAACCATAGGGAGATCCAGTGATCAGTCTTGGGGGGGGGGGTAATTGCTCTTGCTTTAACCTCCCTGGATCTGGATTGTGATCTGGGGTTGATGTCGTGGGTGGGTTTCCAGCTCGCCAGAAACGGAAGTTGCCCCACAAACACACACGCACACACTTTTGGGACGAAAGTTCCTGTCTGGCGCCAGGCCATGCAGTGGCAACAAGCCCAAAAGCCAAGTAATTAAGTGGCAACATGGCAAGGCAAAGGAAACAAATTAAACAGAAAAATGCAAGTAGTGTCTTACTCTGGGGGCAAAGAGTGTTGAAGCATAGGGGAAGAGGACTGTGAGGTCAGAAGTCCTGCTCCAAAAGCCCCAGAGGAAAAGATGAGCAGGTTGCAGGCCACAGAGGACCTTAAGAAGGACTTTAAAAATCAAATAAGAGAAGTGAAGGATAAATTGGGAAGAGAAATGAGAAGGATGCAGGAAAATTATGAAATGAGGGTCAACAGCCTGATTGAGGAAAACAACACCTTAAAAAATAGACTAACTCAAATAGCAAAGGATGCCCAAAAGGGCAATGAGGAGAATGCCTTAAAAAGCCAAATTTGCCAGATGGAAAAAGAATCTCAAAACCTCACTGAGGAGATTCATTCCTCCAGAGTTAGACTGGAGCAAATAGAAGCTAATGAATTTATGAGAAATCAAGATGCTGTTAAGCAGATCCAAACAAATGAAAGAATAGAAGGCAATGTGAAATGTTTCATGGGAAAAACCACTGACCTGGAAAATAGATCCAGGAGCGACAATTTAAAAATTATTGGACTACCCGAAAGCCGTGATCAAAGAAAGAACCTAGAAATCACCCTTCAAGAAATTCTCAAGGAAAATTTCCCTGATGTTTTAGACCCAGAGGGCAAAATAGAGGTTGAAAGAATCCACCAATCACCTCCTGAAAAAATCCCAAAAAGAAAACTCCTAGGAATATTATAGCCAGGTTCCAGAATCCCCAGATCAAGGAGAAAATACTACAAGCAGCCAGGAAGAAACAATTTCAATATTGTGGAAACACAATTAGAATAGCCCAGGACCTGGCAGCTTCTACACTGAGGGAGCAAAGGGCATGGAATATGATATTCCAGAGGGCAAAAGAACTGAGAAAGAACCCAAGGGTCACCTACCCAGCAAAACTGAGTATTTTGTTTCAGGGAAAAATATGGTCATTCAATGGAATAGGGGACTTTCAAGCATTCTTGAGGGAAAAACCAGAATTGAATAGAAAATTTGACATCCAGACAAAAGAAGCAAGAGATGCCTAAGAAGGTAATCAGGGAAAAGAAATCAAAAGGAACTTATCAAATTTGAACTATTTACATTCCTATATGGAAAAGCAATAACTGTGACTGATGATATCTTTCTCACTATGAAAATAATTGAAGAAGGGTGTGTGGTCATATGAATACATATGTGAATGTGTGTGTATATGGTTACAGTTATATATGGATAGAGGGCATAGGTTGAATTTGTTGGGAAGTGACAATACTCAAGGGATGAAATTATGAGGTGAGAGAGGAAAGTAGCAAGAAGAGATGGGGAGAGACAGGGTTGGGTAAACTATCTCATGTAGAAGAAGCAAGGGGAAGTGGTTGCAAGGGAGGAGGAAAATAGGAAGGAAAAAAAAGGCAAAACCACATTCTCATTGAATTTGGTTCAGGGAGAGAATGACATACATACTAAATGACATACATACTCAACCTGCAGCAGAATAGGGGGCAGGGGGATGAGAGGAGGGATGATGGATGGGAGGGCATCCTTGGGGGGAGGGGAGGTTGGAAGTACACACTATAGAAGAGGGACAGGATCTTGTAGGGAATGGACCAGGTGGGGAGTGGGATGAGTGGGAGGGAATTATAAGCAGCCTTGTACAATATATCTACTATGATAATGTTTTGCATAGCTAGACATGTACAACATATACTGAATTACTTATCTCCACAGAGGGAATGGGTGACAAGGGAGGAAGGAAATGGATCTGAAATTCGAGGTCTTAACATTAAATGTTTCAAATATATATAAATACTATTATTAATACTCTTTTGCTTATAATTGGGAGGTAAGATGTGCAGGCATTGGGACACAAAGATTCACCTCCTCTAATGGATAAGTCGAAGGGTGTATGGGAGAAGGTATGGGAGAGAGCAGATTGGAGGAAGCAATATCTTGTGGGACTGCTGTTCTGGGAGTTTGGGTAGGGGAATAACGGGGGGAAAATGATTGTAACTCAAAATCTGGCAGAAATGAATGATGTAAAACAGAAGTTAATAAAGCATTTGTTTAAAAAATATGAAAGTAACAACAAAAATAATATAACAGTAATAATAATAATAATAATAATAATAATAATAATAAAGTTTAGACAGTGCTTTCCACATATTTTCTAATTTTATTATCATGAAAACCCTAGGGAGTAGGTACTATTTTCATACTTATTTCACAGATGAAGAAACACAGACAGACAAAAGTTAAGTGATTTGCCCAGGGTCATATAGCTAGTAAATGTCTAAGGTCAGGTGTGAACTCAGTTCTTCTTGACTCCAACTCCTGTGCTCCATCTCCTGCTACAAAAATAAGTGTACCCAATTACTTAATAATTCAGTTATTGAGAACATGAAATGAACTGTAATTTTTTGAATAACTATGTTTAAAAGATTTTTATAATTGTAGTTTATGCAGTTAAAGAAATTATGAGCACATTGCATATATGTGTGTACATGATATAAATGTCCAGTTATAGGACAATGGATAAAGAAATTTGGTGCACTTTATGATAATGTTACATAAGTGTTATGTACAGAAATTATATATGTATATATGCTTATATGTATGTGTTTGTATATATCTATATCTATGTATTTCTATCTATCTATCCATCTATCTATCTATCTATCTATCTATCTATCTAGGATAGAACCTAAGTGGTATGAAGCAAAGGGGATGGGGTTAGAGGATGGCAAAGGGCAGAAAAACAAACAATCCTCAGGAGTTCATAATGGAAAATTTGGTACAGTATTTTATGCTTTGAAGTTAATTATTTTTTTTTTAATCTATGAGAGATAGATGATGGATTTAAGGCACAGAATGAGACAACTACATTTTATATACAATACTTGAGGGATTTTGTTTCACTTGACTATGAATATTTATTAAGTGGAATTTTATTTTCTTTTTTTTCCGTTGAGGTGAGGAGTGGGAGGGAGAAAAATAGGTTTTAGTTATTTTTTTAATAGTGAAGTGTGTGTGGGAGTATTAAATATGTGGAATGTTTCACATACTATCAGATGAGGTCAATGTATTATTCGTATTTCTTAGTTGTTTTCTTTTGTTACAAGACACCTCTTAGGGAGTGAGAAAAATCTGTAAATATTTGTGATGTAAGGGCAAGCAAATCAATAAAATAGAAATAATAATTAATTTATTAAAAATGAATATACGCATAAATTTAATTGGTTGTTTTGCTGTTAAATATTTATACGTTAATAAAACAATGTTAGGACATGGTGCAAAGAGCTTCAAATGTAGAGAGAAATGAAAGGAGAGGTTGATGAAATGAGAAGACAAGATTTGTAGGGGGTATCACCATCTATACTGAAGTATTTCAGTTTGAGGCCACGTCATGAGATTCAAATGAAAGTTACTTAATACTATGACTCATTCAACCTTTAGTTGAAAATTTTGTAGAGGAATAAGGAAAAGCAGGGAGACTGGATTAACACACACAAACACACACTCACACTCACACACACATATATGCAGGAAATTTCAACTAGATTTTACACCAAAGCATGAATAAATAAGAATCGATATGCTAAATTCATAGGATATCTGTACAGTACAACATTGTATAGCAGTCTTTATAGATCATGTTTAAGATGAATAGGAGATTTTGCAATACCAAGCCAAAGGGAGAGATGAAAGGACAAGTGATTATGTTTAGAGAGAGGAACTTTAGATATTAGAGATGGTACATTTATTGGCAAATTGAGACTTTCATTTGATCACTCCAGAGGGTAGATGATGTAGAGGCAAAATAATGAAATAGATTGAATGTTCTTTTACATATTCCATGATTCTTCTATTTCCTTTAACACTGCCATGAATTTCCTTCTTCATCAAGATGAGAATCTTCATGGCCACCCATGTTAAAAACTGTTTGTTTTTTGCTTTCACCGGACTCCTAGTAAAACATCATCTCCTGTAGTAAAATTAAAATCCTTTGAAAGTAGAAACTATTTCCATTTTGATTTTGTTTCCCTATACTGCCTTACAGTAATAGGAACTTTAAAAATGATTTTTGGATTGGATTTTTTAATAGCCTCCTTTACACCAAAGCATAAATGAATAATAAGAGTTGATGTACCAGTTTCTTAGGTTATCTATACAATACCTAATGATAATACTCAACTCATTTTTAAGTGTAAGGGAAATAAAATGCCCCTTATGATCCAAATGGCAATCTCTTTTTTGGCTCTGAAAAGCTTCTTTTAGACATAAAGGTATGAGTTTAATAATATCTCTGAGATCCAAAACTCTTAAAAATTTCACAGCGATTGGTCTCTCCATTTAAATTTATATTTCTATCCATCCTTTGTTAAGCCCTTGAAACTCACTCATATCTGACACAAAATTCTGGTCCCTAGAAACATTTTGGTTATCAAACAGCACATCATATTGTACTCTCTGTGGCTAGAGAAGCATTGGGAGTAGTTCGGAGGAAAATAGATCTTTCCTACAGACTTCTCTCATGTATCAAGTATGTGAGTAGTCTGGTGGTATCATCCCAGGCCATCTACTAGGAGAGTTCTATAGAACTGATGACACTCAATATTTCCCTTCTTTAGCACCATTTACTTCTACTATCTCTTCTTTCACTCGTTTCCTAGAAAATATTTTTAGCTTGACTCTGCATAACTAAAATCCATTCTCTTTACTTCCAGAATCTAAGAATCTGAAGTAGTTCTTTCCTTTTATACATACTTAGGAGATGACTAAGTTTCTCACGTGTCTTTGATCAATTCAAGGAGACCACAAGCCCATTCATACTCTGTTCTGATTGACTCAATCAAGAAATGTTATTACCTAGCAAAGGTAATTACTTATAAGTAGGTGGGATCATCAATAGATGTACACTATTCCATCACACATAAATACACCATTTTAATATTTATCATCAGCAAATCTGCTGGAATTTGTTTAGCAAATTCCATAATTTCAATTCTTAGATAACTCTTCAGTGATTTAGGAAGGTGGTTTCTGCATTATCCTTTTAGAATGCCTTCCCCCATGCCTCATATGTAAGAGTCTTGGTAAAGCTATGTGTGGCACAGTCCATAATCTACTTTGTAAATAAGCATCCCTGTTTCTCCAGAAGATTTAAACTCCTGCTATAGTAGGGATAAGCAGATGAATCCATCCTTCTGTTGTGACATTATTCTTTGGATATATGTCTACCTGTTTTCCAAGTTTTACTTGGAATGGTGAGAGTTATTGTTATCATTAGTCACACAGCCCTTGCTATTCTCTGATTTGCTGATTTATCTTCCCCTGTATCAAATATAGTGTCTATTCTGAGCCACTGTCTAGTCAGGGATACTGCAGGAAGGTTTTGTTTGTTTGTTTGCTTGCCTTTGTTTTTGTTTTTTAGTCTGATGAAATGCATGTTCAACATTCTTAACTTGCTTGTCAGAGAGACTAATTAGCTCACCAATTGACAACAAGTATTCACTGTGGAACATCTTTCCAGAGGCCCTACAAACCTTTCAGATGACTTTGAAAACATCTATGTTGCAGAGTCTTTACTTTTAAGTATAAGACAGATAATGAAACAAAGTGTTAAAGAATCCAAAACATTCAGAGTCGGAAGAGAGTTCAGAGGAGATCTTGTACAAAATCTGGCATGTAATAAATATTTAATAAATATGTGTTGACTGACTGAAACCATATTTGAGCAAGAATTCCCCATGAGATAAAGTGGTCACCTAACTTCTGGAGGATAGGGATGCTCAGTATGTCTCAATGTATTCCCTTATACCTTTGGAAGCATTAGGAAGTTTTTTGTTTGTCTTTTTAAAAACTTTCTTTACCTTAAGTATAAATTTGTGTCTTTGAAAAATATATCCCTTTCTCCTAGATCTACTTTCTGAACCCAAATAGAAAAAAACCCTAATCCCTCTTCTACATGACAGTCTTTCATTGAAGGCAGTGAACATGTCCCTCTTAGCATTTTCCAGAATAATCACTTCAGGTTTCTTCATGTGAAATGAAATCTAGAGTCTTCACCATTCATCATTGTGGATATTCACTCTGTGACAATAATATACAATGCCTCCTACCTTATCATCCTCTGTAAATCTCATTAAATTGGTAGACTTTCACATGATACTCTCCAGTTTTTAAATTTCTTTCCTAAACTGGGTTGCCCCACTGTTCTTGGACAAGAGCAAGTTACAGCTGTGCTTTTCTTAACGGAGCCTAAGTTTGAATTTTCCTGGCTTTCTTGTCCCTAGATACACCCCAAAACTTCCTTATAAACAGTTATGAACTTCCTTCTACAATCTATTATTTGTTGAGTTGTTTTGTTTTTTAAATTAAAGTGTGAGACTTTGTATTTCTTGCTAATTAGTTTCATCATACTAGACTTGACTCAAAGGTCCAGTTTGTCTAGATATTTTTTGAATCTTTAATCTGTCATCCAACAAATTAGCCACAACTCCCAGCTTCATGTCATCTGCAAACTTGATAACTATGTCACCAATACCTTTGCCTAAGTCATTGATTAAAAAAACAGCTATTAAGTAGATTAGACCAATAAACAATAGTGTGACTTAGTAGAAAGCACAGTGGTTTTAGATCAAAAGTCTGTTGGTTCAATTCTGGATTTTGTCATTTACTAATAGCATGAACTTGAAAAGTCACCTAAACTCTCTGGACCTCATTTTCATCATCAATTCAATGGGTACAATAATGCCTGAAGGAGAGCTATATTATAAAATTGTTATGAGGATTAAATTGGTGATTGTCTATAAAACTTCAGAATTTTGAGAAGGTAAGTAAAATAATAGTATTATTATGATATTACAGTATTATTACATCACCATTATCATCTTTATCACCATTATTACCAACCGATTGAACAATTTGAAACCCTGAAGTCATTATTTTATGTATTGGACTGCTAAATCTTTTGATCCCCTTTATTGGAGGTCTTCAAACAAATGTTGAATAACAACTTGACAAGTATGTTTCAGAGGATTTGTGTATACATTGGAGTACCTTTAAGATTCTGCCTCTACCTGATTAATCTACAATAGGACCCATTCAAAAATCTTTAATGGCTATCTAGAGCCTAAAGAGGAAATTCTACTATTCTAACCGTATTAAGATTAAATCTAATTTCAAGGTCAGGACCCTAAATCACATAATGAATGAATCCAAATTATGGAAATGGAATGTGGATGGTCAGAGCTTTCAAAAATACATCAGTTAAGTCATTTATATCCCATTCTATTGACCATTCTAAACTTGTTATTCGATTTCTGTTTCTAGTTGGTTTGATTTTGTTTGAGCAAATCCTTTGTTTTATTTTTTTCACTCATAATTTAATTTGGGCCAACTGATTGAATTTGGTTACTTCTACTTTTATATCCATTTCCAGACCTAAGCAAAATTTGGCCAGTAGTCATACTGTAACCCCATCTTCTTCACTCCCCTCATAGAGTTTCTTATTATCATGAGTCATTTTATGTAAGAAGATTTTGAGATGTGTCTTAGACTACCTTACAGCAATGTAGGTACATTTCAATATTTGTCTATGTCCTGTGCAAATTCCCCTCATCCATCTAAGTTTGCTCAGTCTCTTCAAATAAACTTTTGTTGTCAAAGACTTCTTTGGGAGTGGCAGAAAGGACTTTTCTGTCAGTGGATATTGTTCTAAGAATATTTAAAAAGATATTTAGTCAATCACAAGGACAGAAGGACATGAGAGTCCATTATAGAGGCATCCTATGTCTCTGCACTTGGCAATTTTCTTCAATATTATGAATAATGCGATTACCTTGATCTTCAATGCTTCTCTTCCCAGAACTCAGATCCTCCCATTTCCTCTGCAAGATTTCATGACAGGTACTGCCAACAATATTTTTATCTAGGACATCATCCAACATGATAGCATCTTGCCTCAGAGGACTTAGGCTGCTAATTTTTATAAGTAACCACAGGCTTTATTGTACCACTTTTTATGATTTGGTACTAAGGAAAGAACACTGATTTTTGAGTCGGAAGACCGGGGTAGAAATCTTGTCTGTGATGTTTACCTATGTAACCTTGACCTAATTTTGCTTTAGTTTCCTCATTTTAAAGATTCGAATGTTGTACTAGGTCACCTTGTAGGCCATTTCCAATTCTAGAAAGCTGAATATGCATCAGATTAGAGAAGTTCAGTTATGTTTCACTGTCTCTGACTCTCCAAGCCAAGAGTCTTAAGATGAGTCATGGATGAGTGAGTGTGTGTGTTTTTAATATTTTTGAGAACTCTACTTTTATATTCTTGGTGGTCTTTAAAATCCAGAAAATTCCCCCTATAAAATGGGGATAATAACAGCACGTACTCCCTAGAATGCTGTGAGAATCAAATGAAATATTAGAAAAATGCTTAGCATAGTTCCTTGCATGCAATATATGCTAAATAGATGTCTGTTTTCTTGCTTATTTTATTTTAACATTTAATGATATTATTCTAAGAAGGGGCCCAAAGGTTTCACCACATCACAAAGAAGTCCATGACACAGAAAAAAGTGAAGAATGCATGCTATAAGCAAATGATGTCCAAATGTTTATTTCCAATTTTGTCCTCTTATTCAGTCTTGTGTGTCCAAGGGGTTACATAAATCCTCACTTGAATGTTTCACTAGAATTTATTTTTTTAAGTTTCTACAAAAGTATATTTACTAGGAAGGTATATCATGAATGAAAGTTAAAAAAAAAAAAACACGGCTGCACCCTCCCCTCTACATACAGTTGATCCCTGAGGAAAGTGTACTCAAACTTAAAATGCAAAGGCACCCACATAGAGTCCACAAATGGCAAAGAGGTACTTCCTAGCCCTGGAAGTCCTTTTATTAGTTCATTTTTCAGGGTCCTGAACAAGTTCACTTCTGTTTATGAGTTGCAATAGTTAAGTTCAAGGCAATAGATGAGTTGTAATGAGTTCAATAGATTATTTGCACTTGCTCAGCTGGGCTAACTTGGTAAGACTAGGTGTGTTGGTGGCCTGATCAATCTACTGCTGGTCTTAGTTAAGCAGGTCTTTTGGCTACTATATTGGTCCTTCACTGGATTTAAGTGGTATTACTGCTAGCTCCAGGACGTTTGTTTGTGGTGGTACCTTGAATAGATTTTTTTTTTTATTTCACCAGTCATCTGGGTGATCATTCACCTTCTCATGATTCTCTTGCTTCTTGTATTTGAAAGTCAAATTTTCTGTTCAGCACTGATTTTTTTCACCGAGAATACTTGAAAGTCCTCTAATTCATTGAATCACCATATTTTCCCATGAAGCATTATACTCAGTTTTGCTAGGTAGGTGATTCTTGGTTTTGATCCTAGCTCCTTTGACCTCCAGAATATATTCCAAGCCCTTTGATCCCTCAGGGTAGAAGCTGCTAGATCTTGTGTTATACTGATTGTGTTTCCATAATACTCAAATTGTTTCTTCCTGACATCTTGTAATATTTTCTCCTTGACCTGGGAACTCTGGAATTTGGCTATGATATTCCTAGGAGTTTTCTTTTGGGGATCTTTTTTCAAGAGGCAATTGGTGAATTCTTTCAATTTCTAGTATGTCCCCTGGTTCTAGAATATCAGGGCACTTTTCCTTGAGAATTTCTTGAAGGATGATTTCTAAGCTTTTTTTGATCATGGCTTTTGGGTAGTCCAATAATTTTAAATTATCTCTCCTGGATATATTTTCTAGGTCAATGGTTTTTCCAGTGAGATATTTCACATTGCCTTCTTTTTTTTTTCATTTGTTTGGGTCTGTTTTATAGCATCTTGATTTCTCATAAAGTCATTAGCTTAGATTTGCTCCAATTGAATTTTGGAGGAATTATTACATTCATTGAGTTTTTGAAATTCCTTTTCCATCTGGGCAATTCAGCTTTTTAAGACCTCTTCTCCTCATTGGCTTTTTGGGCCTCTTTTTTCATTTGAGTTAGTCTATTTTTAAGGTGTTATTTCCCTCACTATTTTTTGGTCTCCTTTAGCAGGCTGTTGACTCACTTTTCATGATTTTCTGGCATCATTCTCATTTCTCTTCCCAATTTTTCCTCCACATCTCTTGATAGGATTTCAAAATCCTTCTTGAACTCCTCCATGGTCTGTAACCAATTCATATATTTTCTTGGAAGCTTTTGGTGCAGGAGTTTTGACTTTGTTGACTTCTTCAGGTTCCATGTTTTGATCCTTTATGTCCCCAAAAAAGGATTCTATGGTCTGATTGAGATTCCTCTACTTGCTCATCTTGCCAGCCAATTATTTGACTTATGAGCTCTTTGCTACCATAGATTTCTGCTTCCAGAGTGAAGAGAGCTGTGTTTCAAATCTCTGGGGTTTTGGCAGATGTTGTCAAAGCTATAGGGAGGATGGTCTCTCTACAGACACACCAAACTCTGGCACACTGACCACACACACAAGGACCACTACCCAAGACTGTGATCCAAATCCAAGCAGGTCAAAGTAAGAGCAATTACCCTCTGAATGGTTGCTTGGGCCCCCTATGATCTGCTGGCCAGGAGCTCCTGAGGCATCCACACAGCAGAAGATGGAGCTGCCTCACCTCCCCCACTTCTCACCCCAGGGCCAAGGGCCAGACCATGGTCTTCTATCACCCAGTTTCAACAGAGTTCCCCACTGACCTTTTACTTTTTTGTTGGTGTTTATGGGTTAAGAAGTCTGGAAACCACCACAGCTGCTGGTGATCCACTCTTCTGAAGTCTGCTCTGGCAAGTCTGTGGTCCTGGTTGGGGTGGCCCCAGACTGGTGCAGCTCAAGTGGGAATGCAGGTGGCTCCCAGCTCAGTGTGATAGACCCTTCCTGTCAGCCTGCCAAGCTGTCTTCAGTTGCAGATTTGTTTCTCTCTGTCACTTTGTGGGCTCTTTACCTCTAAAATGTCTTTAGAGTCATATTTTACAGGTGTTTGCAGTGATTGGAGTGGGATCTCAACCAAGTTCCTGCTTTTACTCAGCCATCTTTGTTCTGCCCCTTCCACTACAATTTCAAATGCAATCTGCCTAAAACTGAATTTATTGCCTTTTTCCTAGTCCAGTTTCTTTTTTATTAAATTATTTCTATCCATATCACCATCATTCCTCCAGTCTCTGTCTTGTAAGCTTTATTTTATTTTAGTCTCTTCCCTTCCTGTCCTCATTCACATATATTTAATTGCAAAATCCTACCAATTCCACCTTTACAGCATCTTTCAGATTCATACCTACCTTCTAGTAGTGTTGCTCATTACCCTCCATTTAGTCTACTGTAATAATAATGTTTCACCTCCTCACCTTTAATGTGTCCTTCATGCCACTACCAAAATAATCTACAATTGGACCCACTCAAAAATCTTTATTGGCTTTTTATTGCCTAACAAAGAAATTTGAATCTCCCTGCCAGGCACTGAAGATACTGGCACCGACCTTTCCAGGCTTGTTTCAGATGTCTCTTTTCCATGAACTCTACATTTCATGCAAATTAGGCAGCCCTTTGTCCCCTGAACATGAACCCTGCCCTCTTGCCTCTGAACCTTTGATCAAGCCTTTCACTATGCTAGGAAAACCTTTCTTTGTCCTCATCAGTTTCATACTCATTGAATTTTTACATATCTTAAAAAACCTAACTCATTTACTGTCTCCTCCAGGAAACCTTCCTTGATCCTTTTAGGTGGTAACAATTCTCACGCCTCATATTATGTCATTAGTTAACTCTCTAATACCACCTTCTACAAGAGGATTTTCCTGCAAGCCCTTCCTGTTCCCGCCAGTTGCTAGGGCTCTGCTCTTTAAGATTTCTTTCCATGTACTCTAGATATGCCATATAGCTGCATACCTATTTTCATTTTTGTTTGTGAATTAGAATGTGATAGTCTTGTGTTAAGGGATTCTATTTGCCTTGCTTTATATCTCTGGAGCTTAGCACAGTGCCTGGAACAAAATAAAATACTTAATAAATGTTTGTGAGTGACTTAATGACCAGCCAATAACAGCCTGATATTCACAAAGAAGGTTAAGGCTAATGACCCCTTTATATACTTTATCTCATTCTACAATTATATTATGTAGGACCTACAAGCATTATTATGTTTATTGTACAAAGAAGTAAACTGAGACTTTAAAGTTAGGTCACTTCCTATGTTCACATAATAAGTTTTAGAAACAAAATCCAAAATGTGTTTCTATTGATTACAAGTTGATGATGGCAATTGTGGGGAGGGAGAAGGGGCCCAAAAGGGGAAGGGAAAAGGCATTTAAGTAGAATTTGGGGGTGCTATCTTATGCATTTTACAGACATTCCTTCTTTTGGGCTCACAACAACCATGGGAGGAAGGTGCCATTATTATCCACATTTTGCAGCTGTGAAAACTGAGGCAAATCACAAAGCTAGTAAGTGTCTGAGGACAAATTTGAATACAGATCTTCCCAGCTCTCTGTCCTATGACACCTCTATTCTGTTATATCTAGCTGCCTTTTGAAATGCAATATATGTTCTGTGTTACTGATATCAGAAAGTATTAAAAAAAAAAAGGTAAGAAGGATGAGGGGCAAAAAACTGCTATGTGAATTTAGACTGAGTGAAAATGTGTTCAAGGAAACATATTACTACTGGCATGCAGTCTTTTAAATTTCTCTTTTTCAAGTGAGAAAATATACCTCCATACTGTCCTTCAGTCAATCATTTAGTTAGTCAATTGGTATTCCTTAAGGTCAATTATTTTACAGACCCAGTGTTAGGTGTTGGGAATGCAAACAAAGGTAAATGACAGTACCTGTTCCCAAGGAACTCACAGTCTAATGGGGAAAACAACATGAAAACACCATGTACAAACAAGATATATACAGAATAAAAAAGAATTAATCAACAGAGGGAAATCAAAAGAATTTGGAGGAGTTAGGGAAGGCTTCTAATATACAACAGTTTGTGGCAATATAATAATGATTTAGAGAGAGAGAGAGAGAGAGAGAGAGAGAGAGAGAGAGAGAGAGAGAGAGTATGTGTGCATGTATGTGCGCCCACATGCAAAGCGATTGACTTTGGACCAGAAGACTTGACCTGGAGTAGGACAAAGATATCTATTATCTATTGACTATCTAACTCTGGGAAAGTCACCAAGTCTAGCTCATTACAGGCAACTCTCTTTGACTATAAGTTGCAGAGAAGAGGTTAACGTACACTAGTAGAGGAGTTTCTTCATGTGGAAGTTTCCTATAACAATGAAATCATAAATCCAATCACTCTTCTATTCCTGTCTCTGTCTCTGTCTGTCTTTCTGTCTGTCTATCACTGTCTTTCTTTGTCTCTCTGTCCCTCTCTCTCTCTGCTACCCCCCATCACAAGTCCCATTAATTTGATGAACAGATTTATACAATATACCTTAAGACCAGACAAAAAATAGAAACAATAATAGAACTTGATCATTTTAATTTGAAATTATTTGCTCACTGAATTGACCAGTAGGGAAACTTATAGCTATCTAGCTTTGTAAGTCTGTCAATAAATCAGTAAATATTAAGAGTCTTACTATGCCAGGTACTGTGCTTAACCACCGGGATACAAAGGGATTCAAAAGGGAGTCCCTACTCTTCAAGTAGCCACTCTATACAAAGTAGTCACATATGGGATAAAAAGGAAATAATCAATGGAGAGACGGGACTAGAAATCCAGTAGAAGATGGGATTTTAGCTAGAACTTGAAGCAAGTCAAAGAATGAGTCAATGATATCCAGAGAGGGCATTCCATGCATGAGGAACATCTAGTGAAGATAGCCCTAGTTGGGACATAATGTCTCACACATAGGATGATGGATTCAGAGTTGGTAAAGACCTTAAAGACCAACTAGCCCATGCCCCTTATATAACAAATAATGGAACTAAGGCCCAGAGAAGTTCTGAGTTTTCTAAGATTACAATGCTGTAATGTGGCAGAAACAGAAAATGAACACAACTACGCTATAACTCTAAATCCATTGCACTTTCTATTGCATCAGGATCTAGCTCAACAATAGTCTCGCTCCATTGATATATTTTTAGTTTTACACAGTTAAATTCTTTTCTTCTCTCAAAAGAAAAATTGTTATAAACCTATAAAAACCTAGCCCCCATCATCCAAAGTCCTGGCACTGATTTTTCTTTTTTCTGTCATCTCTTTCTTCCTCTGTCTTCTCTGAATTCTCTCCTAAGTCTTGTCTTTCTACACACATGTAGTGGCATCATATCAGAGGCCTCTTAGCCAATTGGAAGTCACATCTCCCTAAATATACACAGTGTTGCAGGACTCTTCTTAGGAAAGCATCCCAGCATGCCTGCATGGAACAGTATTACCACAAGGGGTGACTCTTTGGGAAGGGGGGGGCATATTTGGAAATTACAGTAATAAAAAAGGAAACTACATCAATAAAGTTTTAAAAAAATCTTTCTGGGGCGGCTAGGTGGCGCAGTGAGTAAGAGCGCCGGCCTCGGAGTTGGGATGACCCGAGATCGAATCCGGCCTCAGAAAATGAGCACCCACACACAAATAATGACTAGCCGTGTAACCTTGAGCAAGTTACTTAACCCCAATTGCTCTAAAAAAAAAAGAGAAATCTTTCCTCTTACATTTCTCATTCCCTCAAAATCAAATTTCCTTTTGTGAATAGCATATAGTTTACTTAGAAACACTTTACTAAACCAGGGAATAGGCAAAGATACCTAGAAAAATAAATGAATCCCTTTGCTCTGTTAGGGCCCAAGGTGTGTGTTCACATTTGACTCTACACCCTAGGGGTAGATAAACTACAAAGATTAGGGTTTTGCATAATTGGTGTATCTCTTGATGTGTATTAACCTTATGAAAGGCAGCAATTTTTCACTTATGGGGGAGGGGAGAGTTTTGAGTCTAGAATGCCAAAACCTAAGCTCTAATGATCATGGAAGGTAGCATGGCTTATTAGCCTAATTAAAATCCTGGGGCTCTGGAGACCTGGGTTTTAATACAAGTTTTTCCATGGACTTGAAGTGTAAACCTAGGCAAGAGACTGAAACTCTTTATCCCTTGTTTTCCTCATTTGTACAGTGAGCATGGCCTTACAAAGTTGGTTGTGTAGCATAGCAATTAACCAATAGAAAATGCTTTCTGAAAATGAAATCCCTGAAATAAGATTGACTTATGGCCCCTCAGAAAAAGGAGAAATTTAACTCTCCAATAAGGATATACAATACTGTTGTCTCCTTTACAGACTAAGCCTCAATTCACATTTGTTGGGTTGATGTTTTTGCTTTTGTTTTTGACCCTTGACCGCCTGACACCCAGGCACAAACACAAAGCTATCAAGATTCACGAACATCTCAAAATGTGAGTTTCTGAATGAGACTATGATCTGTAGGTCCTACATAATATACCTAAATTGTATATTATGTCATCACCTTCTATCTTTCCTTCTTTACTGGGCCACTAAAGCCTTTCTAAGCTAATGTTGTACTCAGTCATTTCAGTAGTGTCCAACTCTTCATGATCCCATTTTCAGTTTGGATTTTTGGTTTGTTTGTTTTTTTGCAAATATACTGCAGTGGTTTACCATTTCCTTCTCCAACTCATTTTACAGATGAGAAAACTGAAGTAAATAGGGTTAAATGACTTACCCAAGGTCATATAGCTAGTAAATGTCTGAAATATGTTTTGAGCTCAGGTCTTTCAGACTCAAGGCCCAGCTCTCAGTATACTGCACCACCTAGTTGCTCATTCTAAGCTAGAAGAGGGGTAAAAAATGGTTTTATTATGGAGGGTCTCATGCAAAAGGTCCCTGGATGAATTCAGGGAGTAATTAATATTCTATTTCAATTAGTTATTATTGCTAATAATATCCTGAACTTCATTGTTTTCTTTGTTTCAAACACTCTCTAAATTTGCTCTCATAAGGCAACATGGTGACAGCCCCACACTAGTCAGTTTATTGTCAGTCTGTATAGTTTATTGTACAAAATGACTCCTGGATTCCTCATTCCATTGTTTATGGATATTAGGTAATTTCCTCCCATACAAAATAGCATCTCAAAAGGGATTTGTGCACTTGTTATTGATAAATCAAAATATGTGGGCATAACAACATCACTGTTTAAAAAAGCCAAGAAAGTATGGATTAGATGGTCATTCTGTAGCTGGTAATTCATTGGTAATATTTTGATTGCACCAAAGTTACCTTGAAATGAAAAGTAAACATAATTATTTCCCCTTAAACTCTGCCAAGGCTTTGTTAGATAATTACATATTGGGTTATTTCTACCACAGCCATTCTTGAATGACCCAAGAGAAAAATAATTTGGAGGTGGGATTAGGGTAATGGATCGTGGCCAATTGTTGCATTCCCAGCATGATGTGATACACCTGAATACATAACAGATGGATGTCATCACTTTATAACATATGAGCTTGGATAGAGGAAAAATTCTTCTACCTGAAGCAGATTGTGGCTCTCCATATAAAACTAATTTATTTTGCCTGTCAGAATTACTGTACAATCATTAAATTATGAAACTTATCCATTTCATTATTCAGCAGAACCTTACCATTTAATAAGCTGATGATTTTCAGTTGTTATACATTATTTTTACATTATATTTTGTTATGTTGTAAATTGGTTTCATTCTTACCTTCCCCAAGGGATCTGCTAAACAAACTAACAAAAAAAGAGGGTCACATCAAGAACTGAGTAATCCCCAGATAACTTAAAGTGAACAATTCTCTTGAATTATTATAATTTCTCATTTGGACCCAAAATGGAATTATTTTTTGTAGGGTAGATTTTCTCTTCTTTCTAAATCCTTATTTACTTACAAATAGTAAAAAAAAATATTCAAATAAACCCTTTACTTCCTAGCACAGATGCTGACTGTATTTCAAAGTGTTTCAATTTCCTACTTCCATCCATTCCTTCCTGATGGGCAGGCTTTAAATTGATGATTAAGGCATATCCTCTCACAGCATGACAACTCCCTCTTTGAAAAGAGAGGATGATACGAACTTTGAGAGTCATAGATGCAGGTATAAGGGGAGCCCCTCAACCTAGCATGATCCTCAGAATAACAAAAAAACGTTCAAAAATTACAAATTATAAAATTTTGGCCATATCCATTCTTGAGAGTTGCTCAAAGTAAAAACTTAGGAGAGTAAAGATTACATCTTGGGCAGTGAGTTTTCTTTTGTAGGTCCTTTATGAATAAAAGTAGTTAAGTGCCCATAAACAAATCACTATTTCTTTCAGAGTAAATGGTGTCAATGTTGATAAGACTTAATAAGACTGCATTCTTTCTAAAACTCTGATGGAGGTCAAAGAATTCTCTAAGTGTACCCTGCATTTTATCCAAAAAGACAACCTTTGGCCTTTGCATGTCTCCACAATGTTGTTTGTTTCCCAGAGCTCTTAAGATGATTAAGTATTTGACAGCGGCATGTTTAGGAGAAACTGCTATTGAGGTACTAGAGATGGAAAAAACAAACAAACAAACAAACAAACTGTGTTTTAATTTATTCCTTTAGCAAATGAATGAACCTATAAGTTGTAACTTATTTTTGATCTCCATGAAAGTATTCCCAATCAGTGTAGAATGTCAGATACTCATGTTGGTAAAATGTTTTCTTTGACAATGGAGCTCAAAGGTATTGATTTTTGGTGATATCTTGTCACAAAATTCTTTTTTTTATTTTTGCTTTTTTTTTTTTTGGAGGGCAATTGGGGTAAAGTAACTTGCCCAAGGTCACACGGCTAGGTTTTTGTTTGTGTGTGTTAAGTGTCTGAGGCCGGATCCAAACTCAGGTCCTTCTGACTCCAGGGCCAGCGCTCTACTCACTGTGCCACCTCGCCACCCCACAAAATTCTTATAGAAAGAAAATTAAGAATGGTGGTACAATAACAGTACACCTATCTTTATATCTCCATCTTTATCAGTTATACAATGATCATCTATTTATCCATCCATCTATCTATCTATCTATCTATCTATCTATCTATCTACCTATCTACGCTCTGACTTCAACCATTTAGTAGCCATGAACAAATCACTGCTTGTTTCAGAATAAATGGTGTAATTATTGAGAATGCATTCCTTCTAAATCTCTGATGGAAGCCAACAGAGCTTTAAGTGTACCATGAACTTCATCCAGAAAGAAAATATGCACAAATATAGACAGACAGATAGATAGATATAGACATAGATGTAAACAGAGAAATAAACACATATGTATATGTATGAATATATATGCATGTGTGTTTGTGCACGCACATATATATGCGTACACACACAAATATATCAAACATATATGTATGGGGGAAGTCTTCCTGTAGGAAGTGGGATTTTGACTGGGGCTTGAAGGAAACAACAGATACCTAGAGGCAGAGATAAAGAAAAAGTACATTTCACTTCTAGGCAAGTGGATCAGCCAGAGAAAATGCCTGGAGATGAGAAAATGTAATGCCGTATCTAAAGAACAGCAAAGAGTCCATTGTCACTGGATTGAAGAGAACAGGGCAGTGAATAAGGTGCAAAAAAGACTGGAAAGCTATGAGGTATGCAAAATAGATAATTCTTTGTTTGATCCTGGAGACAATAGGGAGACACTATAGCCTACCGAGTAGAGCAGTTTCATGGTCAGACCTGACCTTTAGAAAGATCATCTTAGGGGATGAATGGAGGCTGGACTCAAAGGGGGAGGGACTTGACACATGAAGATCCATGAGCAAACCACTGCAATAGTCCAGGCAAGAGGAAATAAGAGCCTATACCAAAGTGGTGGCAATATCAGAAGAAAGGTGATAAAGGGGCATTATAGTAAATGAATTGTTGCAGTGGGGATATGCCAATAATGATTAAAATAAAGTCAAACTAACCAAATTATTTTAAATATACAAGTAACAAATATAAATAATATGCATGTATGTTGTGTGTAATTTATTGGGTTTTGATATCACTAAAGTCTACCTCCAAAAAACTCTACTTTGGAAAACATGATAATTAAGCAAAATGAGATACATTAAATTTCATAAAATAATTTCTACTATTATTGTTACCTACTTCACAGGATTATGAGGCCTTAATAAGATGATGCATTTAATATACTTTGCCTCTATTCTGGACTAACCTTTATTCTTCTTACTCTTCTTCTAACTTTCAGGACTGTAATCATGCCTCTGCTATCTTGCATCATTATCTGGGACCTTCTTATCCTGGAATATCCATGTGCTTGGACTTCCATTTGGGTAGTGGCTAAGGCTGGTCAGTCTACATTCTGATTTTCTAGACTTTGCTCTCCCCCTTCACAAAAACAAAGTGGAGTTTAAACTCAAAAATTGCTGACTCTGATCCTGTATTTCTATAATATCACTCTGCCTCATTCTCCAACTTAAAAGACTAGACTTTTGATTACATTGTTATAGGAAGTCAGCAATGAGTATGCTCTTTCTACAAGTGCCAGAAAGTATTTTCTTTGAAACTTAACTTGTACATTTAGAGTATTAAAACTAAGTGACTTGAACAGAGATAGACAGTGAGGATATGTCAAAGGCATATTTCTCCTTACCACAAGTATAGTATCCACTATATACATTATCTTATTTTTCATGTGTCAATAGAAATATAAAATATATATTAGGGGAAATCGAAAGATTATAGAACTAGAACTTTACAGGTCACCTAATATACTATCTAGTTTCAAAGTTGAAAAATCCAAGGCTCAATGAGATTAAATGACCTGCTCAGAGTCATATCAGTAAGTAGAAGATTGGTGACCTGATCCTAGGTTTTCTTACTGTAAAGAGAATGATCTTTCCCCTTGTGCCATGTAACAAAGAACTAGAAACAAAGTCAGTGTCCCTCCATTAGAGATGGACCAAATGAAAGGCATGGATGTGATGGTGAAATATTGGACTATAAGGGGGAAAAACCTGAATATAACAGTTGCAGAAAGTATGAAAAGATGTATATAAACGGATGTAAAGAGAAGTTAGCATAGTAAGAAAAATAATATGCATAATGACTACAGCAAAGTAAATGGAAACAACCACCACAATAATAATTCTAATTGAATGTTGTAAAATCGTAATGACCAAGTTTAGTGCCAAAAATGAGATATTTTAATGTACTTATTTCCATTCTTTGCACAGGTAAGAGACTATGTGAGTAAATAATATACATAAGGTCAAGTTTGGTTCATGTGAGCAAATCAATTCAGTTGCTTTCAACTATTTAATAAACATTGGTTAAGGACCTTTTTTGTTCAAAGATCTGTAGTTACAAAGACAAAATATTCAAAGATGTCTTCTTGCCTTGCCTTATATGGTGGTGGTACAACATGTATACTGTCAGAATACATCAACATATATTTAAAGTAAAGCCAAATAATTTCAAGAGTGGGAGATTAATAAAAAGGGGGAGGGGAGCAGTTAGAGAAGATATGCATTAGCCTATTCCATCTGAACTTTGTTATGAAGGAAGTTAGAGATTCTGAGGAAGAGTAAGGAAGAAGTACATTATGGAAAAGAGGTCTACCTGGGCAAAAGAATAGAAACAGAAAAGCGGTCCTGTCCATAGGGTCATTCTTCTTTGGCACTGCCTGAAAAAATTATATCCACCACTTTAGGGTCACCTGAAATGGCCATTAATGGGTTGAATTCAGAGACTTTGTAGGAAAAATGAAATTGTCCATGCGAATTTCATCAAAAGGGGTGGGGGTAGCTTGGCTGAACTCTTCTTCAACTTTTTCCCCACCAATTTTTGTTTTAATATAAACAAGATGTGTGACCCCATTTTTTGTTTAAACCAAATGAAAACTGAGAAATAATTATAATGTAAAATCTAACCATTGCTTGCCCATTTTTACTCCATGCTTTACTTGAGACTGATCTGGCCTGAATCAAGAATTGTTTCTGTCAGCTGCCAATGATCAGTAGGTGCGGTAGATAAGAACAAGGCATAAGTCAATTTGAATTCCCGAAAGGAGTATATGCATGAAATAAACCACAAAACAGTATAAAACCACACTGCTGGAGAACAGATAGCAAATCACCTTCTTCTTCATAGGCATATGTCCATAAAGGTCAACAGAACACTTTTGCATGCACAGACTTTGTCCTCTAAAAGACTGATTTTAAAAACAGAGGGTTCTTCTGTGTAAACTATATGGCCTCTTAAGCCATCTAACATTTACTTGCCTGAGCACAGAGGAACTTAGGAACTTAGAAACATAGATGGAGAGTTGGAAGGGACCTCAAAGGCCATCTAGTCCACTCCACTCTCAGCCGATGAGGCCCAGAGAGATTATTGCCCTGCCCAAAGCCACACAAGTAGGAGGCATTAGCCCTATTGAAGTCCTCTGATTCCAGCCTCTACCTAATACCAGTAATTATAAGCTCCTAGCTGTTTTATCTACCATCCATTTGTGTAATGCCTTACACGTATCAGCCACTTAATAAATGTTGGGTGAACTAAATTGAATCGAATAACATTTGGTTTTATTTTCTCCACAATGGGCAGAAGTCAGTTCTCCATAGAATGTGAAAAACATATATGTAAATGCATTTATTAGGATGAGAAATACTTTATCAACTTCTTTCCTCAAAGGATTTTCCAAGTGATTTTCTAGAGGTCATTAGCTGTATATGTAAGACATATTATCCAATATGGTTATCTACTTCTGTTTTGTTGTTGTTCAATCCTACAGTTGTGTTCGACTTCTCATGATTCCACAGGCCATAGTACACCCAGACCCTTCTATACGCTACTGTCCCTCAAAGTCTGTCCAAGCTCATGTTCACTGTTTCCATGACACTATCTATCCATCTCCTCCTCTGTTGCCCCCCTTTTCCTTTTGCATTCAACATTTCCCAAGATCAGAATCTTTTCCTGTGAGTCCTGTCTTCTCATTATGCAGCCAAAGTATTTAAGCTCCAGCTTTTGTATTTGACCTTCCAGTGAAAAGTCTGAATTAATTTCTTTAAGTATTGACTGACTTGATCTCCTTGCTGTCCAAAGAACTCTCAAAAGTCTTCTCCAGCACCACAATTAGGTCATGTAATTGATGCTAAAGTTGATATTCCTTATAAACATAATTCAGAGGTTCAATAATCCAAACTTGATGGAAATAAATGCAAAATACTAGTTGTAAAATATATTAACTCAAATATATGTTCTGGTTGAGATGTGAGAGGAACTATGACTGATTCATAATGAAAACATCACACAAAAGGAGAAATATGTTGCCATGAGAAAATGAGATTAAACATAATTGCACAGAATAAGCTTCCAGCCTCATTATACAAAATTCTCCCCCCCTGAACTTTAAGTCCAGTGATGCTGAACTTGTTTCCTATTTCCCATCTCCATGCATTTCCACAGGCTATCTGACTTTCCTGGAATGCACCCTTCTGCTACATTTCCCTCACAAAATCCCCAACTTCCTCACCCTTCTGTAGAATGTCTTTCCTGATTCTCCCAAACTAGAGTGCCCATCCTGAATAACTATCTTTTATTTAAATGCTTTATAAATTATTGCTATGTTGGGATATACATGTGTATATTTGTGTGTATACTTATTCTGAATATAGACTACATAGTCTATATTCTTAATCTTTCATCCCTTTAACATTTCTGTGTCAGGTGCCAAAAATATTTTAGGCATAAAATGAATCAAGTTTAGAAATTTTTCTAATGCTATAAACTCAGTCCATAATTCCAATGTATTCTTTCTCCCTAATATCCTTGGACAGAGTCCTAGAAATGAAGTCAGAAGGATTTGTGGTCAAAGACTATACTAACTAGTTCTGTGACCCTGGGAAACTCATTTAACCCCTGTCTGCCTCATATTCCTCCTCTGTAAAACCGAGTAATAATAGCACCTACCACCAGGGTTGTTTTGGAGATTAAATGTCTTCATATTCTTAAACCTCTTTGCAAATCTTAAAGCAACATGCATTGTTAGAGCTACAGACATAGACTATTGTCATTTGACATTGCCAGTTAATGATATTGATACTAGAGATTAGTGTCCTGCTATCAATTTAGCCATTTAATTTATCCTCAATGTTGATTAACCAATTAACTTCAATTAGGTTTTAAAATGAAGTATTTTGAAAATATGTAATGGAAACCAAACCATGAAATGAGGATCCCTATTTACAATGATATACTTTCCCTTTTCCAGGTGTATCCCTAGGGAGAGTTGGCTTTAATTTAAAGGGGCAGCTTGAAACATTCTTCTTATCACTAAGTTCACTTTATGTGGGAGGAAGGGAGGGATACCAAATTATTCCCATGATTGATATATATATGTATGTATGTATGTATGCATGTATATATGTATGTATTATATATTTATGTGTAGATACCATATATTATATATGTATAGAGAGAGAGAGACAGAGAGACAGACAGACAGAGAGAGAGATCATATATATAAATATATATATATATATGGTATCTCAACTGCCAGGTCACAGATGGGCTGTGTCAAACCAGCTACTTCTCAGAACCATATATGAACCTATATAAAAAGAAAGAAGACCCCCCACAAAACAAGGGAACCTGACATGGTATATAGGCTTGCCTTGCAGACCATGTGCTCTGTAATGAACCATCACCCGTGCCCCCTGCCCATACTCACACACCACCACCACCACTGCCATAACTGGTCCTTCAGAATTAAGCTGTTTTTATACTTCCTGATCTGTTAAAAAGTTAGATAGACTTGAGTTATTGTACTAGAACCCTTTATGTGTACACTCAGTTTTAGCTCAAAAGCAAATTATAAAGCCTTACTTTGTCATGCAATAAGCAGATAGAAGACATTCAAAATATACTTGCACATACTGTGAAATGGGGGCAAGTCCCCTCCATTAAACATCATCATTCGTTTACAGAAGCAAGATTATTAAACCCCCTAGTTTTGTTGGCAGCAGGTATAACTCAGAGAAAATTCTGAGAACTGGACACTACTGACCAGTCTCCACCATTAAACCTATATGCACTTGTTGATAGGCCCTTACCAAGAGAAAGAAACAGGTGTTTATATAAGAATATATCTATATCCCCTGATGCCATATACCCCACCCTACACTTTTAGTCAAATTCTTTCATTCATTTTACAAACTATGATTTGATTATTAGTCTCTAAACAATAAAAACCTATTTGGAATCTCTTTTAAAAGAAAGAACAAAACTGTGTAAATACTATCATGTACACTTTAAAAAATTTTCTCGCTGAAGCAGTGACTTGAAAATCACTACATAAATTTTTCCCTGGCTGCTTGCCAGTTGATGATAAAGGCCAACTTTTAGTTCACCACCTACCAGTAATCCATTCTAGCAGAAGCATCCTTAAAAAATTAATTACTGGAACTTCTTGACAACTGAGTTAGAGTAATGGACTAGGTACAGGGAAATTCCTTTGAACCTGACTCTGAAACCCCGACTCTTTCATCATCTTAGAGTAGGCAAGGTCATGTCATATAGACATATGCAGCAAAGTACAGCCCATTATTCATTCTGTATGTTTTTCAATAGTGGTCATTCTCGGTGTCTTCTTTCATCATTTATAAGGTCAGCTTTTATCAAAGGGACAGAGAAAGGTGTCATTCCTTAGTGTAGGGACCATATCTTATACATCCTTTGTATCTTCCACAGTGCCAAACATGTAGCAGGCATTTACTTATTGTTCAGTAGATACTCTTTGATAAGTTGGATTGATCTTTGGGTTTTGTTTTCATTGGTGGGGATGTTTCCCTTTACCTATCTCTGTAGAATATTGGGAAAATAAATGAAATGGCTAGAAAATTGCTTTCAAAGCTTTAAAGATATACTGAAGATAGAGAATATCTCTTCCTACCCCTGCATCCCATCTTGTGCAGTGAAATAAACTTCCTCTAGTACTGTACAAAAAAAATACATTAAGAATGCTTTTAGAAGTAGGTTCGTCTGGGCGTCTAGTAACATCAACCCACTTCTCTGTGGGAGACTGGGAAATAGGAGATGGTTCATGGGAATAGGGAAGTGTTGGGGGACAGTTTAGAAGGTCAGATTTCCTTGATCTGAGACAAACAGAGATTGATTCAAGTGGATTTTCAAACTCTTGCATCTTGGGAACAATTAGGAGAATAAATCCAGGTGGTTGAGGGAAAAAGATAACATGGAAATGGAAATAGCATTTCTCTTCATATTTTCTTTTCTTTGAGTCTAATTTATACTGTTTGGCACCATGTAGTTTCAGACACAGGTCTTTATTATGGATGAATTTTAATCTCAAAGGGTTTATGGCATTTTAAATAATCATACTTTTCAGAAAATCTATTTTCAAGAGTTTTTGATCAATGTGACAGTGTCTAAATAAGCAGATGGAGTGGAGAATTGAAGTGATAATTCTAATAATTCTGGGGGAAAAAAGCACAGTTATTGAAAGAAAAGCGGTGTGGGGGCTGGAATTATCTGTGCTGGCTTCTGATGTTGATCACATTTCCTAGGTAAAGTCTGAAATCTCCATTCTGCCTTGCCTATGCAGACCCAGCCAAACGCCCACAACACTTTTCCTTAAGTTAAAAAAAAAAAAAGGTTGATTAAATTTCATTGGATGTTGCTTTCTAAGACTGTCAGACTAATGTAAAAGGGAGGTGATACAAGAAAGCATGAAGTCTCAATTTGAAGCCTTTTTTTATATATAAGGTGCAAATCACATAAAAATGGAAAAGGCTAATTATCTTATTGTATATTAGCATTCATTCACACATTCGTCATGTAATAAGCACTTGTTATAAGCCTACAATGTCAGGAAGCATGGTAGGTACTCGGCCTACAATAACAAAAATGAGAGTCCCACTTTCCAGAAGCTTCATTGTATTAGGGAAAACAAGTATAGAGAAATATCAATGAAATCTCTAGTATAGGGATTGGCCTTGTTTTATTTGCACGGGGAAATATCAGGTGAATAAATTCTCTCTACCAATGTAGACCAGCACTTTCTTTGCAACTGAAAGTCGAGCATGTTTGACTAAAGCATTGGGATCCTTCATGCCTTATCCAGGGTCACACTGTCAATACCCCCAGTAGAGAATTTAAATATAGATCTTCCTATCTTCAATGTCAGGTTTTTTTCTCTATTATTTTGTTTTGTTTTTGCTTTTTGGAGGGCAATTGGGGTTAAGTGACTTGCTCAAGTTTACACGGCTAGTTTTGTTTTGTTTTTTTTCCTGTGTGTTAAGTATCTGAGGTCCCATTTGAACTCAGGTCCTCCTGACTCCAGGGCCAGTGCTCTATTCACTGCACGACCTAGCTACCCCTTTACTTTTTTTCCTTTTCTTTTTTTTTGTTTGTTTTTGTCAGTTTTTTAGCCACTGGACTTCAAATATCTACAGAGACTCCAATGGATCTCCTGCAGGGTGGCACTTTTACTGATCCTTGAAGGCAATTAGGAATTCTTAGAGATAGAGATGAAGAGGGAGTAAATTATTCAGATGTGAGGGACAGCCAGTGCAAAGTCAGAGAATGAGAATGGTTATTGAACATCTTAGAACATTCTGGTCATTATTGCTCACTCAGTGTGCATTTGAAGATGAAAAATTTGAAGAGATGTGGGGAAACAGTAAGATATGGAGTTTGAAACTGGATAGTGAAGGGATTTCAGCCTCAAAGGAATGTTTATATTTTATATTAGATTCATTAGGGAGACATGGGAGCTTCTTGATGGGGAGAGTAGAAGAGTCCAATCTTTGTAGAGTGGGAAGAGAGGTATAGAATGATAGTTAACATGGATGAATGGATCAAATAAATGGTTTTTATTAGTTTTTGTTTTGATTTTTGAGGATCACAGAGAAATAGGTTTACTTGTAGGCATCAGAGAAATAGATAGCAGATGGATAGATTGCAGATAAGTGAGGGTGGTAGAGGTGGCAATATATTGAAGAAGATAAAATGGAATGGACTAATTTCTGCAGGTAGGGGGATACTCTTGTCAGGACCATATATTCACGTGAGACAGGAATAGAGGAACAAATACTAAGTGAGAGGAAATGAATGATGAGAAATTAAAATTAGGGGAGAAAAGGTAGCTTGTGGTAAATGGAGATAAGTTCCTCAATTGGAAGAAGAGGGCAGGTGGAAGGGGGGACTTGAGAGATAAAAAGGCTTGGAATCACCAGAGTTATGAGTGGCAGAAAGATCCCTAAAAGAATCACCTTACTTTAGAGAAGGCCCAACTGAGACTGTGAAACATACATTTATACTGGGCCCAGGAATTAAGGTTTTATGTTTTCTTTTTCCTAACTCTTTTTTTTGTAGCAAGTGATGAGGAAGAGAAATTGAACATGATTTGAGTAATGCACAATTTTAACTTGGCAAAACATGATTTTTGATAAGACAAAAAGATAAAGGGTTGAAGGGTAGAAGAAAATATAGAGGGAGGGAGGAAGGAAGGAAGGAAAGAAGGAAAGAAGGGAAGAAAGATGGAAGGAGGGAAGAAGGAAGGGAGAGAGGGAAAGTGGAAGAGAGGAAAAAAGGAAGCGATGGAGGTAGGAAGGAAGAGAGGGAAAGTGGGAGAGAAAGAAAAAAGGGAGGAGGGGAGGGGAGAAAACAAAGGAGAGGAGAGGAAGAATCAGGGAAGGAGGAAGGAAAGAGAGATGGAAGGAAAAGAGGAAAGAAGGAAGAAAGGGCTTAATAAATGTTTCTTGAATCTAATTGCTAAGGTTTCTCTTTTCTGTAATTATTTTGTTAATCCCCATTTCTAAAGTTACATAGCTATTTAAATGATAGAGCTGCTCCTTGAACTCCAGTCTACGGTATCTGAATGGACTCCTCATGTTAAAAGAACAGACTGTTTATAAAATGTCTCAAGAACATCTAGCAAGTGGTTATGTTTAGCTCACTCAGAAAATGATGTACCTTTCAATGTTCTTTCCATTCTAAGAACAAAGATTTTCTCACTTGTATGTCCTAGGGAACAGTTGGCTACATGACTCAGATACTAGAGAATATAGAATGGAAATTAAATGAGTCAATGAGGCAAACTATTTTTTGGACATTTTGTCCCCTTAAAAAACAAAATGAAGATTCTATACCAGAAAGAAAACAAAAATACCCTTCTTTCTTCTATCATCATCAAATTCAACGTTCAGGTGTTTTTGCTTAATCCTTGCAATAAAATGAGCTGAATTGAAAATGTGAAGAAGCTACCTAATGCTCCCTGCTTTAATCAATCATAAGAAGCAGATACTCAAAATGCTTTGGCTCTTGGAAAAGAGATTACTCTTTTTTTTATTTTTAAACAAATGCTTTATTAACTTCTGTATTTTTTTCTTTTTTTTTTAAACAAATGCTTTATTAACTTCTGTTTTACATCATTCATTTCCGCCAGATTTTGAGTTACAATCATTTTCCCCCCATTATTCCCCTACCCAACCTCCCAGAATAGTAGTCCCACAAGATATCGCTTCCTCCAATCTGCTCTCTCCCATACCTTCTCCCATACCCCCATCGACTTTTCCATTAGAGGAAGGTGAGTCTTTGCATCCCAATGCCTGCACATCTTATCTCCCTATTACAAGCAAAAGAGTATTAATAATAGTATTTATATATATTTGAAACATTTAATGTTACGACCTCGAATTTCAGATCCATTTCCTTCCTCCCTTGTCACCCATTCCCTCTTGGGAGATAAGTAATTCAGTATATGTTGTACATGTCTAGCTATGCAAAACATTATCATAGTAGATATATTGTACAAGGCTGCTTATAATTCCCTCCCACTCATCCCACCCCCCACCTGTTCCATTCCCTACATGATCCTGTCCCTCTTCTATAGTGGGTACTTCCAACCTCCCCTCACCCCAAGGATGCCCTCCCATCCATCATCCCTCCTCTCATCCCCCCTCCCCCTATCCTGCTGCAGGTTGAGATATCCCATTTAGTATGTATGTCATTCTCTCCCTGAACCAAATTCAATGTGAATGTGGTTTTGCCTTTTTAGCCTTCCTATTCTCCCCCTCCCTTGCAACCACTTCACCTTGCTTCTTCTACATGGGATAGTTTACCCTACCCTGTCTCTCCCCATCTCCTCTTGCCACTTTTCTCTCTCACCTCATACTTTCATCCCTTGAGTATTCTCCCTTCCCAACAAATTCAACCTATGCCCTCTATCCATATATAACTGTAACCATATACACACACATTCACATATGTATTCATATGACCACACACCCTTCTTCCATTATTTTCATAGTGAGAAAGATATCATCAGTCACAGTTATTGCTTTTCCATAAAGGAATGTAAATAGTTCAACTTTGATAAGTTCCTTTTGATTTCTTTTCCCTGATTACCTTCTCAGGCATCTCTTCCTTCTTGTGTCTGGATGTCAAATTTTCTATTCAATTCTGTTTTTTACCTCATGAATGCTTGAAAGTCCTCTATTCCACTGAATGACCATATTTTCCCCTGAAACAAAATATTCAGTTTTGCTGGGTAGGTGACCCTTGGGTTCATTCCCAGATCTTTTGCCCTCTGGAATATCATATTCCATGCCCTTCAATCCCTCATTGTAGAAGCTGCCAGGTCCTGGGCTATTCTGATTGTGTTTCCACAATATTGAAATTGTTTCTTCCTGGCTGCTTGGAGTATTTTCTCCTTGATCTGGGGATTCTGGAAACTGGCTATAATATTCCTGGGAGTTTTCTTTTTGGGATCTTTTTCAGGAGGTGATCTGTGGATTCTTTCAACCTCTATTTTGCCCTCTGGATCTAAAACATCAGGGCAGTTTTCCTTGAGAATTTCTTGAAGGGTGATTTCTAGGTTCTTTCTTTGATCATGGCTTTCAGGTAGTCCAATAATTTTTAAATTGTCTCTCCTGGATCTATTTTCCAGGTCAGTGGTTTTTCCCATGAGATATTTCACATTGCCTTCTAATCTTTCATTTGTTTGGATCTGCTTAACAGCATCTTGTTTTCTCATAAAGTCATTAGCTTCCATTTGCTCCAGTCTAACTCTGAAGGAATGAATCTCCTCAGTGAACTTCTGAGATTCTTTTTCCATCTGGCAAATTCGACTTTTTAAGGCATTCTTCTCCTCATTGCCCTTTTGGGCCTCCTTTGCCATTTGAGTTAGTCTATTTTTTAAGGTGTTGTTTTCCTCAGTCAGGCTGTTGACCCTCATTTCATACTTTTCCTGCATCCTTCTCATTTCTCTTTCCAATTTTTCCTCCACTTCTCTTATTTGATTTTTAAAGTCCTTCTTAAGGTCCTCTATGGCCTGCAACCCGCTCATGTTTTCCCCTGGGGCTTTTGGAGCAGGACTTCTGACCTCACAGTCCTTTTCCCGCTCTATGCCCCCAAAATAGGAGTCTAGTGCTGCATTTTTCTGTTTCCTTTGCCTTGGCATGTTGCCACTTAATTGCTTGACTTTTGGGCTTGTTGCCACACTATGGCTTTAAGGCCAGATAGAGGAATTTTCGTCCCGAACGTGTGGGGGGCAACTTCCGTTTCTGGCAAGCTGTAAACCTACCCACGACTTCCACCCTAGATCACAATCCAGATCCAGGGATGTTAAAGCAAGAGTGATTACCCCCCCATGACTGATCGCTGGATCTCCCTACAATTTGCAGGCCGGGAGCTGGAGCTGCCTCTGAAAACTACAAAATGGCGTATCTCCTCAGCAGCTTCTAGCCCCCAGGGAGGGAGCCAACGTATTCCCCAAATACCAGTCCCAAAGTCCATAGGACATTAATCTCTTACTTTGTCCTAGGCATGTCTATGTTGATAATTCTGGAGTTGCCACAGCTCCTGGTGTTCTGGGGTTCCTCCAGCCGGCTGCTGGCCCTGCTGCCCTGGGGCTAAAACCTCGGCTCACGGGGACCTGGGCTCGGTTCGGCTCCCCGCACTCTGCAAGCTGTGTGCTGCCAGGTCCCAGACCGCTGGGCTAGTCCTTCCTGTAGGGCTGCTGGGCTGTCCTCAGCAGGAGGTTAGCTTCTCTGTGTTGTTCTGTGGGTGCTGGGGCTCCAGAAGTTGTGCAGAGTCCCCTTTTACATAGTTTGGGGGGAATCTGGGGGCAGAGTGGCTTGGACTAGCTGTTTCTATTCCACCATCTTGGCTCTGCCCCCAAGAGATTACTCTTAAAAGAAATATTTCCATAATAGAATCATTGTTTGGGAACTCAGATCAACAGACCTTTCAAGGAAGCAAACAATTAACCATTCCATTGACTGAGGTCAATTACTGCTTTTATCTTTGTTGAAATATACTCAGATTCATTTGGCAAATGTTGGTGAAGTAGCTGCTGGGGAGAGCAGTGCTTATTGGATTAAAATTCTAGAGTTGGGGGGGGGTGATGAAGATTTCTTTGTCCAGGTCCTTTATTTTTATATATTAGGAAATCAAGGACAGGGGAGGTTAAGTGACTCATCCACCATCACAGGGGATATGAGTGGCAAAGGCAGGATCAAACATAAGGTTTATTACTTATGGTTTAGTGTTCCTTCCAATTAGAAATAAAAATGTTTAAATGAGGAAAGATGCCTAACCTCAGGAAGTTTATAGTTTATAGGTATGTGGTTATATGTACATGTATTTTACAGACATGAATTAGAGTATTTTAAAGAATTTTTTGGAGGAATAGAGAAAGCCCTTTGAATTACGATTCTAGAATTCATTTTCTGTTTGACTCTGACCTCGGGAATCATCATCTTCATTAAAGGCTCAGCTCAGCTATCCCTAAAATTCTGAACCCAATGCTGTCCTCTCTCCTCAAATTATCACAAATGAATGCATTAGATCCTTTTCAAATTACATTTAAGTAATGTGTCTGAGAGGTAACTAGGTGACTCAGTGAAGAGAGTGTTGGACCTGGAGTTAGCAAGACCTGAGTTCAAATTTGGCTTCAGACACTTGCTAGTTGTGTGACCTTGGGCAAGTCACTTAATCCATTGGAGAAAGAAATGACAAGCCACTCCATTATCTTTGCCAAGAACCCTATGGTTCATAGAGTCACCAAGAATCAGACATGTTAGAATGACTGAACAACAATGTGTCTGAGAGCATAAAGAGGATGACATTCAGAAAGATAAATGGTCTGGAGTTTATGTCCTAGATTGATTTCAGGAGCTAGGAATGTTTTGGTATATTGAGGGAATGGGTTATGACTGCTACTTTCTTAAGAAAGGCTGTCACATGGAAAAGGGAAAAGAAATATATTTTTTAGTTTGCACAAAAGTTCAGGGTTAGTTATGCAGGATCGCATTTCTAAAGACCCAAATGCAGGCTTGATATAAGAAATACTTCCTAATCATGAGAGCTGTCCAGAAATAGAATGGGCTGCTCTGAGAGGTAGTGGCATTCTCCTTATTTGATGACTACAAGGCGTTTTTTTATAACCCTTGTTCTGTATTGGATAGTGACGGCATGTTGATGAATCAGCATGGTATGGAAGATAGGATTCTAGACTTTATTTCAGGAAGAACCAGATTAAAATCCTTCTTCCCATAGCTACCAGCTATGGGACCATAACTTAATCTCCTTGTACCTCAGTTTCCTCATATTTAGAATGAGGCAGTTGAATCCAATGACTTTTAATGCCCATTATAAATTAAGGTATTACTCTATGACTAAACAACTTATGAGGTCGGTCTCTTCCAACTCTGAAATTCTGTGACTCTATCTGATTAATCACTCTTGCACCTCATGAGTCATAGCATTCTATAATGCTTATCTGCTTAATCATCACATCAATCCCCTTGCACCCGTGCTTGCCACCTTCCATGTCCCATCTTGAACATATGGAATGTGTCTTGTTTTAGATTTGTATTCTTGGGGTCTAGTACAGTGCCTTGCACATGGTGTGTGTGTGTGTATGTGTGTGTGTATACATATAAAATATATACACACACACACATATATATATATATATGCTTTAATGAGTAATGTAATATTTTCTACTAGAAAAGTAGACTTGGCATACTTTTCCCAGTATAAGTTAGTTTACATAAAATTTTCTTTATGATTTTAGGACTGTATTTAACACACAAGGAAATAAATATCCTTGATGTTATCAATGTTGTTCACTATTTCAGTTGTGTCCAACTCATCATTACCCCATTTTGGGTTTTCTTGGCAAAGTTACTAGAGTGGTTTGTCATTTCATTCTTGAGCTCATTTTACAGATGGAGAAACTGAGGCAAGCAGGTTTAAGTGACTTGACCAGGGTCACACAGTTAGTTAGTGTCTGAGGCTAATTTAAAATCAGATCGTCCTGACTCTAAATCTGGAGCACTATTCATGAAGTACTTAGATGTTTAATATTTCCAGTATCCTGCAGCCTGTATGTTTCAGAGAGAGGACTTAAATCCAGATCTCCTTAACCAATGCTAACTCTCTATCTGCTGTGTCATAACTATTTCTTGAAGGGTCCCAGCAACATCCACCTAATTGCTAGCTCAACTCACTCACCAGATACCATCTGGTATATTCTTTAAACTTGCTTCCTCCTGAATCCAGTCCAGTGATGGAACCTGCCCTTGAACATTGTATCATGTCTCCACTACTCCCTCATTGATCTCAATCCTGGGTTTCTTTGATGTCCTGTGACCATGTCACTCTTCTGGTCACTTGAAGTGTCCCTGCCAGACGATAGATATGCTACCAATTTCTGAGATTCAATCCTTAGAATCACCTGACTGGTAGGGTGTGTAGACTAGAAAGTCTTTCCCTAATAATGGCAACCAGACCTTTTTAAATCAAATCCAGGAGCTACATGTCATCATCTACACATACTTATATAGTTATACATGTTTATGCATGCCTGTGTATATATGTGTATGTATGCATATATGCATGTGTATATGTATGCATATGTAAAAAATTAGTTACAGAAAAATGATCTCCAATTTCTTTCCTGATAGGTCTCTCAACAAATTTTCATCATTAGGTATTTCTCTATTAGTAACTACTTAAATGCCCCATGGCATCACAGGTAAATGCAAAGGTCAAGGTGAATGGAGGATAATTGCACTTTACCCCATGAGACATGATCATTTCACAGTGCACAAAGTACTTAATCTGGAGGCAGACATGGTTTCTAGAGTAAGAAAAAAATTACCTATGAAGACATGATATAACTCAATTTATTGCTTTACATTTATATACTATATAATCCACTGATTTTAAGCTTACTTTGCAAATAAAGAAACATTCTAGAGTTATATGTTATACTTTTCATATTAGAATTCATAAAAAATCACCTATCTGTGATATCTGTTAGATGGAGCCCTAAGGACCACCTTGCTCAACTCCCTCATTTTTCTTTCAAATATCTTTTTAAAACTGGACGTTGGTGTTTGGCTTTATTTCATGGGATTCCAGTTAATGGTGGTCATGTGTAAATTTCAAAAGTCCAGTATATTCTACTAGACTTAATTGTAACATTCTGAAAATTAATTGTAATATGTCAGGAAGACAGGGAAGATCAAGTCCATGCACACACACACACACACACACACACACACACACACACACACATGCACACACATGCACACCAGATTCCTAATACTAGTACTAATTAGTCATGAAGAAATTAATTTATTCTTTCTGAGGATGTCTGGAGTAATAGTAAATTAGCAACTAGAGTAGGATGAGAATGACCTGGTTATGCTTATCTGATAATTGTTGTTTTATGAATGATTATATTCATCAATTTCATTCCCCCAGTTACCGCTTTTACTGTTATAATTACTCATGCTGGAAAAAGTTTAGATTTTTAAATTAGCTTACTACTCCTTCTTCTATTCCAATTCTTGAGAGACCATGACTAGTTATGTTTATGCAGTGAATTTTATACCTAAATTGCCTTAATGACCAGAGACCTTAAAATCAACTGCAAGCCTACAAAGAGAGACCAGATTTTGTGGTTTCGCAAAGTTGCTGATTACATTTAAATCACCAAAACACTATTTCCCTTAAGAAATTTTACCCTGAGTTTTGTTTTATACTGTCTCTCTGTAATTGCATAATGACAAAATTATTAAGTATAACATGCAATATGAAAGTAGGACCAATGTATAGTTGTCATCTGAGAGTCAGCTTATGAAAGGAAAAAATAAACAGAATCTTGCCTAAACAGTTTTGAATTTTTCAGTTCCAAGTACTCTGACACAGTCTACCAAGTGACAGGGTAGTTAGGTTCATCAGTTTAATCAAAGATTATTGAAGAATGGCAAGTTCATTATAAAAGCAATAAGATGATCATCCAATGCCTATGAAACCCTGTAAAGCCAACCATCATTGTGTCATGACAGAAAACCACACATATTTCTATGATTTAAGTTGTTAAATCAATCAGTTCACCTAATAATTCCTTTCCAACATTCCTACATTCCTAGGCCCTAGGAAGCTTCCAGTATTTGGGACTCTTGTGAAGTTGTTCTGAAAGTTAAGTACTGATCACAAGAGGTCTTCTCTCAGTCAAAACAAGATCCTTGATTAATTGCCATCTCCGTCCCAAGATTCAATCAATTTAGGAATTTCCATACATAAAGAAGGAGCTTATAGATCATGCTAATTTCAAAGGGCAGGAAAGCTCACTTACCTTCTTACATAGCCTTTACATTTTATGTAATGATAGGGAATCCCAATGTATACTGGAGATTGTCAGAAATCTACAGTGTCATTTGATCATGACTAAACCATTCTCACCATCAAGAAAAACAAAAATGTTGTTTAAGATGGTGTGTGCTGACAAAAAGCAACTTTATTTTCTCTTAAAATCTAGACACTAGCATTGAAATTCACGTATTTCTGTCAAATGTAACTGAACTATAATCCTGATGACCTATCTTCCTCCTGTCCCATTTTCCATCTTAACAATTCATCATGGGATTCTGAATTACATTATTGACTTGAATTTGACAGTTCCCAAGTGAAAGACATAGAGAACCAGATGATAAGAACAACTTACTTTTTAGTGATGAATTTGAATTTTACCAAACTATACTCAATCAATTCATTAATTCAATAGGTATTTACTAAATGACTATTATATTTCATAGAAATGTTTACTGGTGGTCATATAATTCTAATGAAGATACGGTTTCCCTTCAAGAAGCTTATTATAATGTACTACATGTATACCATTAAACTGCAAATGGGCCCACTGCATCTAGTAGAAAATGAATCAACAGTAAATTCATGTCATCCTAGATCTGAAGTTCGGAGGAATCTCTGAGTCTATCTAGACCAATCTATTTTTCTACACATGGGCAAAGAGAGTAAGTTAATTGTCTTGGCCAAGGCCACACCAGCAGTAAGAGTCAGAAGAATGATTTGAACCCAGGTCTTGGCTCCAGAACCACTGAAATTTCCATAGCAACACAATAGGGGAGAACGTGTATTGGGCATCTAGGTAAGGTTTCCTGAAAAAGGTAACATGAGCTGGAACCATCATAAAGGATCCCACATCAACATAAGGCATAGAAGGAAGAACAAAGAGATTGGATCAGGGAGATGGTAAGTTGCTGAGTTTGATTAAGCACAAAATGTGAAGAGGAAAGTAGAATAGGCTGCTAGGAAAGGTAGATTAGTACATAATTGTTGTGAATCAGTCATTCAAGGAGCCTTTATTTAGCATCTCCTATATACCAAGAATTTTGCTAAGCATTGTTAATACAGAGACAAAACTTCCCGCCACTGGCACTATAATCCAGTTATACCGGCATGTTTGCCATTGCTTGAACAGGAAACTCCAACTCCTATCTAATTCTTATTTTTCAATTGAATGTTCTTCCTTCTTACTCCTAACTCTCAGTTTCTCTAACCAATCTTTTTTAATTTTTCCCCATTAATTGTTTAGGCTCAGATTCATAGGGCAGATCACCACAAGGTAAATCTTGAGGTCCTTTTATCCCCTTTGGATCACATTCGTCCATTTACTTCCATTCCTTTCCTTTACATTATTAGGTCTATCTTGTGATCCCTTGGAGAATGTACTGTTTTCCATTTTAAAAGTATGTGTATTGTAGTTTGGAACAGGCATTTATATTTTTTTTATTTTTTTTTACCCAAGAGGACATCTGTAGATTCTTTTGATTCACATTTTGTTTTATGTGTTCAGAAGTCCTGGGCAATTTTCTTGTATCATTTCTTGCCTTGTGGAGTTGTGTTCTTCTGAGAGATATATCTTTAAATTTTTTCTTTGTTTTTTCTAACATCAATATGTTTTGCTTATATGGAGATCAAAGTTATTTATTTTAATGATACTTCTTTCTGCCTCTCTCTTCTAGACTGTCCTTTTCTTCTGGACATTTTAGTTCCTAGTCATTTCTTCTCTTTTAACTCTTTGGGGAGATCTGTCACAGTTGCTTCAACTTGTTCTATTCTGGTGATCATTTCAACTTTGACTACCAAAAGTTCTATTTTCCCTATTCTTGCTTCCTTTTTTTTTAACCACTTGAGTACATCTTGTTATGGTTCTGTGTTCTCTTGAGAATCTACAATGTCCTTTGTGTCATCTTGTATTGATTCATATTCCTTTGTTGTGAAATAAAGATAGAGATAGATATCTATATATGTATCTATCTGTGTGTATATGTGTATATATATATATATGGAGAGAGACAGAGAGACAGAGAGACAGAGAGGCAGACAGAGAGACAGACATAGAGACAGAGACAGAGAGAAAAAGAGAGAAGAAGAAGAAGAAGAAGAAGAAGAAGAAGAAGAAGAAGAAGAAGAAGAAGAAGAAGAAGAAGAAAGAAGAAGGAAGAAGGAAGAAGAAGAAGAAGAAGAAGAAGAAGAAGAAGAAGAAGAAGAAGAAGAAGAAGAAGAAGAAGAAGAAAGAGAGAGAGAGACTCATTTAACTTTTCTGGAGGTCATATTCCTTTGGTTTTTAATGTCTTCCCTGCTAGATAATAGGCTTATATTAAAGGTCTTTATCTGAATTTCCTTCCTCAAGACCTTTTGTAATTGCATTCCTTTCCCTCTTTTCCCGCCACCTATCACTAAGTTTCTGCTACATTCCATTTTCATGGTGACTTCTCTGTCTCAGAACTGTCTCAGTGTCCTCCCATACTGGGGAATTCAATTTTCACCAGCCTCCATCACTGCCACAAGTGATGGTTGAGGGGGAGAGAACTGGTCTTACCTGGATCCTAATTGCACTTCCCCTTTGCAGTTCTAGTGGAGACACATGTTGGTGTCCTGACACAAATCTTTTGCTAAACATTATTCCAGTACAAAACATCATCACTTTGTCACCTCCCGAAGAACATAATTCCAGCTTTCTGGGGAGCAGGGTCACGGAGGAGCAGGACTGAGGCATGATCTAACCCCTGCATGGATTTGTGAAACTTTCCTAGACTGTGTTAACCTATTGTGAAGGAGAGACTCTGAGTGGGTGAGATAAAACTAGGTATTAAGGGGTGGCTAGGTGGCGCAGTGAGTAGAGCGCCGGCCCTGGAGTCAGAAGGACCTGAGTTCGGATTCGGCCTCAGATGCTTAACGCACACACAAACAAAATCTAGCTGTGTGACCTTGGGCAAGTTACTTAACCCCGATTGCCCTCCAAAAAGAAAAAAAAATAGGTACTAAATCTTATCCATTGTTAGTCTTTTGGGTTGTTACTTCCTTAGGATTCTTAGTGTCTTACATCTGCTGATATTGTTTTGTGTCTTGTGCATAATTAACATATTGTAGAGATTTGAGATGTTAAGAGGATGTGAGAAATCAGTCCTCCATCTTGTTAGCCACATGAATGGTTTCTTCAAGACTTTCTAGATTATGTGTTTGTCCAATTAATGCCATTTCCCCCCTTTTAAATAACTGACATTATTGTGTGGTTTGTTAATTCTGTCTATGCTTTAATTGTACTGTATTCGATCTCTATCTCTAGCACCTAGCATAGTAATTGGCACACAGTAGGTCCTTAATGAATCTTCTTCTGATTGTCATGGTTTTCACATGCATTAAACTTTTCCCAAATTTATTTTATTTTTCAAATTCATCTATTTTATTTTTACTTTTACTTCTGTTGCAAATTAAAAGGTAGTTTGGTGTGGTGGATTAAATTTTGACAGTGAAGTGATGAAGAGTTCAATTTCTATCTTTGACATTCAATTGGCATATAACTGAAGGAAATTCAATGAATGTTTCTGTGCCTCAGCCAGCTCTATAGGACTTAAATATTAAATACCACTAGGTCTGGGTTTGCTATAAAAGTGTATGTACATTCTTCTCTTTGTAGAGGTCTTCAAAGGAAAACTATAAAATCACTACTTTGGGATATTATAAGGGCAATTCCTTTTCAAAAGTGGTTTAGGTTTGATAGAATCTGAAGTCTTTTCTCAATCTCTTATTTGTTGTTTCTCTAATACATACAAAAGTCAGAAACAGGACCACATAATGCATAAGGAGAAACATTCAAGAGTTTCAGTAATCTATGAAAATATCGAGATTAGATTATACAATGGTTTGAGGCCTGTAAAAATGTCAATGTCAACTGTAAATATATGTATGTATGTATGTATGTATATATACACACACATATGTAGAGGCATGCATTTATCATATATACACATACATACATATGTGAAAGGGGAGGCATAGGAGGAAGGAGGAGAGACACAGAGAGAGAAAAAGGCAGAGACAGAGACTCAAAAAGAGGTATGCTTATTGTTTTAGGAAGATAGTATAGATAAAAGTTAGTATCCCAACCCTTTAGGGCTTGGCATCAAGTAGTGTTCTCATATATGACATGGAGAAAATTAGAAATATTTACAAGGAAACAAGCTCTCAACAGGTTTATAAAAAGGAAGACTTATGAACAGATGTAGAATGAAGTACAAAACCAAGAATAATGCATGCAGTGACAATGGTAATGTGAAATAAAGCAACAACTTGAAACAACCTATCTCTAATTATTATAATGGAGTTTTGTCCTTATGATTATGAAATACCCTTCCTTTTACTAAATAGAAAAATGGGGGACTGATTTAGTAGAATTTATCCATACTGATAAATGTGTTCATTTTCTGAATTGGTTTTGTTAAGTAATTTTTCTTTGCTTCAAGGTAGGGCTCAATGGTGCCATATGGGTGGTAGTGAAGGGTGGGGGAATAATCAGGTAAATAAAACTGATACATCAAAAGGCCTAGTCTCCAAAAATTGTCTTGTATTTATTTTATATATGTGTTTCATACATACATATATATATATACATATATATATATATATGTTAGATATATTTTTCCATGCACATGTTTTCTTCTCCTTTAAACAGAAGCACTTAAAGGCAGTGTCTGGTTGATTTATAACTTTACATCACCAGTGCCTAGTACCTGGAACATAGTAGTTGCTTAATAAATGTTTGTTGATTGATGGTGAAAAGTTAATCAACCATAGACAAAAAACAAAATGACTCAACTGGTATTTTATTTCCAATCTTTCTATGTACTAACATCATCTTTAAATTGAAATGCAATGAGCATATATAGGTAGGAGGATACCACAGCCTCAAATATGAGAGAAATAGAGAACACATCTTCACCTTATTTATTTGCTTACTTATTCATTCATTTTTTGGAGTTAAAAGTATTATTTATTAGTACATGGTCTCTAGCTACACTACAGATTCACATATCTCTTTTTAGCATTTACGTTAAATGAATTTAAATTTCAAGACGCAGAAGATAGATAGATAGACAGACAGACAGATAGATAGATAGATAGATAGATAGATTGTTGCTGTTGAGTCAGACTGCTAATCACCCTGGGGACTATACTGTTCATAGGATTTTCTTGGCAAAGATACCAGAATGGTTTGCCATTTCCTCATCCAGATCATTTTTCAGGTGGGGAAAGTGAAACTTGTCCAGGGTCACACAGCTAGGATGTATCTGAGGCTGGATTTGAACTCCTGAACTCTAGGTCCTTTTGACTCCAGGGCCAGCACCATCTACTGTACAATCTATATATCTGTCTATCTATATGTCTGTCTACTTTTCTATGTGTATCCACACAGATAGGTAGATATAGATAGATATGAGAGAGAGACAGACAGAGAGAGAAAGAGAGAGAGAGAGTTATTGGGGACACATAATTTAAGAATTATGTAGAGTAGAATCAGGTCAGAAAGGATCAAATGATATATTCATTTACAAAAGTAGTGCGGTGAAGGTGGCAAAGACACATTACACCAGTTAAAATATGCTTTGTCTGTATAGATGCCTGGTAAAATTCTAGAAGGGTCTTTTAAAATGAATGGTTTGTGGAAGAAAAAAGAAGTGAAAATCACCAGCAGGTAACATGTGTTCACTAAACACAAGTCCTTACAAATTAAACTTTTTTTTATTGGACTATTTGATACATAGATCAGAAGTTACAAGCGGTGGCCTTTTCTATCTCTGTGCCTTTATAGGGACTGTGTTTTATGCCTAGAAATTATATCTTCCTCACCTCTGCCTCTTAGACTTTCATGTTTCCTCTAAAACTTACCTTAAAAGTCGTCTACTACATGAGGCCTTTCTTGATTCTGCCACCTGCTAAGGCCCTTCTCTAAAATATACTTTATAGTCATTTTCACATTTAAGAATTGTGTTTATTGTCTCCACTGATTAGATGCAAGCATCTTATGAAAAAAGGGCTGTTTCATTGATTTTGTCTTGGAGTCATTGGTACGTAATGCCGTTCCAGCTACCTATGAGGCACTTCATAAATTTTTGGCGATTGATTGATTGATTTTAATCAAGAGATTTGAGCGTTTCTCATTCCATGTGGACAAGACAATCGAATATCAGCTGGACTATTATCCATGAGGATAGTAGGTTTTTAGATAAAAACTATATCCAAGGAGAATTGATCACAATCGAATTGCCCACTGGAGGGTAGTCCCTATATTCTAGCTCTAAATAACTTTCATTTTGGTGTCAGGAGAAGTGGTCCCTATTCTACATGATTGTGTACTCTGCTGTAGAAATTAGATGCAGCCTTTCATTAAAATTCTTGGTTTTCAATGGTTCAGAACTTTGAGCAAAATCCTTTAGGCTATTTTTTAAGTCAGATATGGAGTAAGGGTACACTTTTCCATTTTTAAGGCACTTTAAAACACCGTGCTTCAATAACTCAGAAAGCAATGAACTTTAAAAGCTTAAATTTTCCATGTGCCCAATCCCTTCTTAGCTAAGAAGATTACTCTAGACAATTTAAGGAAAGAACTCTCAACGATGTGAAAGCAATAAGTCAATAAAACATTTCTTTGGGGCATACTCAAGACAAAATGTCATAATCATGATCTAAAACATTATTATACATATATGTTATAAAAAATTACCCAGGTGAGATTTGGTGGTGCCATAAGGCAGGGAGTATAAGATGATTTAAAGTAAAGTAGGATGTGGAAATGTTTTAAATGAAATCAAAAGGGTAAATGTAGATAGGGGTGGGTAAGTTTGGCATTGTAGCTAAAACATTGAAAATGTAGGCAGGAAGATTTGGGTTCAAATATTTTCTCTCTCTATTCTAAAACTTTCTTTTTCTCTTAAAGTTTCCTGTACTTCCTCTTCTCCTCTCTCTCCTGTGATTTTGTTGTTGTTGTATTTTCTGTAGTGAAAAACAAAACAAAACTCTTTCCACTGATCTGCATGTGCATTCAATCCCATTTCCCCTCTTATTTTCTGCAGTACTATCATTCTTACTCTGTTACTGTCCCTCTTTACCTCTCTCTCTCTCTCTCTCTCTCTCTCTCTCTCTCTCTCTCTCTCTCTGTCTGTGTCTCTGTCTCTCTGTCTCTCTGTCTCTCTCTCTGTCTCTCTCTCTGTCTCTCTCCCTTTCCCCCTTCTCTTCCTCCTCTTCTCCTTGTCTCTCATCTACTTAAATATACTATGTCCTTCCAAACACAAAGTTTACTCTATTAAAAAATAACCCATGATAAAAAAAAAACATACATTAGGTAGGTGTTTGTTGATTGTTGGCTGATTGTATCTTACTAGTTTTAGAAGTATAATCATCATCACTAGACCTTTCCTATAAAATCAGAAAATGAGTGATTATAGTGCTTTTTAAAAACTTTAAGACATCATGAATAGGCATTTCATTATTATTATTCCTAAATTTATACTGAATTACATAGAAACTGTATATCCAACTCAAAACTAGCTCTATCCAAAATATTTTGAAATATTTAATAGAAACATACTATTGAATCAGATGACTTAAAAGCAATAGATACATATGTACATAAAATCTTACAACCTGAAATGCTCTTAAAAATCAACTATTGTATTTTAGCTATTATAATTTTCTCCCTATGCTCTATGTTGCATTGTCATCTAGAATTATAGTCTAAGAAGCTCTGGACTTGGAATTTAAAATATGAATTAAAATACTACCTTTATGACTATACAAAAATGACTTAATATACATAAAACTATTTCTTTGTTGGTAAACTTTACCCAAAAATACCACCAAAGTTACATCTAAGGTACAAGATTTCTAACAAATAGCATGAATTTGATCTAAAATACTTTCATACATCTTTGTGGACAAGAATAAGAAGTTATAATTTCAATTGTTATCTAACAGAATGTTTAACTGGTTAAATAATTTCACTCAATAAACCTTGATCACAACCTAGTTCTCTATTACTAGATGGTATTGAATTGAACCAAAGTAGAAATGGCAAGAACCTTGGGAAAACAAAGCTGGGCCATTTAGAGTTTGAGATAGAAAGGGAGAAGAAAGCCAAGAAAAGTTTGTCTCACACCCAAAATTGTGTGAAAACAGATGCCAAAGAGTTCAGAGAAAGGATAGCCAGGCTCCTACGGCCTAGAACTCTACCTAAATGAGAAGTTGGCCAAGGAACAATATTTAGATTGCAATAAAATCTGTGGTTCTGATGGGAAAGAAAAGTGGGGGCTGTCTAAATGCACCCTGGGAGAAGGTCTACTAAGTTGAAATCGATCGACTGTAATTAACATGTGCCCCATACAGAAGATGTAAGGAAGACCAGGCCAGGCAGCTTGGAATAAATACACATAAGAAGGGGATACTAAAATTGAAATAACCTCCAACTGACAATGGAAGATAAGCCTAAATTTTTGTTTGTTTGTTTATTGGGTTTTTTATTCTTAAAGTTTTATTTCTTTAAAGCTATGCTGGAAGGGGCGGCTAGGTGGCGCAGTGAGTAAGAGTGCCGGCCTCGGAGTTGGGATGACCCAAGATCAAATCCGGCCTCAGAAAATATATGTATATATATACATGCACAAAAACGTCTCAATTCTACAATAATACTTAGCAGCTACCATGTTTAAAGCACCATGCCAGTATGTTGATCAATGTCAGAAAGTTCATACTTATCTGTATGTATACATAGGCAAATATACATACACACACTCATATATATTATATATATATATATATATATATTCACATAACCTAAAATGATTATTTAAAAATCCATTTAAACATCTTCGTAGCATCATTTCTAATTTTGGGGAGGATGGAGCAGGAGGTAATTTGAATACCAAACAACAAAGATGTCATGAAATAATTGATAATTTTGTGGTATATTAATGTAAAGGAATAATATGATAAAATTAAGATGAGTAGGTTTGAGGAATGTGAGGCCATACAGAAAGACTTTATGAAATAAGAAAGATATAGAAGACAGGCAGAATCAGAGACAGAAGAACAGAATACACACATTCTAGTTATGTGACAGTAGAGTAAAAGTGAATGGGTATCATTTTTCTAGGAATTCTGATTTATTCTTAGAGAGAGTGTCTGAAATTTATTATGACTTTTTGTGGATAAATTTCATGTATTTAAAAGCACAAACTAAGTTGAAATAAACACATTGATAGGCAATACTATTTTTAAAAAGTCATCTTTAGATGAATCAGACTAATCCTGACTTTACCCTCAGAGGTTACAACCAGGAACAGTCAACCAAGATGAATTGTGAGAAAACTGGAGAGGGGTAAATTTTGACTCCATGTAAAGAAAAGAAAAAGTTCCTAATGACTGAACTCTTCCTAAGTGGAATACACTCTGGATTCTCTTAAAATACAATGAGTTTCCAGGACCAAAATCTGTAATGTATAACTTGGGATTTATTTTGGTGATATCTAGGGTTTCCTGCTTAGAATGCATCTTGTGCTATATGGATACAAACTTCTTTAAATCTTAAGAGAATGCTTCTTTGATTCTGGCTTTTGTGAGCAAAACAGTTTGCAAGCTACACAACATTATAAAAGTGCTAGCTATCATTTTTAGTAATATGACTCATACTATCACAGTATTTGAGAGTTTGAAATGACCACAGAAGATATCTGGTAGAACCCCATATAAAAAAGGAATTGTCATTGTAATAGCACCGAAAAAAAAAATAGTTACCCAGTTTCCTTTTGAGCTTAGCCCACTCTACTTTGACACGCTCTGGTTGGTAAGAAGGATTTTTCCCCCTCTGCCCTGACATTCATGCCACACACATTTGCCTTTTTAGAACCCCCCCTGTTCTGTTCCTACCCCACCCTCATTGCTCCTTGTTCAGCCTTCTGGGACCAATGAGAAAAACAAATTCTTGTTGCATATGATGATCCTGCATGTGCATACACTTGAAGACAGCTCTCATACCCCTCCCTCCAGTTTTCCTTTCTTCAGGCTAGACATGTTTATCCCTTTTAGAAGAAATCCACATATCATTCAAATGGAAAGAGGGGATATTTTCCTTGTACATTTGTGTATGTTTTGTTTTTATTTTTTTTGTTGTAGTCTCATGCCTAGCACTTGGATATTCCCAATAATAAAGAGCATGTCACAGCATGAGCCATTTTTTCTAGATTTCTTGATGTTGTGCGTATGCCAAGAGAGCATACAGGGTGTGCCTCTGTTATCCTACATGTTTGTCATATTTATTTTAATTCAACAAGCATTTATTGAGTCCCTACTATATACCAGTCTTTGGTTTTTCTACCTATTAGGGAAATAGAAATTAAAACAAAGTAACTCTTTTCTTCATGAAGCTTATATATCTATTGGGAGAAATTGAATGGAAAATTAAAATATGTACCCATGGCTTCATGTCCTCAGTATGGCTTGGATGAAGCCTGGATGCATTTTATAGTAAGTTGTTTATTTTCAGTGCGTTTTTTTAAGCAATTGGGGTTAAATAACTTGCCCAAGGTTTACATGCCCAGCTATTTTTGTGTGGGTGTTAAATATCTGAGGCTGGAACCAATTCCAGGTCCTCCGGACTCCACCCTGGAGCTCTTACTCACTGTACCACCTAACCACCCTTCAGTGCATTTTTTTTGTCGTGATCTCTTTAATATCATGACCTATATCTGAGAGGGTCATATTTTGGAGTGAGTGCTTTACCATGATTTCCACTTTCCCTCTGAACACTTGTATGATTTTGAACAAGTACGTAACTTCTCTGACCCTCAGTTTCCTCATCAGTAAAAATGATTAGGCTAGGTATCCCCTGCGATCTCACCCAGCTATAGATCCATGACTCTGGTTCTATGAATTGGGAACTCAGCGTCTCCTCTATATGTTTATTATACTAATACTAATAATTAACATTTACATAGCCCTTACTGTGCCAGGTAATATGCTACACAGCTATCTTATTTGATCCTCACAACCAACCTGTAAAGTAGGGTGCTATTATTATCATCCTCATTTTACAGATGAGGAAATTGAAGCAAACAGAGGTTAAGTGACTTGCCCAGAGTCACAGCTAGTTAAGTGTCTGAGGTAATATTTGAACTTAGGTCTTCCTGACTTCAAGCCTAACTCTATCCACTGTATCCCCTAACTGCCCCACATAAAGATAATCATGTTTGCATTAGAAAAGCACTGAATTATATTTAGACTTCATTTCATTTTGCTAGTTTTATGGAATAGATTTATGATTTATAAGACCATTTGAAGCAGACGTAACTTCAAGCATGACATGAACTGACAAATTTCACTTTTTCACCCGATGACTTCTTAAAATTCCTCAGTAGCCCCAAAATCTTTTCTCCGTGACTCTTTTCACTTGTAATAAACTCTACCCTCTAAAAAGGGGGGGGGGGAGTTTTGGTGATGAAAAGCACTCTGAACATCATAGAATCACAGAAACCGAAGGTCTCTGCTCTCATTATCCCAATCCACCAATGCAAACACGTGGTTATAATATAAAGTTTACCAGAAAATGGGACTGTAGCCACACAGAGTAACAGAGCTGCATGTGTGGTTTTAGAAATGATTGTTAAATCAATCCATGAAGCTAGAGTTTTCATCTGTAATCAGTATGACCCCAAATTCCCCGAATATGAAACTTCCTCCCCCTCCCCCTCATCTACATAAAGTCTGCAAATGTTGACAAGGCACTCAAAGTTGAGATGACTTGAACAGCTCGGTTCTTCCAGTAGCACATGTTCTCTCTACAGGGGGAGTTTACAGTGCTGAGTTGCAAAATATTTCATACCCAATCTGCCCTCGGGGCTGTCTATCCTGTTCTTACTTCAAAAGATGAATGTTTTCAGTACTCTGCCAAACACTGGAAAGACAGAAATCTTGCAAGGCCAAATGTTTAAAGGAGCCTCCAGCAGGCTTCCCTTCCTGGGAATACTGTTGTGTTGTTGTTGTTTTTCTTCCCTCCAAAGAACAGGACATGCAAACAACACCACCTGCAATTTGTCATTTGAAGGTGAAATTTGCCACTTTGGAGTAGGAATATTCTTCAGGAAAATGTGATTAGGAATGTAGCCTGTTAGTATCATCTTAATAGTTATGGTATTGGGAATGGTGCTATGCATGAATTTATATATGAGCTGTAAAATTGTCACATCATCAGTCTTAAATTAACTTCTTAATAAGAAAGTAGAAAATAATTAAGACATTTGGTGTTACCTGTAATCTGCTGAGGTTTGGTAGGACCTTCCAAAAAAGCACTCTTCAGGTTTTCACAATATACATAAGCATTCTTATTCAACTGACTTATTAACAAAGAAGGCTCTTGAGATTCACCATTAATAAAGCCTATGCTCAGATTTGCTCATGTAGTAGTGGGGAAATACCTGCACCATGAACCACCCATATTTCCTTGACAGGGTAACAACATTTTATAAGAAAAGCTTGGACAGGATTAGGAGCAGTATTGTAAAAAGTTATTTACTTAATCATAACCAATGATCTATTTAATTTACATGCATGCTTCTTTTTTCCTCAGTAGAGTTTACACAGAAAACTTGTACTTTTTCCCAAGGGTTTATTTTATTCTCAAAATCATTTTCTTTGTACATTTTTCTTTGTCTTTCTTCCTATTTCTCTGTCTTTCTGTCTCTCCTGTCTATCTCTGCAACCTTTCTTCTTTGTATGTTTCTCTGATTGCCTATTTCCATATTTGTTTTCATCGATCCTCTCACTCTCTGTGGTCTTTGTTTCTCTGTTTCTGTCTCTCCCTCTTTCATTCCTTACACTTTTTACTTTCTTTCCATCTCTTTCTCTCCAAAGAATTATCCACTTATCCCATTTTTGAGGAAACAGAACTATAATATTAACATTGTCATACATGTTTCTGCCGAAATAAATAATAAAAAATCCACATTTCATTAACGTTTAGTTTTTGTTGGAATCAAAATTTAGATAGGGTTAAACTTTTGAAGAACTAGGTAGAATAATGTTTGTATCTAATCACCTGCACTCATTTAGCTTTGATAGTTTATCAAGTGAAAACACATCCAGACTTTTTACTATGTGTCACTTCTCTAAGCACAACATGAAGTCTGTTTGGCTTGACTGAAAGACTTAATCTTCTTCTCTGGGGAAGGTATAAAACCGCTGAACTAGTTGGAACTGATGGTTGAATGCTTGGTAGCAGAAAGGATTTAAGTTAAATCCAAGTTAAATCTTAAATTCAATTCACTTGCAAGTCATGGCATCACTTTCCTGATGTCATGGTCCTTTTTGAGAATGGACAAACAACAATAGCAAAAAGGAGAGAGTTTTCCAGCTAATCATTACAGAAATAATTGATTTGGGAGAGGAACTGAGTCCTAGCCTTCAACCTTTGTGTAAATCTTTTTCTTTTCTTTTCCACTTGGCAAGAAGAGCCTCCTAAATTTTGCAGGATCTAGAGGATTTGGACTTTTTTCCCCCTTGACATCCTAGCAGCATTCCTAGAATAGCTGTTGACATTGCCTATATCTAGAACCAAGGAAAACTTGGACCTGATGAGGAAAGCAGATTCAAGGCTCTTAAAAAGTGTATTAGGAACATTTTACCATGCTTAAGTGGATCAAGTTGAAGGCTTCAACCAATGAACTTCTAGGAAATGTAAGTTAACCCTTAGCTGTTTGTACATTCTAAGCTTTCTACAAATATGCATGTGCTTGTGGAAGACTGTGTCACAGATATTTGGTGGGATAATTTTGTACCAACTATTATTATGCTACCTTAATAAACACCATATTACCAAAAGGTACTTGTCTGACCAGCTAATTGATATCAATTAATAACTATAAGAAAGAATACATCAATGGAGGTTCACAAGTTATATCATTACAAAGTCCATCTTCTAAACCCTCAGGATGAAATGTAGATCCTCAAAGATACCTATTATACCTGCTCTAGAGCCTGGACTATCAATGTATAAATAAGGATTAGGATAGTAATCTCAGAACTTCTACCACACTAATGAAAGAAAGAAAGAAAGAAAGAAAGAAAGAAAGAAAGAAAGAAAGAAAGAAAGAAAGAAAGAAAGAAAGAAAGAAATTACGGAGCATCAACTCTGTCAATGCCTACTCTTCTGATAATGTCTTTGAGGATGGAGAAGTCAAAACATACATACATGAAAATAACAATATAAAATAATCTATAAATGCGAAATAAGTAGAAGAAACAATAAATGCTGTCTTATTATATGTACAGAATAAGAAATTCAGAAGAGGGAAATGATTAGTGTCTTCTGATGGGGGACAGAGAAGATCATGGATATACTAGAATTTTATCTGAGCTGTCCACATTGACCAGAATTTCAATAAATGTGACATTTATATTTCCCTTAGGACTAGAGCGATGATATTGTGAAATTTTGAGAGTGGAAATATTGATGGCACACATAGGAGATCAGCCCATCTAAAACAGGACATTCATTTTGGGAAGTATTAAGAGTTAGGCCTCGTTATGGAGAGCTTTAAATGTCACGTTCAGGAGTTTTGAGTTTACATTTTAGTGATGGGTATCATTAAAGATACTGGACTAGGACAGCAACAAGTGCTATGGAGGGCTAATTAGATAGGGAGTCAGAATACTTGATGTCTAATTCTCTCTCTGCTTCTTATAAATTGTTTGACCTTGGCCAATACACTTTCTCTGATTCTCCACTTCCCTATATAGCGAGGCATTTAGTTGTTGCAGTATAGAGTGCTGGGTCTGGAGGCAGGAGATTATTATTGTTGTTGTTCAATCATTTTAGTCCTCACTCTTTGTGACCCATTTGGGGTTTTCTTGGCAAAGATACTAAAGTGGTTTGTCATTTACTTCTTGTAATGATAAGGGAATTTGAAGATCTTCCCTGACACGTAATGGGCCTCCCTCACTTGGAACACAACTTGATTAGGGGAAGCTTGTTTTTTAGGAAGGCCCACCTTTTGTTGCTTTGTGATTGGGCAGTGGGTCACAAAGTTTGTGATGTTCTCTGACCCTGGAGAAAGCTATATATACCCTGATGTGAGGAGATTTTGCTTTGGGGCTCACTTTGGGAAGAGTTGTGTGATTTGGCCAGATGAGACTCTGGGCAGCCATTGAGCCTCCTGGCTTTGAAAATGCAGGTGTTGGTGCTTCTCTTTCTGGGGTCTAATACTATATATGTATGTAATGATCAGAGAGCTGGAAGCCCTGACTGTTGGTCTTTTGAAATGTATTATTTTCTCTGTATTTTTTGTCTACTTGTAATTTCTGTTTTATTTTCTGAAGTTCTGGATGATGACTTGGATGCATGACCTGGATGCTATGAACTAAGTGAATGTCATATTTTATATACATATATATATATATATATATATATATATATATATGTGTGTGTGTGTGTGTGTGTGTGTGTGTGTGTGTGTATGTGTGTGTGTGTGTACACATTTGATTAAAGTAGTATTGTTAACCCCTTTTGAGTTGCTTTTCTTTAGAAAAGCAGATCAAAGAACCTGTGCTAGCAGCCATCCTGAGTATGCTAGGGTACTTGCTGCTATACTTCAGCTAATTCTACAGGTGAGGAAACTGAGGGAAACAGGGTTAAGTGACTTGTCCAGGGTCACACAGCTGATAAGTGTCTGAGGCTAGATTTGAACTCACAAAGAGGAATCTTCCTAACTTTAATTAGGAATGCCACCTAACGAGTAATAGCAGAAGCTCAGTTCAAATCTGGACTCAGATACTTAATAGCTATGTGAAGCTGGACAAGTAATTTAATCTCTTTTTGTCTCAGTTTCCTCAATTGCAAAATGGAAATGATGACAATATCTACCTCACAGGGTTGTTGTGAGGATAAAATGAGATAATATCATGATGCAGATGGCATGGTACTTGGCACATATTAGGCATTATGTTTTTTATTTCTTTTCTCCTTTCCATTTCCCAATGTGTAAAGCAGTGAGAATAATATTTTTGTTGCATACCACAAAGGGTCATTGAAATAATCAAATAACATAATGTAAGACAGTATATGTGAGAGCAATTTGAGAAATAGGAAGTGTATGATGATGTTATTGACAATAATGATAATGGAATGATATTTTAAGACAATCTTATTGATATATTTTATTTTAAATCAATCCCAGTAAAGAAAAAAAGAATAAGAATAAATAACAGCAAAATAAATCAATGAATCAAAAAAGTCTGGACATTTAAACAATATTGTATACTTGTGAACATCTTCACACCACAAAGCACTGGGAGGAGGGGTCTAAATGTACCTTTTCTTTGAGGCTGTGCTTGTTCTCATAATTTAACAACATTCTTTTGTGTTTTTTGTTCTTTCCATTTTTGTTGTTGTAACCATTATGTGTATTGTTTTCTTTTCTCTCCATCATTTCATATAATTCTTTCCATTTTTCTATACCTATTATATTGTTCATTTCTTGTAGCACAGTAATATTGGGTTACATTCATTTACTACAATTTCCTCAGCTATCCCTCAATTGATAAGCATATATTTTATTTCTAGTACATGCTATTACAAAAAAGAGCTGGTATTAATATTTTGGTATATATTGGGAATGCTAATATTGAGGATGAACTGAATTACAACTTTCAAAATCATTACACAGTCACAAAATGTCAAAGATGTATAACAAATAGAAGGACATGGAATTCACCCATAGCAGAAAAACAATTCTCTCTAAAATATATGCAACTACCAGACATTCTGACCTAACATGAAAACATAATGAGAGTTTTAATCCAGCATTACCTGAGAGTTCTCATTTCACCCATGGACAACTTTATTTATTAGATTATAATTCTATTTAGATATTTCTTTTTAAAAATTATATAATATTTTAAATTTCATGTAAATTAAAAGATATAACATTTATATAATATTAGATTATCCCCATATTTCTCATTGGTTCCTAGTCTTTGTGTTGATGTTTCCCTCCTGAGACTTGCTCTCCTGATTGGTGAGTACTTAGATGACCCTACCATTTCATGAGGACCCCACCTATGTTTATTTCACTCCCAACTCAATTCAATTCCCCACCATCTTGGCAGCAGTTTTGTCCTCTCCCAGGAATTGTCCCTTTAGCTTTGACCCCACCATGACTTTACACTTTTTTTTTTCTCTAAGAAATCACTTTTATTTGTTTTTTAAATGTTATTTATTTTCACCTTAACTGAATGCCCTTTGTATCCTACTCTGATTTCCTTTCAGAGAACTATCCCTTATGTAACAAAGAATATTTCTTTTTTTTTTAATTAAACAAATGCTTTATTAACTTCTGGTTTACATCATTCATTTCCACCAGATTATGAGTTACATTTTTCCCCCATTTTTTCCCTACCCACCACCCCAGAATAGCATTCCCACTAGATATCCCCTCATCCAATCTGCTCTCTCCCATATCTTCTCCCATACCCCCTTTGACTTTGCCATTAGGGCAAGGTGAATCTCTGAGCCCCACTGCCTGGACATCTTATGAGACATTTAATTTTAAAACTTCGATTTTCAGATCCATTCACTTTCTCCCTTGTCACCCACTCCCTCTGAGAAGATAAGCAATTCAGTATGTGTTGTACATGTATATCTATGCAAAACATTACCATAGTAGTTATATTGTAAAAGACTGCTTGTATTTCCCTCCCATCTGTCTCACCTCCCACCTGGTCCATTCCCTATTTTGATCCTGTCCCTCTTTGATAGTGGGTACTTCTAACCTCCCCTCTCCCCAGAATGCCCTCCCCTCCATCATCCCCCCTCTCATCCCCCTTTCCCCTACTCAGGAGAATGAGTGAGGGTAAGATATTCCATTTAGTATGTATGTGTTTCTCTCCTTGAGCCAACTTCAATGAGAATATGCTTTTGCCTTTTTTCCTTCCCATTCGTCCCCTCCCCTGCAAATACTTCCCCTTGCCTCTTCTACATGAGATAGTTTGCCCTACCCTGTCTCTCTCCATCTCCTCTTGCCACTTTCCTCTCTCACCTCTTGACTTCACCCCTTAAGAATCATCCCTTCCTTGGGGCAGCTAGGTGGCGCAGTGAGCAGAGAGCCAGCCCCGGAGCCAGAAGGACCCGAGCTCGGATCTGGCCCCAGACACCCAACACACAAACAAAAACCCAGCCAAGTGAACCTGGGCAAGTCACCCAACCCCAATTGTCCTCCAAAAAAAAATAAATAATCATCCCTTCCCATCAAATTCAACCTGTGCCCTCTATCCATGTATACCTGTGAATATATGCCATGTACCCTTCTTCAATTATTTTCATAATGAGAAAGGTTTCATCAAACACAGTTATTGTTTTTCCATGTAGGACTGTAAATAGTCCAGCTTTGACAAGTTCCTTTTGATTTCTTTTCCTTGATTACCTTCTCAAGCATCTCTTGCTTCTTGTGTCTGAATGTCAAATTTTCTATTCAACTCTGTTTTTTTCATCAATAATGCTTGAAAGTCCTCTATTCCCCTGAATGACCATATTTTCCCCTGAAACAAGATACTCAGTTTTGCTGGGTAGGTGACCCTTGGGTTCATTCCCAGCTCTTTTGCCCTCTGGAATATCATATTCCATGCCCTTCTATCCCTCAACGTAGAAGCTGCCAGGTCCTGTACTATTCTGATTGTGTTTCCACAATATTGAAATTGTTTCTCCTGGCTGCTTGTAGTATTTTCTCCTTGATCTGGGGATTCTGGAACCTGGCTATAATATTCCTGGGAGTTTTCTTTTGGGGATTTTTTTCAGGAGGTGATCTGTGGATTCTTTCAACCTCTATTTTGCCCTCTGCGTCTAAAACATCAGGGCAATTTTCCTTGAGAATTTCTTTAAGGATGATTTCTAGGTTCTTTCTTTGATAATGGCTTTCAGGTAGTCCAATAATTTTTAAATTGTCTCTCCTGGATCTATTTTCCAGGTCAGTGGTTTCTTCCATGAGATATTTCACATTGCCTTCTATTCTTTCATTTGTTTGGATCTGTTTAATCGTATCTTGATTTCTCATAAAGTCACTAGCTTCCATTTGCTCCAGTCTAACTCTGAAGGAATGAATCTCCTCAGTGAGATTTTGAGATTCTTTTTCCATCTGGCAAATTTGACTTTTTAATGCATTCTTCTCCTCTTTGCCTTTCTGAGCCTCTTTTGTCATTTGAGTTAGTCTATTTTTTAAGGTGTTATTTTCCTCAGTCAGGCTGTTGACTGTCATTTCATACTTTTCTTGCATCTTTTTCATTTCTCTTCCCAAATTTTCCCCCACTTCTCTTATCTGCTTCTTAAGGTCCTCTATGGCCTGTAGCCAGCTTGTATTTTCATTTGGGGCTTTTGGTGCAGGAGTTCTGACCTCACAATCCTCCTCCATGCTTTGAGCCTCTTTGTGCCTAAAATAGGAGTCCAATGTTGAACTTTTTTGTTTATTTTGTTTCGTTTGCCTAGGCATATTGCCACTTAATTACTTGATTTTTGGGCTTGTTGCCACAGTAGGACTCTGCCACCAGACAGGGTTGCCTCTGTAAAGCCTCCACCCACTCTGGCAAGTTGGATACCCAGCCCAAACTTCCCCCCCAGACCACAATCCAGATCCAGGCAGTTTAAAGCAAAAGCGATTAACCCCCAGACTGATTGCTGGATCTTCCTACAGTTTGCAGACCAGGAGCTAGAGCCACTACTGATGCTGCAAAATGGCTTCTGTGCAGCTGTTTCTTCAGCAGCTTTTTGCCCCCAGGGGAGGAAGCCACGTGTTCCCCAAATACTGGTCCCAAAGTCCATAGGGCACTAACCTCTCACTTTGTCCTAGGCATATCTGTGCTGATAATTCTGGAATCGCCACAATTGCTGGTGTTCTGGGGTTCCACCAGCCGGCTGAAGGCCCGGCCGCCCTGGGGCTAAAACCGCGGACCTGGGCTCGACTCTGCAGGCTGTGCTGCTGGTTCCCAGTGCACTGTGCTGCCTGCTCTCAGAGCACTGCACTGGCCGCTCCCTGTAGGGCTGCTGGACTGTCCTCAGCAGGAGGTTAGCTTCTCTGTGCCGTTCTGTGGGTGCTATGGCTCCAGACGTTGTTCAGAGCTCCCTTTCACATTGTTTGAAATTTGTGTGGGGCAGAGCACATTGGAAATGCTGTTTCTACTCCGCCATCTTGGCTCCGCTTTACACTTTAAAAAAAAATATTCCTGTTATTAGAATGTTAAGCTTTTTGAGGGGAGGGACATTTGCTTGCTCATGTTTTTATCTTCTGACATTAGAATAGTGCCTGACACATGAATGTAATGGTAAGAGAAGCAGTACATTGCTTGTTTTAGCTACTTAAGTGCCTTTGAGCCTTGCCTTTGAGTGTATCAATAGTCTTTGTTGGAAACAGTATACATTCTGTTGCCCTTAATAGGCCTAAGGGAATTTGAAGACCTCCCCTGCCCTTGATAGGCCTAATAAGCTTTTAATAGATGTTCTATCTATTTATCTGATTCTAAATCATTACTTGATAACTTATATAAATAAGTACAACAATATGGAAGGTTAAACAAAATTATATGTATTGAATTGAGGAAAAGAGAGACTGATCCCTCCAATTGCTAGTGTTCTCAGTTTCTACCTTATATTTAATATTAAATATATATTCTGTTTTCTTTTATTTTGTATATACTTATATGTGCCTTGGTTTTTGCCAAGGAAGGAAGGAGAGAGAGAGATTTAAATGACTTCTCCAGGACCACATGACCAATTTGTCAGTCAGGACTTGAACCTTGATCTTTCTGGTTCTAAAGCTGAAGGATAGAAGTTTTAAGACTGAAGTAGTGATTAGTCAGTCTATCAACAAACATTTAAAAAACATCTATTATATGTCTGGCTCTGTACTAAGCACTTGGGACACAAAGAAAGGCAAAGAATAATTCTTTACCACTAGGAGTTCCTAATAACTTGTAAACATGCAAATAACTGCACAAACATGCTATAAACAGGATAAATGGGAAATAAGAAAAGAAATAAGCATTTATGAAGCTCCTACCACATGCCAGGCACTGTGCTAAGCACTTTATGAATATTCCCTCCTTTGATCCTCATGACAACCTTGCAACATAAGTGCTATTATTATCCCAATTTTACATTTGAGGAAACTGAGGTAGACAGGTTAAGTGACTTGCCCAGTATCACAGAGCTAGTAATTGTATGAGGTCATATTTGAACTCAGATTTTCCTGTTTCCAAGTCTTGTGTTTTAATCATTGTTATTCTAAGGCATTAGAGTTAAGGATTGGGAAAGGCTTCCTAGAGAAAGCAGAATTTCATTTAGGATTGTATCATACTTCAAGAAAGGAGGACCTGTTCCCATTCAGAGTATAATATGTGTAGTTTAAACAGTAGCAACAACAATGATCCATAGAACAACATATATAATCAATAGTTGAAATATAAGATTTAAGGCAGATGCCTGGGTTTCAATAGTCCTGATAAAACCAATACTGGAATGTATTTCAAAAACTTTTCAGATATATATGATTCAGCCTTTTTTCTCCAAAACCACTGTCTTCATTTCTTATCCTATCATTCATTTTGATCCTGCAAGAAAGCCTTTCAATTTAATGTAATAAAGGCTCTCTCTAGTATCTTTTACAATTGCCCATATCCTCTCCCTCATTTTTTTGGAGTGGTGGAGGTGGTGGTGCATTGTAAGAAATCATTTCCTCACCATAAGTAGGAAAATTACTTTATCGGATTCTCTTCTAGTTTTTTCTTTCTTTCTTCCATTTGGTTTGACCTTTAAAATGTATGTCACATAGTGTTATATGGATTTTTGCTCTCTGAAGTAGTTTGTTTAAAATATCCTAGTTGAGGTGTGCAGCTACTGTCAAAAGTGGCATGACTCTATAATATGTGTGCCAAGTTATAGTAACATGGGGCTTAAAGGAATCAGAGAAATGTCATCTAAGTAAGAATTTGAGAAGATGATGTCATATATGTGAAAATGCAATCAATGGGTAGAGTAGTCCGAAAGAGCTAGCTGGAGACCAATGGTCCCATGTTTTGGCACCGTATCTCTCTTTTGTGATTCAGAATTGTTGTTGTGCCTTGATGTAACTTTATCCAATTTATATTCCTAGTATTGCGTAGTTCTCTGCTTGCCCAACTCAGGGATCATCTATTTAAAATGGTACCTGTTCTCTTAGACTTGACTTGCCAAAACTTAACAGTAACCAGTTGCCCTTGTGTCTAATAGGGGTACTTTTATCTTCTCTATTTCTTGGAATCTCCAACTCCCTTTAAAGTTTATTTCTAGTATAATCTATTACATGAGGCTTTTTCTTACACGCTAATTGCTAGTAACCAAATCCCAAAATCATTTTGTATTTAATTTCATCTGTATCTTTATTGTTTTTTGTTTTTCTTCCCAGATGAAATATATGTTCCCAGGGGGAGACTTTGGCCTTTGTGTCCAAACTTGTGGTTTGACACAATCATTCAAAATTAGTAAGTGCTTAATAAATGCTTGTTTAAAATTTGAATGTGTAATACTCAGTAGCTCTATGGAAAATGAGATTGTCGTGGGGCTGATAGGTGGCAAAGTGAGTAAAGGGCCAGCCCTGGAGTCAGGAGGACCTGAGTTCAAATTCGGCCTCAGACACTTAACACACACACACACACACACACACACACACACACACACACACACACACACACATAGCCGTGTGACCTTGGGCAAATTACTTAACCCCAATTGCCCTCCAAAAAAATAAAAAGAAGACAATGAGATAGTCTATATAGTTCTTACTTCCCCTTCCCTGACAGAAAGGAGATGGAACCAAAATCCTTAATGACAATTGGTACCTCCAATTTTGGGGGCCAGCTGGGGGACTGTCTTTTCCTATTAGTAAAAATACACTCCTCCTATTTATCTCCCTGCCCTCTCAGTCCTGGGAAAGTAGATTCAGCTATAGTCTCAGGCATGACTTCTCTACCAATATATGTGAATAAAATAGAGACAGACTAGGTGACATCAAAATCCCAAGTTTGAATCTTGCCTTTGACACTTACATGTAATTTTATCTATATCTGCCTCAATTTCCTCTACTATAAAATGAGGATACATCATAGAGTTGTTGTGAGAAGCAGTTGACATACTTTTAATAAAGTACTTTGCTAATTGAATGCCTAGAATATAGTAGGTGCTTAATAAACATTTGTTCTCTTCTCCATCCCCCTACCTTTATGGGCAAAGAAAATTATCCTGATTTTTTTTTAAGTTTTACTTTTTGGGAGACTCATATAGTCATTCGTTAAATTAGAACCTTGCTTTGTAATTCCCAAGCAAACCCTCTGATAAAAATCTAAAGGTTTTAGATTATATAGTATGTACAATATAAGAACAATTAAGAGTTTCCTCCCCACTTCACTCTGGTTGTAGGTAAATATGTTAGTTTGGGAATCAACTAATTTAGACAAAAAAAAAAAACTAACTAAAAAACTAGGAGAAAGAAAATGGAAATGTGAAATAAAAAAGAAAATATGTTGTCTTTAAGCTCAGTATAGACAAAAGAAAGGGGGAATTGGGGAGGAAGATAATACTCACTGAAGCCCCTTCTATACGCTCGAGGAAAGAGTTCACTGCCACTTAGACTCCAATAAGCTTGTGACCATCCTGTCTGCCTGCCATGGATGATGGCATTGGCCATTCCAAGTAGACAACTTTTACTACATTGCATTAAGTATTCTTTGCCTGTTCATACAGTTTTACGCTCACCGTTCTCTCCCCAAATCTCTGCAATGATCCCTCTATTTCCTTCAAGGCTGGAGAAAACAGTAGGAAGGAAGCTGTATGCTTCCAGGATACTGTGATCAGGTTCTGGCCTACAAGCTTCAAATGAAATTATGAATGAATTCCTATAGAGATGTATACCTTGAAAAGTGCTTTCCACACATAATTTCATTTGACGGCCTCAGCTACTTGCCCATAGTAACATAGTAAATATGAGTCAGTGCCTGTGTATGTATGTATGTGTATGTGTGCATATGTGTATGTATACACACACATATATACATATACACACATACATACAGACTTACACATATATAAACATTTATTTCATCCCGACTTCAAGTCCATCATTCATATTCTGCCAAAGACTGTTCATGAGCCGTAAGGTTTAATTCAATTTCTAATACCCATTAAGGCTTTATTTTTTGAGTTTCCAAATGAATTTTAAGAATTGAAAAGTTGTGAGATTTCTGTTTGGCATCATTTAAAACTGTTTATAATTTTTATAAGCATAACCACTCCCTTGGGTTACTTCAGCATAAATGAATGAAGTGATGCACACCAAGCTGTGACTGGTGAATACTCCAACGATATCTGTTCTTAGCACTCTATGACCCTAGATTTTAAAAAATCTGAAACAAAAGGGACAAGTAAGTGTTTAATGCTGGCTATATTCCTACCATTTATTTTTTATCTATAAACATCTTGATTTGGCATGCTCATGAGTTAAAATATACTGGGAAAACATTGTTGTTGTTGGTTTTTTCCACCAGCATCAGGATCTCAATCCCCAGCTCTTCTAGAACTTTGAAAATTGAATTAAATAAAGAGAATTTCAGTCTATGTAGTTCAAAAGGAACTTAGGTATTCTACTCACACACATGTGTTTTATAAGTTAGAAAACCGAGACCCAGGAAAAAAAAAAAAACTGTGTTGTGTCCAAAGGTCACAGGTAATATGCAGTAGTTTCTTTCTTGATTATGATTGAAAAGTCTGTAATGGATATCAAGGTAGATAGATAGATAGATAGATAGATAGATAGATAGATAGATAGGTGGGTAGAGAGGTAGATAGAAGACTAGAGTTATGCAAAAGTTTATCTTCTCTGTCACTTGTAGTCATATGGAAATGTCTGAGGCACTGAGAGGTAAAGTAATTTGTTCACAATCTTGCCAGAAATAGGTTTAAGAGCAGGACTTGAATCCTGGTTTGCCTGACTCCAAGGACAGCTTATTATACAGTTCATCAAGCTGTTTCCAAAATGAGGGAATTAGAATAGATCACCTCTTATATCCCGTTTTATCTCTTTATACATAATTCTATGATCATATTCATATGCTTCTATCTATCACCTAGCTATCTTTCTATCTGCATGCCTGCATTCATGTATGTATGTATATGGGATTTCATTACTTGGCCTATCTTTTATAAATCATGTAGCATTTTAAACTATCTCAAAGTAAAATGTTCCTGGGGTTAAAAATATATTTTAACAAAAATTTTCCCTTAACAATGCTGTGTGCTTGAAAAATCTTGAAGTATCATGATCTTTGAAGAATAAATTCTGTGCGTGATCTGAAGTTCAGTGGACAGATGAGTGGCCAGGGCTGGGTGGGAATGGGAGTCTGCAAGCAAACTGTACCATTATGTCCAATGATAACCCGTGCATAAGAGGTAGGATCTTTGAAGAACTGTCTGATCTTGAACAGCATTTCTGCACTGCTCTAACCCACACCACTCCCAATTTATATAAAAGAGGACTCTGAACACACATCGGAGCTACAGAACCCAGAAAATGACACAGAGAAGCTAAACTCCCACTGAGGACAGCCCGGCAGCCCCGCAGGGAGGGGCCAGCACAGCCCTCTGGGAGCTGAGCCTAGGCCCAAGTAAGTCTCAGGTTTTAGCCCCAGGGTGGCCAGAACAGCAGCCAGCTAGAGGGATTCCAGAACACCAGCAGCTGTGGTGTTTCCAGAATTATCAAAACATAGATGCCAAAGACAAAGTGAGAGGTCAGTGTAGTATGGACTTTGGGAGTAGTATTTGGGAGAGTGTCAGCCTCTTTCCCTGGGGGCAAGAAGCTGATGAGTAGCAGCACTGAGCAGCCCACCAAGCTGCAACTTCAGCTCCTGGCCTGGGGACTGTAGGGGGATTTGGCAACCAGTCTTGGGGGAGGGGGTGATTGCTCATGCTTTAACCTTTATGGATCTGGATTGCTGTCTGGGGTAGAGGACATGGTGTGTGACCACCTTGCCAGAGCGTGGAGAGGCTTCAGAGAGGGCACCCAAATAATACTGCCTGCAGCTGAGAAAACCCCAGCATTTGGGACAGAAGCTCCCCTGTCTGGTGGCAGACTACTACTGTGGCAACAAGTAACTGAGTGGAAACATGCCTAGACAAAGGAAACAAAATAAACAGAAAATTCAACATTAGACTCATATTTTGTAGGCAAAGAGGATCGAAGTAGGAAACAGCAGGAAAACTGGGAGGTCAGAACACCTGCACCAAAAGCCCCAAATGAAAATACGAGCTGGTAACAGGCCATAGAGGACTTTAAGAAGCAGATAAGAGAAGTGGAGGAAAAATCGGGAAGAGAAATGAGAAAGATGCAAGAAAAGTATGAAATGAGAGTCAACAGCCTGACTGAGGAAAATAACACCTTAAAAAATAGACTAGCTCAAATGGCAAAAAAAAGGCTGAAAAAAAGGCAATGAGGAGAAAAATGCCTTAAAAAGCTGAATTTGCCAGATGGAAAAAGAATCTCAAAACCTCACTGAGGAGATTCATTCCTCCAGAATTAGACTGGAATAAATGGAAGCTAGTGACTTTATGAGAAATCAAGATGTTGTTAAGCAGATCCAAACAAATGAAAGAACAGAAGGCAATGTGAAATATCTCACGGGAAAAACCACTGACCTGGAAAATAGATCCAGGAGAGACAATTTAAAAATTATTGGACTACCTGAAAGCCATGATCAAAGAAAGAACCTAGAAATCATCCTTAAAGAAATTCTCAAGGAAAATTGAGATGCTTGAGAAGGTAAACAGGGAAAAGAAATCATAAGGAACTTATCAAAGTTGAACTATTTACATTTCTACACAGAAAATCATCATTGTAACTGATGAAACTTTTCTCAGTATGAACATAGTCGAAGAAAGGTATATGGGCATATGAATACATATGTGAAAATGTGTATATATGTTTAATAAGAAGTGTTAAAAGGTGAAATTAAGAGGTGAGAGAGGAATATAATGAGAGGAGATGGGGAGAGATGGAATGGGGTATACTATCTCATATAGAAGAGCAGAGGGAACATTGTAACAAGGGAGGGGAAGAAAAGGAAGACAAAAAGGCAAAACCTTGTTCTCATTGAATTTGCATCAGGGAGAGAATGACATACATACAAAATAGGATATCTCACCCTACAGGGGAGTAGGGGGGAAGGGTATCAGAGGGAGGATGATGGAAGGAAGGGTGGGAGGGAAGAGGGGCAGGGAATTTGGAAGGACCCACTTTTTTTTTAATGTGGAATATGTTTAATGTAATTCTACATGTATAGTCTATATCAGATTGTATGTCCTCTTCGCAAAGAGGACAAATTTAGAACTCAAAATGCTATAAAATCTTGAAAAAAAACAAAGAGATATATAGATAAATAAATTAATGATTAAAAGTTTGAAAGAATTCTCCTCTGAATTCATCAGCATCAGGACTTCTCCTTGCCACCCCTATCTCCTGATTCTTTTTTTTTTAATTAAACTAATGCTTTATTAACTTCTGTTTTACATCATTCATTTCTGCCAGATTTTGGGTTACAATCATTTCCCCCCCATTATTCCCCTACCCAACCTCCCAGAATAGTAGTCCCACAAGATATCGCTTCCTCCTATCTGCTCTCTCCCATACCTTCTCCCATAATCCCATCGACTTTTCCATTAGAGGAAGGTGAATCTTTGTGTCCCAATGCCTGCACATCTTATCTCCCCATTACAAGCAAAAGAGTATTAATAATAGTATTTATATATATTTGAAACATTTAATCTTAAGACCTTGAATTTCAGATCCATTTCCTTCCTCCCTTGTCACCCATTCCCTCTGGGGAGATAAGTAATTCAGTATATGTTGTACATGTCTAGCTATGCAAAACATTATCATAGTAGATATGTTGTACAAGGCTGCTTATAATTCCCTCCCACTCATCCCACCCCCCACCTGGTCCATTCCCCACATGATCCTGTCCCTCTTCTATACTGGGTACTTCCAACCTCCCCTCACCCCAAGGATTCCCTCCCATCCATCATCCCTCCTCTCATCCCCCTTCCCCCTATCCTGCTGCAGGTTGAGATATCCCATTTAGTATGTATGTCATTTTCTCCCTGAACCAAATTCAGTGTGAATGTGGTTTTGCCTTTTTAGCCTTCCTTATTCTCCCCCTCCTTTGCAACCACTTCCCTTTGCTTCTTCTACATGGGATAGTTTACCCTACCCTGTCTCTCCCCATCTCCTCTTGCCACTTTCCTCTCTCACCTCATAATTTCATCCCTTGAGTATTCTCCCTTCCCAATAAATTCAACCTATGCCCTCTATCCATATATAACTGTAACCATATACACACACATTCACATATGTATTCATATGACCACACCCCTTCTTCCATTATTTTCATAGTGAGAAAGATATCATCAGTCACAGTTATTGCTTTTCCATATAGGAATGTAAATAGTTCAACTTTGATAAGTTCCTTTTGATTTCTTTTCCCTGATTACCTTCTCAGGCATCTCTTACTTCTTGTGTCTGGATGTCAAATTTTCTATTCAACTCTGGTTTTTTCCTCAAGAATGCTTGAAAGTCCTCTATTCCACTGAATGACCATATTTTCCCTGAAACAAAATACTCAGTTTTGCTGGGTAGGTGACCCTTGGGTTCATTCCCAGTTCTTTTGCCCTCTGGAATATCATATTCCATGCCCTTCGATCCCTCAGTGTAGAAGCTGCCAGGTCCTGGGCTATTCTGATTGTGTTTCCACAATATTGAAATTGTTTCTTCCTGGCTGCTTGTAGTATTTTCTCCTTGATCTGGGGATTCTGGAACCTGGCTATAATATTTCTGGGAGTTTTCTTTTTGGGATCTTTTTCAGGAGGTGATCGGTGGATTCTTTCAACCTCTATTTTGCCCTCTGGATCTAAAACATCAGGGCAGTTTTCCTTGAGAATTTCTTGAAGGGTGATTTCTAGGTTCTTTCCTTCATCATGGCTTTCAGGTAGTCCAATAATTTTTAAATTGTCTCTCCTGGATCTATTCTCGAGGTCAGTGGTTTTTCCCATGAGATATTTCACATTGCCTTCTAATCTTTCTTTTGTTTGGATCTGCTTAACAGCATCTTGATTTCTCATAAAGTCACTAGCTTCCATTTGCTCCAGTCCAACTCTGAAGGAATGAATCTCCTCAGTGAACTTTTGAGATTCTTTTTCCATCTGGCAAATTCGACTTTTTAAGGCATTCTTCTCCTCATTGCCCTTTTGGGCCTCCTTTGCCATTTGAGTTAGTCTATTTTTTAAGGTGTTGTTTTCCTCAGTCAGGCTGTTGACCCTCATTTCATACTTTTCCTGCATCCTTCTCATTTCTTTTTCTAATTTTTCCTCCACTTCTCTTATTTGATTTTTAAAGTCCTTCTTAAGGTCCTCTATGGCCTGCAACCCGCTCATGTTTTCCCCTGGGGCTTTTGGAGCAGGACTTCTGACCTCACAGTCCTTTTCCTGCTCTATGCCCCCAAAATAGGAGTCTAGGGTTGCATTTTTCTGTTTCCTTTGCCTTGGCATGTTGCCACTTAATTGCTTGACTTTGGGGTTTGTTGCCACACTATGGCTTTAAGGCCAGATAGAGGAATTTTCGTCCCGAACGTGTGGGGGGCAACTTCCGTTTCTGGCAAGCTATAAACCCACCCACAACTTCCACCCTAGATCACAATCCAGATCCAGGGAGGTTAAAGCAAGAGCGATTACCCCCCAAGACTGATCGCTGGATCTCCCCACGATTTGTAGGCTGGGAGCCGGAAATGCCTCTGAAAACTACACAGTGGCGTGTCTCCTCAGCAGCTTCTAGCCCCCAGGGGAGGGAGCTGACGCATTCCCCAAATACAGGTCCCAAAGTCCATAGGACACTAACCTCTTACTTTGTCCCAGGCATGTCTATGTTGATAATTCTGGAGTCACCACAGCTCCTGGTGTTCTGGGGTTCCTCCTGCCGGCTGCTGGCCCTGCCGCCCTGGGGCTAAAACCTCGGCTCACGCGTACCTGGGCTCGGCTCGGCTCCTGTGCTCTGCGCGCTGCCAGGTCCCAGACCACTGTGCTGGTCCTTCCTGCAGGGCTGCTGGGCTGTCCTCAGTGGGAGGTTAGCTTCTCTGTGTAGTTCTGTGGGTGCTGGGCCTCCAGGAGTTGTTCAGAGTCCCCTTTTACATAGTTTGGGTGAGATCTGGGGGCAGAGAGTCTTGGAGGAGCTGTTTCTACTCCGCCATCTTGGCTCCACCCCTCAAGCACCCACTTTTGAAAAGGGACAGGATCAAAGTAGGGAATAGACCAAGTGGAAGGTGGGATAGGAGGGAGGGAAATATAGTCAGTCTTTTACAACATATCTTCTATTGTAATGTTTTGCATAGCTATACATGTACAACATATACTGAATTGCTTGTCTTCCCAGTAATAGTGAGTGGCAAGGGAGGAAGGGAATGAATCTGGAATTTGATGTTTTAAAATCAAATGTTTAAAAATATATAAATACTATTATTAATACTATCTTACATATAATTGGGAAATAAGATATACAGGCATTGAGGCACAGAGATTCATCTTGCCCTACTGGAAAAGTCAAAGTGGGTATGGGAGAAGATATGGGAGAGAGCAGATCAGATGTGGGAATATCCTGTGGGACTGCTATTCTGGGGTGGTGGGTAGAGGAAAAATGGGGAAAAAATTGTAACTCAAAATCTGGCAGAAATGAATGAATGATGCAAACAAGAAGTTAATAAAGCATTAAAAAAGTACTGTCTGATCTTCAAAGAAAGCTGGGTACTCATATAATGATACTGAGCTGCAGTAAGACAACCTGAATAATGTCTTATTTTTCCCCCAAATGGAGACTAAGATGTAGAGGAAAATTCCACCGACCCTGGAGTCAGGAGGACCTGGGTTCAAGTCTGGCCTCAGACACAACACAAAATCTAGCTGTGTGACGTTGGGCAAGTCACTTAAAAGAAATGAGGCCTTTATCAGAGACACTGACTGTAAAAATTATTTCCCGGTATTTTGCTTCCCTTCTAATTTTGGTTGCATTGATTGTGCAAAAAAACAACATATAACATAATCAGATCATAACATAATCAAACATAATCATCCATTTTGCATTTAATAATGTTCTCTATCTCTTGTTTGGTCATAAATTCTTCCCTTCTCCACAGAGCTGACAGGTAAACTGTTCCTTGCAGAGCACTGTATCTTGAAGAAGAAAGACCTAGATTTAAATATGGCCTAAGACACTTACTATCTATGGATGTGGGACAAGTAACTTAACCTCTATTTCAATTTCCTCATCTTTAAAATAGTGATAATAATAGCTTCAGGTTCCTGGAGTTGTTGAAGAAATAAAATGAAATTATATTTGAGAATGTTTTTTGAATCTTTAAAATGCTATATAAGTGCTAACTAGCTAACGAAATAGGTGACAGTAGTAGTAGTAGTAATAATAACAGTAGTTGCAGCAGCAGTAATAGTATTTTGAAAATACAGGGTTAGATTAGTTTGGCTAAAATTAATATAGATTCACTGAGGGTATTTTGCAGTGGTCTAGAATTCAATACACATAACATTGCCATCTATGCATAGGTTTATTTAGATAATATTTTCAAAGAGTAGTAATCATTTTCTTTAGACACCTCACAGCATCAATCTAATATTATTTCTTGTAATAAAATCTATTTCCTGAGGTTCATTCTTTCATCTACAAACTGCTTTCTATCAGATATCTTTATCTGGATGTCCATCAGGCACCTTAAATTCAATATGTCTGAAATTAAGCTAGTTATCTTTCTCCCTAACCTCCTCTTCTGCCATCGCTATCCTGAGTTTTTGCAGCATCCCAGGTTCCCAATAGGTATACTCCACTCTTCCTTCCCCTTCAACCCCATATTTAGTAATTTACCAATTCTGATTGAAAAGAATATAATCTAAAATTATGGATAATTTCAGTATTCATATTTTGTTCCCAGTGTATATCACAAGGTTTGACACATAGTAGACACACAATATTAATTTATTAATCAATACTCAATTCCATCTCCTTGAGATCTTTCCAATCCATTCTCTTCTTTACATTCACAATCCACCTCCTTGATTCAGGTAACCTTCAGCTCTGTCCTGAACTCTTGTGATAGCCTCCTAGCTGGTTTACTTGCACCCATTTTTTCTTTTATTCACATAGCTGAATGATTTATATTTCTACAGTATAGGTTCAGCCAAGTCATATTCGTAGTCAAGAAGCATCTCAGTGGTAGCCCATATCCACTAGCATAGGAGTTAAAACTCTTATGTTAGGCATTTGAATTCTTCCCAATCAAGCTATATCTTGCTTTTACAAGCCAGTTGCACATCATTCCTCCTCTTGTATTCTATGCAGCAGTCAAAGTGGTTTGTAAACACCAATAAATGACATTCCATCTGTCTTTGTGGCTCTAAACAGGCTGTGCACAATTTTCTGGAATTCTTTCTTTCTTCACCCCTATCTCCTGCCAGCTCAAATTCCATTTTTTCCCAAGAGTTTTTTGTTGATTCCCAAGACACTAGTACTATTTCCCCAATCACTGAGCATATGTTTTAAAAAATAGCCCACTAGTTTTGTATATCTCACTCTTTTTTTGGTTTGTCTCTGTACACATGTTATATCCTGTTGGCAGAATGTCAGTTCTTTGAAGACCTGTTTGATATTTCATTTTCATATTTCACAGAATCACAGAATTTGAATGTTGGAAGGGAACTTGGAGGCTATCTAGTCCAACTCATTCATGAGAGTAATTAACACTATAGTCATTACCAGTCCTCCCAGTCCTGTTTGAAGATGAGCAAGGCAGGAGAATCTATCACTGTCACTTTGGGATGATTAAATTTGATACCTTCTTCCACATCAACCTAAAATTTCCCTCTCTTCAAATTCTACTCATTAATCTTTATTCTTCCCTACAAGACCAAAGAGAGTAAAAATTATCACTCTCTGACATAACAGGCCTTCAAGTACTTGAACACAACTACCATGATCCCCTTGAGTCATCACTTTCTTTAGGTTATACGTGTTCCATTCCATCCTCAAGAAATCAAAGTCTACTACATCCTGATTGCTCTCCTATTCACATTCTCCTATTCAGTAATTTCATTTGTAACAATGGTACCCAGAACTGAGCCCAGTGCTACAGATGAGCTATGACTAAGAGCACAGCAGTGCCATCAGATTGCTATTGCAGTGAACTAAATTCCTCTAGAAAACCCAGACTCAAATACTTTATTTTTGACTGACACATTTCACCACTAAGCCATATTGAACTTCTGATCCATTAAAACTTCCCAACAGTTTTCAGTGCTACAATTGTCTCTCCATATCTCCTCCATCTTTTACTTGTCAGGTAGATCATGTCTCCCTATTACTTATCACAGTGTCTGGCAGAAAGGAAGAATGCAACAAATGCTTTTTGATCTATTGGTTGGTACTAGAGAACATATTTAATGAACATGTCTCTCTGTTTCCTATTTGTTTGAGTTTTTCTATTCTGAAGAATGATGAACAAAGATCTTCACTGTTACATCTGCAATAGAAGACTGTAGAATTTTTATACAAGTATTAGAAATTCCTTGTTTAAAGAAAGCTCACAGGGTTGTGTTTTTTTTTTCTGTACAGTCAAATATATTTTGAAAAATCAGCAACATAAAGACACAACAGGGTCTAATATTCTCTGCTCTTTTCAATCAGTGGATTGATGAAAAACATGATCCACTGGAGGAAGTTTTCAGGGAAAACCTGCCCATTGTTTTCTCATTCTTTAAAAAAAGTCAAGCATACAATCTTTGAACTCATTGTCTTTGAGATGCTATAGGAAGAATATTTGATTTGGAGACTGGAGAACTTAGGTCAAATTTTGCCTCTAAACCTTTCTGGTTGTGCCGCTATGAGCTAGTCACTTAACTTTTCTGGAGCTCAGTTTCCTTATGCTGGAAAGGGGGAATGATAACATTTGTTTTAGATACCTCCAAGGTATATTGTAGTAAAATAATTTCTCTAATTTTTAAGACAGTTTTAATCTATAATTCTAATGGATGTATGTTCATAAAATTTTATATCCTATTGAATTATAAACATTTTGCAAAGATATTAAAGAGAGAATAGCAGTCAATAGTTGTTGATATATTATGCTATTGTTCCTCCCGTTCTTTCTGAAATATATTTCTGAAATCAGTCCTTGACTTTCCACTATTGTGGTTATCCTGATTTCCCACAATTATACTGGATTTTGATACTCAGGTATCACATTCTGATAGGTTGCCTCTTACCTTATCTTGCTCAGAATCTCCCTTCTTGGGTAAAGGAATTTATATAGTGACTACTACATGCCAGTTACTATATTAAACACATTAAAAATATCTTATTCTCACAACAACCCTGAAGCTGGTGATATTATTGTCCCTATTTTATAGTGATGGAAACTAAGGCAAATAAAGGTTAAGTGACTTGCTTACACATTGTCATACACTTATAAGTGTTTGTGGTCAAATCTGAACTCAGCTCTTTCTGACTCCAGGCCCAGTTCTTTATCCACTGGAATATCTGGCAGTCTCTATTCTCAACCACATCTCACTCCCTTCTTCTACCTACCTTTGCTAGCTCCCTTACAAGTGTTGTCTTCCCTCATTAGAAGGTAAGTTTCTTGATAACAAAGACTGAATTGCTTATATGAATTTGTATCCCCAGAACTTCGCAGTTATTGGCTGCATAATAAGTGATTCATAAATGTTCTCTGGCTCTGTCTCATTCTTTCTGTCTTTTTCTATCTGTGTGTATCTCTTTTTGTTTTTCTGTCTCTCTCTTTTGCTCTCATTTTCTTTCTCTTTTCTTCTCAACCACAGACTTCCCCCATGTGTATTTGGTGAGGCCCAGGATCTCTTCCTTCCTGATTTGGTTTTGTAAGATCTAGTGCTATTTTCTCATATATGGCACTGATGCTATGTTGGATCTCAAATATGGTGATTTTGACTCTTGTCACTCATGATAGGTCATTATAGATTAGTCATGAAGATTTTATCAATTTCATGTCTCTTGTCCCTCTCTTGGTTTCTTGTTATAAGGGTGTATTAGTTTATCCAAATTTCACACCATACCTCCTACATACTTTTTACATTCTTATCTATTTCTCACTGTTTTCTGATGTAATACATCCTTCTAGACCTTCTTCAAACCCTGAAAGTGAATTTGAATTTTGTCTTGCTAGCTGCATAAATAGATCAATTTTTGCTGACTAAGACAGTTTCTCTGTCCATTTTCAATGTTACCTGTTGTGACTGTTCTGTATTATCTAATGCACCTTCTAAGAAGTTATTGAGTCAAAACACATAATTTCATCTATATCCCATTTCTCAAAGTCAACAAGTTATTTAAACAGATGAGGTTAAAGAATCTGTAAACATGTACAATGCCTTTTTTTTCAACTATAACCTTTCTTCTTGTTGGATATTTACATTCATAGTATCATAGACTTGGAGTTAGAAGGAATCTCAGAGGCCAGATAGTTCCACCCCCTTCATTTTTATTATGAAGAAGGTATTCAGCTCCCAGGGCTTAAATGATTTGCCAATGTCACATCTAGAGTGAGCATCAAAGATAGTACCTTAACCTGGGTTATCTGACTGCAGGGCAAGTTTTCTTTCCTCTGTACTATTATTAGTCTACATTTTGATTACCGATAGGTAACATAATGAAGTGAACCAGCTTTCTTCTTTATGGCATGATATAGTCAAGTTCCTTTTTGGGTGGGTGTGATATTGTCAATTCTGGTCAAGTCTAATGCTTTCCAAATGGCTCAGTGGAAGGGAGAAACATACCTTTAAGTGCCTACTATGTATCAGGCACTATGGTAAGCATTTTACAAATATGTGTTGATCCTCACAACAACCCTGGGAGGAAGACACTATCATCTCCATTTTACAGATGAGGAAACTAAAGCAGAGAGAAGCCTTAGATCACATAGGGAGTAATTATCTAAGACTGTAATTGAGCTCAAATCTTCCTGACTTAAGGCCTAGCTCTTGATCCATGGAGAGATGTATGAAAAATTTAAAATCAGAGAGCTTCAATAAGTTCATTGTAAGTGTCCAAATCAGATTGATCTTGTGTTCCGAGAAACTGATGTTTCTTATTTGCTTTCAGGGACACAGAAAAAGCTACTTTTCAAACTCCTTGTATTTGCCTCCTCAGAAAGAGTCTATGATATGTTCTTTCAACTTTATCTATTGATATTAATTAGTAATTAATGATTCCACTTAGAGTGAAAATATCAACATGGATTTTGTCAACTTGTTCATTCCATAAAGGTCACACATCAAGAGCACAAGGTTAAATTAATAACTATAAATTGTCTAAGAATCATATGATATTAAATCCTTTCTGTCTCTTTTTCTTTTTCTTTTTTTCAGCATTCTAATAGTAGAAAGAGAAAGGACTAAGCACCATTTTATATATTTTTTCTATATTACATGGGTTATCATACTTAATCTCATGATAAATTTTCTGTTGAGGAAATTCTCTATATTTCTACATGGTATTCTTCAGATAACAATTTCTGGCTTGGTTTATACTGGAAACCTTTTTATTTTGGTATAATCTGTGAGAGTTATGGACCTGATGTATAGCTTTCTATAACTGAGAGTCACCTCATTCTGTGATGAGAAATTTGAGAAGACATTTTGTACATACATAAGTTTTCTAGAAAATAATACAGAACAAGCACATTAGAGAAGTGCCAAGATGAATTTTAAGTGAGGTCACATCATAAGAGATTCTATGAAAACAGTGGTATAGTATGGCTTTAAATTCTGGGTAGCAAAAATGGAAAAATATGCCATAGATAGCCAAGGATATAATAAGCAATGACAGGGTGGGTGGAAGCAAAAGATATGATAGCAGGAGAGTTGTTAGTCTAGCATGTGTAAAAAATGGAGGATTTAGTGGTAAATAGGGGATGAAGTAAGATTGAGAAAGTAAGGTAGCACCAGAATTCAGAGATCCTTGAATATCCATTATAAGAGTTGGGTTTTTCATCTGTTGGTAATAATAATAATAATAATAATAATAACTGTGAAGTTGTTTGTCTGACAGCATGACATGATGAGACATTTGTATGAGAAGTGATGGTTCTCTCAGAAAATTATACATATAACCCACTGGTACCAGAAATAAGAATTTTATTTTTATTATTTATCTATTTACAACTGGGGACTTTCTAAAGCAGATAATAAGATTTTTAGGAGATGGATGAGTAATAGTAGAGATATGTGAGATAGTAGATGAGAGACCTTTAGGGCAAAGTAAAAATTCTTAGACCCTTGAAGTAAAAATAGAGCTGCAGGACATGAGGAATGACATTATGGAGTGAACCAAGGATGGAGAAAGAGAAACTAGTTCCAAGGAGCATTCTCATAAAGTTATATTTTAGTACTTGGAGTCTGATTTTACTGCTTACACAATTGCCTTTTTAGATAACACACATGAGTGGAATTTATAATGTTTTGTTCCGTAATACAAACCATGCTCTCTGCTTTTATCCATCCTATCTTGAATTTGTTGCGATCTTCAGTTCATTTCCTTTGAGACACATCCACTGGATAGGCTTCTTATGGGAGGAATAAGAGAGGGAAAGAAACTTTGTTGTAGTATAGCAATCAAGTCCCACGAGTCCCAGAAAATTGGGGAACATGGCTTGAAATAGTTTCTTTCACCTACAGTGGCCTTCTGTGACAGAGTTAACAGCACAGGTTCCACATTACATGAAGCTGTCATCAGTTTGGTTCCTAACTAAAACAGCATTGGTAATATTAATAACCCGTTAAAATAGAAAGTTCTGTTTAGAAGAATGAGGTGAGCTTTACGAAGTCAGTAAAATTAAATTACTGTTCCAAAGATTGCTCAGATTGTAGTCACATTTAACTTTACCTTCCAAATTCTCCTAGTTTCGATGACCTTCGAGGACCAATTCTTTTCATTTCCTACTCCAATGTATTTCTACTCTAGCCTTCTCTACTGCTGAGTGATAATTTAATTTGAATTGTAGTTTAAATGGGTAGTTTCTATTTTGTTATAATTTTCAGAGACTTTTAGCATTCAGATTGGAAGGATATATAGAATTTGATCTTCAAGGTAATGAAACATAAAGCCATTAGCAGAAAATGCCTTCTTCCTCCTCTTACTTCCTCTTATACTCTCATTCTCTTCCTGAAGAAATCCAAAGGGCATGGTAACTATTCATCATCACTAGTGCTTCCTTTGTGAATGCTGCTGATAATATTGGTTCTTTCATCCCTGCCCCTGTGTTGGCCAGGCGCTGAAAAAGCAATAAACTTTGCTCAGATTCAATTAAATTTAAATGTTGTGCTTTGGCCTAGTGTCGTCTGCAAACTCATGGCACCTTGAGCCCATTGGCCTTCAGAGCCAAAAATACCCTGCTGACTCATACATTTCTGATAGGGCTAAGACTGAGGCAATAACTTTCCATGAATTACATGTACAATGAAAATAAAAGGTGATTGTATTTTAGGGGCATTCTGATTTCCAAAATGACATTTCACTATGGAATTTGAAAGGGTTAGATCTACACCAATACAATATGGCTAAAATATAGTCTCCATTCCCACTAGCCAGAGTCAAAATGAGTTGAGAGTGATTTTAAACTGTGCCTGTACCACAATCAATCCAAATCATTTTTAACACAGTGTGATGGTATTTGGAGGGTTCTCATACTTTCTAATGAAATATTGTAAGGTGAAGAGGTTAAAAGTCAAGAGAAAGATCAAATATGCTAACCTTGGTGATTTCTTATTGAGGGAATCACATGAATAGATTTTTTTTTCCATTTCAGTGAGGTATGAGTAGGCAAGAAGAGATGCTGTTTCCTTCTCCTGAATATTCTGGACATAGTTCATGCTGAAATTCTTATCCTTACTGTATAATATCACCTAATGACTAAGAATTTGAAAGAATATGTAATTGATGATAGTAACTATGTTTAGAATGCAACGTATAATACTGAAAGATAATATACTTTGGTAGACAGAAGGCTGGCCTAAGGGTTAGACAGATTTGAGTTCCAGTTGTGCCTCTAAAACATACTAGCTCTATGTTTACGCAAATGCTAAGTACCTATTAATTCTCTAGAGTTATCAGTTACAAATTGTTAGGTAACATAACTTAGTAAATGGAAATTCCACACTACATTATTTCTGCTTTAAAATCAAATTAATCAATAATTACAGTTGTCCTTTAATAGGGCTATAAGGTTTGAAAGGTAACTTTACATGCATTGTTTCATTTGATCCTCTCAACAACTTTATGAGAAATCTGTTACTTTTAACTTCATTTTACAAATGAGAAAAACTCACAAAAGTTAAGTGGCTTGCTCACAGTTATGTAACTAGTGAAATGAATACAGAAATGAAAGCTAGATCACTGCTGACTCCACATTCAGTTTTCTTTCGACTACACTAGACTGTCTTTATCTCTCATTAAATTTTTTTTAAAACCTTATCATCAAATTTTCATCACACACATATACAGGATATATATGATTTTATATATATATATATATATATATATATATATATGTACAAATATATATATGAAGAGAGAGATTGAACTTCTTTTTTAAGTAAAATTTTATCTTTATTAATTTGTTTGTTTACTTTTAGTTTACAAGATTCAGTTCCATATACCCATGAGTTTCAAATTTTCTCCCTCTCCCTCACCTCCCACACCCATGGAAGCATGCAATCAAGTATAGGATGTGCAAATAATTTCATATTAGACATTATTCAGGTTCTAAAGAAGAATTGTAACTGATGGAATGAACAATGGGAAAGAGGAAACAAAACCAAACAATAAAAAGACAGCAGGTAGTTTGCTTCAATCTGCATTCAAACCCTGTTCTCTCTAGTTCTTTCTCTGAATGTAGACATCTTTTTCCATAATGAATCTTTTGGAATTGTCTTATAAACTTTCATTGCTAAGAAGGGTCCAGTCTATCGAAGTTGGTCATTACACATATGTTGTGTCTGTAATTGTATACAGATTTCTCCTGGTTCTGCTCTTCTCACTCAGCATCAGTGTGTATAAATCTCTCCAGGTAAATATGAAGTCCATCTTCTCCTCATTTCTTATAACACAACAATATCCCGTTACATTTATATACCACAACTTATTTAGGCAATCACCAGTTGAAGAGCATCACCTTAATTTCCAATTCTTTGCCACCACAAAAAGAGCTGCTAATAAATATTGTTGTACATATAGGCCTTCCTTCCACTTCTACGATCTCTTTGGGATACAACCTGAGAAGTAGTATTATTCGGTCAAAAGGCATGAAATTATTTATAGCACTTTAAGCATAGTTCCACATTGCTTTCCAGAGTGGTTGAATCAGTTCACAACTCCATCAACAATAAATTAGTATTCCAATTTTTACACATCCTCTTCAGCATTTCTCATTTTCCTCTTTTGTCAACTTAGCCAATCTGACTGGTGAGATGTGGTATCTCACAGTTGTTTTGATTTGCATTTCTCTAATCATTAGTGATTTGGAGCATTTTTTCATAAGCTTATAGATATCTTTAATTTCTTCCTCTGAAAACTGCCTGTTCCTATCCTTTGACCATTTATCAGTTGGAGAATGACTTGTATTCTTATACAGTTGACTCAGTTCTCCTTATATTTTAGAAATGAGGCCTTTATCAGAGACGCTGGTTGTAATTTTTTTCCTCCCAATTCCCTACTTTCCTCTTAATCTTGGTTACATTATCTTTGTTTGTACAGAAAATTTTCAATTTAATGTAATAAAAATTATCCATTTTGCATTTTATAATGCTCTTTAACTCTTGTTTGGTCATAAAGTCCTTCCTTCTCCATAAATCTGACAGGTAAACTATTCCTTGCTTTCCCAGATTGCTTACAGTATCAGCCTTTATACCTAGATTGTGCACCCATTTAGACTTGATTTTGGTATCCAGTGTTAGATAATGGTCAATGCCCAGCTTTTGCCATACTATATCCCAGTTTTCCCAGCAATTTTTGTCAAATAGTGAGTTCTTAGCCCAAAATCTATGGTCTTTGTGTTTATCAAACAGTAGATTACTATAGTCATTGACTACTGAGTCTCATGTAGCCAATCCATTCCACAGATACACTAGATACACTACTCTATTCCTCAGTCAGTACCAAGTAGTATTGATGACTGCTGCTTTATAATACAAATTAAAATGGGTATGGCTAGGCCACCTTCCCTAGCATTTCTTTTCATTAATTCCCTTTATATTCTGAACCTTTTGCTCTTCCAAATGGATTTTGTTACTATTTTTCCTAACTCTATAAAGTAAGTTTTTGGTATATTGATTAGTATGGCACTAAGTATATAATTAAATTTAGGTAAAATTGTCATTTTTATTATATTTCCTCAACCCTGCCACGAGCAATTGATGTTTTACCAATTAGTTAGATCTGACTTAATTTTGTGAAAAGTGTTTTGTAGTTCTGTTCATATAGGACCTGGGTTTGTTTTGGCAGGTAGATTCCCAAATATTTTATATTGTCTACAGTAACTTTAAATGGGATTTCTCTTTCTATCTCTTGCTGTTGGATTTTGCTAGAAATATATAAGAATGCTGAGGATTTATGTGGGTTTATTTTATATCCTGCAACATTGCCAAATTTATTTATTGTCTGAAGTAGTTTTTTGCTTGATTCTCTAGGATTCTATAAGTATACCATCATATCATCTGCAAAGAGTGATAGCTTAGTCTTGTCTTTGCCTAATTTGATTCCTTCAATTTATTTTTCTTTTCTAATTGCTATTGCTAACATTTCTAGTACCAGATTAAATAAGAGGGGTGATAGTGGGACCCTTGTTTCACCCCTGATCTTATTGGAAATGCTTCTAGCTTATCCCCATTACATATAATACTTGCTGATGGCTTTAAATACATGCTACCTATTATATTAAGGAAAACTACATTTATTCCTATACTTTCTATTGTTTTAATAGGAATGGATGTTGTATTTTGTTAAAAGCCCTTTCTGTATCTATTGAGATAATCATATGGTTTCTGTTAGTTTTATTGTTGATATGATCAATTATACTGCTGCTTTTCCTAATATTGAACCATCCTTGCATTCCTGGAACAAATCCTACCTTATCAAAGTATAATATTCTTGTAATAAATTGTAGTCTTTTTGCCAATATTTTATTTAATTTTTTGCATTTATATTCATGAGGGAAATAATTCTATAATTTTCTTTCTCCATTTTGTCTTTTCTTAATTTAGGTATCAATACCATATTTGTGTCATAGAAAGAGTTTGGTAGGACTCCACAGATTTTCCCAAATAGTTTGTAGAGTATTGGAATCAATTGGTCTTTAAATGTTTGATAGAATTTGCCAGTAAATACATCTAGGCCTGGAGATTTTTTCCTAGGGAGTTCACTGATGGCTTGTTCAATTTCTTTTTTCTGAGATGGGGCTATTTAAGTAACTTACTTCCTCTTCAGTTAATCTGGTCAATTTATATTTTTGTAAATATTCATCCATTTCACTAAGATTTTCAAATTATTGTGCATGCCATTGGGCAAAATAATTCCTAATTATTGTTTTAATGTCATCTTCATTGGAGGTAGATTCACCCTCTTCATTTTTGTTACTAATAATTTGGTTTTCTTCTTTCTTTTTTATCATATTGAATAAGGGTCTATCAATTTTATTGTTTTTATTTTCATAAAACCAGCTCTTAGTTTTATTTATTAATTCAATGGTTTTCTTAAATTAAATTTTATTAATCTCTCCTTTGATTTTCATTATTTCCAATTTAGTATTTAATTGGGGATTTTCAATTTGTATCTTTTCTAGCTTTTTCAGTTGCATGGCCAGTTTATTGACCTCCACTTTCTCTATTTTCTTTTTTTATGTATACATTCATGAATATAAAACTTCCCCTGAGAACTGCTTTTGCTTCATCCCACAAGTTTTGGTATATTGTCTCATTATTGTCATTCTCTTGGTTGAAGTTACTGATTGTTTCTATAATTTCTTGTTTGACCCACTTATTCTTTAGAATTAAGTTATTTAGCTTCCAATTAGTTTTTAGTCTATTATTCCATGGCCCATTATTACATTTTTATTGCATCATGATCTGAGAAGGATGCATTTAATATTTCTGCCTTTCTGCACTGAATTGTGAGGTTCTTATGCCCTAGTACATGGTCTATTTTTGAGTATGTACCATGCACTGCTGAGAAGAAAGTAAATTCCTTTTTATCCCCATTCAGTTTTCTCCAGAGATCCATCATATCTAGTCTCTAAAAAATTCTATTCACCTCCTCAATTTCTTTCTTGTTTATTTTGAGGTTAGATTTATCAAGTTCAGACAGGGGGAGATTAAGGTCCCTGACTAGTATAGTTTTGCTATTTATTTCTTCCTCTAATTTCTTTAACTTCTCCTCTAGGAATTTGGATGCTATACCACTTGGTGCATATATATTAAGTAATGATATTGTTTCATTCTTGATGGTGCCTTTTAGCAGGATATAGTTTCCTTCCTTATCTCTTTTTTTTTTTGCTTTTTTTTTTTTTTTTGGAGGCGATTGGGGTTAAGTAACTTGCCCAAGGTCACACGGCTAGGTTTTGTTTGTTTGTTTGTTTGTTTGTTTGTGTGGGCGTTAAGTGTCTGAGGCCCGATCCGAACTCAGGTCCTTCTGACTCCAGGGCCGACACTCTACTCACTGCGCCACCTAGCTGCCCCACCTTATCTCTTTTAATTAGATCTATTTTTTCTTTTGCTTTATCTGAGATAAGTATTGTGTCTGCTGGATTCTCTCTATTTCTATTTTACCCTCTGATTCTAGGATCTCAGGGAATTTTTCCTTGATGAGCTCTTGGAAGATGTCCAGCCCCCCCCCCTTTGTTTTTTTGGATCTACAAATAATTTTATTTAAATTGAACAAAAGGGCACACCAGCCTGGGCTGGGCGAGAGAGCAACCATCCTTTCCCCCTCTATTATCACCTTTGCCCTAGACCTCTCTCTGTCACAGTCATACACAAAGTGCAGTTTGCACAGAAAGAAATTTTAAAAAAGGAATCCTAAAAAGTAAACAGACTGAATTTCTTCTTCAACAATATCATGGACATAGATAAGACTATTTACAAACCTTCACATTATAAGCCTGCCTTCTGTGGTCTCCTTATCCCACCCCTGCCCAGATGGCTCCTAGAGAGCAGGTTGGGCCCAGTTGCCCATGCCCACTAGCAGGAAGTGAGCAGCTTGGGGGGGGGGGGAGGTTGGGACCAGCACAGTACAAGGTGAGAGGGGCCAGGGTATTAAAGAGATAGGGGTAAGTTTGCCAGGTGGGCAGAATTGCCTATCATAATGGGGTAGTGGGAGGGTTAGTTGAGAACATGCTCTCAAGAGCTGATGGGCACAAGCCTGAAGGGCACATCAAGAGCAATCTGTGGAAACCCCCCTCTTTCTCCCAAAAAAGTGCTGGCATAAGAAACAAAGAGGCTTCTCAGGCAGTCTAGCAGGGGTATTGAGCAAGGGCCCTCTCCCCCATATCCTTAGAGTTTATACTTTTCTCCCAATTCTAGGATTCCCACTTAGAAGATCCACTGCCCCTGTCAGTTTCCAGCCATGCCCTCAGGGACCAGGTGTATGTATATAGGGAGGTGAGGTTTGGGGAGGATCATAGTGTAGGGAGTGAAACCCATCCCAGATAAGAGACCTTCTTCATTGAAAAGTTTTTCTATTTTCAAAATTTTAATTTTAAAAGAATTAGTCATTTATCCTCTACCTCTCTAATTTTGTTTTCGAAGTCCTTCTTGATCTCCTCTAAGAATGCTTTTTGGGCTTGAGACCAGTTCATTTTCCCTGTTGAGGCTTCATCTGTGGGTTTGGAGTCAATGCTGTCTCCTGAATTTGGTTCCTCCTGCTTGCAGTAATGGGATTCTGTAGTCTTTGTCTTTGCAATATGTCTTCTACCAATTTTGAGGCAGGGCCTTAGCCATACTCTTCCTCTAGTACTCCCAAGCCTTCAATATTTTAAAATTTTGCCCTGGGACAATAATTTCTGTGTTTTCGGGGTCAGAGGTGGGGATTGGAGCAGCCAGGATACACTATGGCACCCTATTCCCTGGAAGTTCAGATAGGTGCTTTTTAAATTTCCAGGCTGTGGGTTGGTAGTCCCAGGAGTAGCTGCTGCCACTGCCACAGGCCCTGCATTTATTTCTGACCCAGCTCTGACAGATCCCAGACATGTGGTGACAGGCCTGGGAATGGCTATTAAGGTAGGCAAATCAACTTGCTGCCCCACTGCCAGAGCATGTGGAGGCTTCAGAGAGGCCACCCAACTAATAACTCCAGCAGCTAAGAAAACCTCAGTGTTTGGGACAGAAGCTCCCCTGGCTGGTGGCAAAGTCCTACTGTGGCAACAAGCCCAAAAGTCAAATAATTGAGTGGCAACATGCCTAGGCAAAGGAAACAGAATAAACAGAAAAATTCAACATTAGACTCCTATTTTGGGGCCAAAGAGGATCAAAGCATGGAACAGGAGGAGGACTGTGAGGTCAGAAATTTTGCACAAAAAGCCCCAAATGAAAATACCGCTGTTCACAGGCCGTAGAGGACCTTAAGAAGCAGATAAGAGAAGTGGGGGAAAATTGGGTAGAGAAATGAGAACCATGCAAGAAAAATATGAAATAAAAGTCAACAGCCTGAAGGAGGAAAATAACACCTTAAAAAATAGACTAACTCAAATGGCAAAAGAGGTTCAAAAAGGCAATGAAGAGAAGAATGCCTTAAAAATCTGATTTTGCCAGTTGAAAAAAAAAAATCTCAAAAGCTCACTGAGGAGAATCATTCCTTCAGAATTAGATTGGAGCAAATGGAAGCTAGTGACTTTATGAGAAATCAAGATGCTGTTAAGCAGATCCAAACAAATGAAAGAATAGAAGAAGACAATATGAAATATCTCATGGGAAAACCACTGACCTGGAAAATAGATCCAGGAGACATAATCTAAAAATTATTGGACTACCTGAAAACCATGATCAAAGAAAGAACCTAGAAACCATCCTATTTACAGGTATACATAGAGGTCACATGTCAAATTTAATGGGAAGGGATGATACTTAAGGGGTGAAATTGAGAGATGAGAGAGGAATATAATGAGAGGAAATGGGGAGAGACAGAATGGGGTAAACGATCTCATGTAAAAGAGGTAAGGAAAAGTGGTTGCAGGGGAGGGAAAGAACAGGAAGGCAAAAAGGCAAAACCTTATTCTCATTGAATTTGTGTCAGGGAGAGAATGAAATACATACTAAATGGGATATAGCACCCTACAGGAGAGTGGGAGGGAGGGGAATGCGGGGAGATGATGGAAGGGAGAGCAGGCCGAGGGGGGGGAGGAAGTTGGAAGCACCCACTTTTGAAAAGGGACAGGATCAAAGTGGGGAGTGGACCAGGTGGGAGGTCGGATAGGAGGGAGGGAAATATAGTCCATCTTTTACAATATATGTACTATGGTAATTTTTTGTATACCTATACATGTACAACAGAATTGCTTGTCTTCCTAGTAATAGTGGGTGACAAGGGAGTAAGGGAATGAATCTGGAATTCTAAGTTTTAAAAATACATAAATACTATTATTAATACTATTTTACATATAATTGGGAGATAAGATGTGCAGGCATTGGGGGAGGGGGATTCCCCTTGCCCAACTGGAAAATTCGAAGATTGTATGGGAGAAGAGATGGGAGAGAGAAGATTGGATGCAAGGATATCCTGTGGGACTACTAATATGGCATTATGGGTAGGGGAAAAGTGGGAAAAAAATTATAACCCAAAATCTGATGGAAATGAATGATGTAAACCAGAAGTTAATAAAGCATTTGAAAAAAAAAAGAAAGAGAAAATTTAAGTTTAGATATTCATGTGGGTATGTTAAATAGGATAGATAACATTCTATAGGGCAGCGAAGTAGTACAGCAGTGGGTGGGCTTTTAGAGTAGCAGTAGAGCAGCAGGTCTGGAGTCAGGAAAACATGAGTTAAAATCCAGCATCAGATATTTACTAGCTGTGTGAATCTGAGAAAATCATTTTACCCTGTTTTCCTCAGTTTGTTCATCCGTAAAATGAGCTGGAGAAGAAAATGTTAAACTGGGGTGGCTAGGTGGCGCAGTGAGTAGAGCGCTGACCCTGGGGTCAGAAGAACCTGAGTTCGGATCCGGCCTCAGATACTTAATACACACAAACAAAAACCTAGCCATATGACCTTGGGCAAGTTACTTAGACCCAATTGACCTCCAAAAAGAAAAAAAAATTTAAACCATTCCAGTATCTTTGCCAAGAATATCCCCAAATATGTGTCTGTGTGTGTCTTTGTGTATGCATATATGTGTGTGTGTGTGTATATATATATGTGTGTGTGTGTGTGTGTGTGTATGTATATGTATACATACACATATACATATATATGTATATATGTGTGTGTTTATATACACATACATACACACTGACATACATGTGGGTATGTATACATATACGCATACATGCACACATATATATAAAACAATGTGATATAATCCCTTAATATATCACTCAGAGTCCTTTAAGGAAAACAAAAATAATTAAGAACATCATTTGAATGGACATGTGCATTTTTCTGATTGGTTGGAAAGTTGAAATAGTAAATGAAAGTAGAAATGTAAAAAAAAAAAAGATCACATATTCTGGAATGAAGACCTACTCTGGCTCATTCATGCAATGGATTTATCAAAGCATAATCGAATATGTGTATGTATGCATATGTGTAAACATACATATGCATACATACATATATACATATATATACAAGAAAGAGAGACAGAATAAGACAAAAAAAGAAAAAAATCATAAATATACATATATAATATGCATATACAATATATATACATATATAAATCATATATATACATATATAACATACATATACAATATATATACATATATAAAATCATATATATATATACAAGAAAGAGAGACAGAATAAGACAAAAAAAGAAAAAAAATCAACATTCAGAGCAATTTAATTTCTGTGTTGAGAACTGTGTATGATGAAAACATTTTGTGCTGTAATTAGGGAACTTTAGGTTGACAACTCTAAAGTCCAATGCCATGTTGTTCAACCAGATGTTTAGCATCCTGTTTTGGTTGCTCATTACTCAAAGAAAAGTAATGTGAACACATACAGCTGTATGTCTCATGGGTGTCTCAAACTCAACATATGCAAAACAGATGTCATTATCTTCCCCCTACAACTACCCTACCTCTTAAGTTCTCTGTTACTTTCAAGTACATCATCATTATCCTTCCATCCACTGAAAGTTGTAACCATGGAATCACCTTGGATTCTTCTATCTCACTGTTTTCCTATCCCACATTCATATGTTGCCTCGTCCAATTCCTCAACATCATTACTTTTTGTCCTTTTCATTCCTTACAATATAATCCTCCCCCATTCAGGCCCTCAGCAAATCTTGCATGATACTACTACTGCTGCTGATAATAATAATGGTAGCAGAAGTAGTAATATTAATAATGATAATGGTGATGATGATGATGATTTGTTATCCCTATTTTACAGTTGAGGTAACTAAGGCAAACTGAGATTAAGTGACTTGCCAAGGTCAATTCAATTAAGTAAACATTTATTAACTGTCTAATATATCCCAGGCTCAGGGGGTACAAATAGGAAAAAGAAAGGCAGTCTCTGCCTGCAACGAGCTTATGATGTGACATTCAAAAGGAAGCTGGAAAGGGTAGGAGGGAGGCAGGGGATATCTTGTTTCTTAGAGTTCAAACCAAACGGAACTGCAGATGTAAAGTGAAGAATGAGCAAGAAAGTAGACCTTTTGTAGATGTCTGAGGTGGGACATGAATTCAGATCTTCCTGATTCCAGGCCCTGCCCTCTATCCACTGTATGACCTAACTACTATTAAGTCAATATTGAAACAGCCTATTTGGTCTCTCAGCTTGTAATCCCTATCCCATCCAATCCATTCCCCTTTATAGCTCCAATATTGATACTGATAAAACTCATATTTGACCATGTCACTCCTTAGTTCTTGAAGTTTCCCTATCTCTACATAAAATGCAATATTTTTTGTTGTTTGCCATTTAAAACCCTTCAAAATCTGCCTTTAGACTATCTTCCTGGTGGATTATACGTTATTAGTTCCACAAAGTCAACACTAACTGAACTGACCTATTTACTATTTCCCCTAAGTAAAATCCTGTCTCCTATCTCTTAGTCGTTGCATAGCCTATTTCCTTTTTGTCCATTTTATTCACTTTTCATCTTGCCCTCTCTTGGAATCTATGGTTTTCTTAAAATTTCCAACGTTCAGCTGATTGTCTTCTGGAGGTCTTTTTTTCACTCTCCCAATTGTTAGTGACCCCTTGAAAATTTTTTATTTATTTTTATTTTTTATTTTAATTTTCAGTATGGTGTACTGTGACTCCCCATAAATTCCTCAAAAATAGAGAATTGCTCACTTTGATATTTGTGTCTCTATTAAAATCAATGCTTGACATGTATTAGATGCTTAATAAGTACTTGTGCATTGATTGATTCTTATGTACTCACAAACTTTCCCAGTTGCATTTTTTTTTCCTTTTGAGTAAGGCCTATGAAACAGACTAGAAGCTAAAGAAGGGAAGTCTTCTATCAATGAAAAATGCTATGCACATAAATTCCCTTAATTCAAATTTTCATGATTTAAAATGTGTGATATCATGGATGCATGATATGCTCTCATTTGTTACATTCATAGTCCTTAAAATCTTCTATTCATAAAATCTGATTGCTTTCTAAGATGGAAAGCAATATATGTATTTAGTCATTTAACTTGCAGAAAAATCTAAATTTAAATTTGCATTCTTATTGCAATAAAGTATTCCTTGATTATGATTTTGACAGTTCTATAAAATAACACTTTATGTTAGCATTACGTAACCAGAGATTAATTTTTGTTTGCCTAGTTAAGTTGTGTGATAATTTTTTTAATATCTGCCAAAATCTTTTCTTATAAATAGTAATATGTCTGGAGATCAATTAGATCTTTCCAAGTCCTCATTTTCATGAGTGATAGAGTCACAATAATGCGAAGGATATTAAGGTATTTTATTTTTAAAAAAATTACAAATTTAGGATAGCCATATCAATGAACTTTTATCATATAGTTTTGAGAATGACAGAATTAGAAATATAAAATACTCTTTTCTCCTTCTCTCCTTCCTCTTGTACCTTGCTTGTACTTTGTCCATCTCCCTCCATCTCTAGGTCGATCTATTCTCTTGTGGATCTGCTATCAGTGGTTTGATATCAACAATAGGGGCTAAATAGAATTGAGAGCCTTTTGGGGTTACTCTTTTGCCCTTAATCATTTTACAATATATTCCATGAGTTAAATAATAGAATAAGTGGGAAACCCATTAAAATTACTAATAATTCTCAATTAGAAGACATGGAGGCGACTCTTTATGGAAAAATAAATTGAAATTCAAAGTATATTTACACATTTTGAGTTTAATTTCTTTGCATGCTGTTCTGAAAGATGGAGTAAATTGAAGCTTCAGGGAAATGGGCATAGACAATATAGAGGGACTGTCATCAAGCTGTAGGATATGAAAACTTACTAGGTTGCTCTGAAATCATCTATTTCATCATTTTATGGTATAATCATAATCCATACATTCATATGGCATAATTTTCAAGATGATGAATAACGAACACTGCTATCCACATTCCAGATTCAAGACTCAGAATGATACTTACCTTTTGGGAACCAGCCAAATGTATAAATGTGTTTTGCTCCATTACTGATGGAAAATATGGAATTCTTGCAAGAACAGAAGCATTCATGTACTTAAAGGCAGTCACTATTTTACTTCATCCCATTTTCATTCCTAGAACAACCCCAATCAATTTATTTTGTTAGAAGTCCATAGATCTGATTTGTAACCCCAACATTTAACCCAGTCCCCAGTATATAGTTGGTACTTAACAAATGCCAATTAATTTGAATTTAAATTGAATTTTATCTTACCCCTTTAAACAACATATGCCACAAAATGTGTCAGAACATTAGAAAAACTTGAATAATACTTGCTGATCCTTGTTTAAGCTTTTCTGTGGTCCCAGGCAGTTCCTTTGCATATATGTTCAGGAAGGATATAGGATTTCATGGATGTGGAGATTTTTTTAGTATGGGAATTCCCATTTCTGTCTTATTTGCTCAACTATAAGTAGATATTCTTCTAGATTTTTTTTCCTTTTGGTGGACAATTGGGGTTAAGTAACTTGCCCAAGGTCACACGGCTAGGTTTTTTTGTTTGTGTGTGCTTTAAGTGTCTGAGGCTGGATCTGAACTCAGGTCCTTCTGACTCCAGGGCCGACGCTCTACTCACTGCACCACCTAGCCGCCCCTATAAGTAGATATTCTTACTTCAAACATTCATTGCTTTCATTTTTACTCATTTAGAATGTAGATAAAACATAAGATTTGGAGTCAGGTAGACCTTTGTTCAAATCCTATTTAAACTTACTAAATATGTGACCCTGGGCTAGTCATTTAGCCTTTCTCAACCTGTTTCCTCATCTGTAAAATGATTATAATTCTAGAACCTACTTTAAAGTGATTCATTTTTGAGAGGATGAGGAACAAATGAAATAATATATGTAACTATCAGGTTAGCTACCTAGCTAGCTAGGAAGGGGAGGAGGAGGAAGAAGAGTCGTTGTAGACATAGTCATTTTCATATGCCCAGCCCCTCCAGCACAGTTTATAACCTATAGAAGGTATATTGACTTTAACTTACATGCATCCAGTCCATTACCATTTGTCTTCTAATCATTTGGAAGAACAATGGAGTGATCACCAAATATGGTCAATTGAACATGAGAACTTTAATATGTATTTGATTTTATAAACCCATGAAAACAAAGGGATTGCTCAAAAACTGACATTGAAGCTCTCTTTCTAATTGAAAATGCATGCTACATAAAACATATAATTTTCTAATTTAGACCCATGAACTCATATGAAATACATAATGATGAGTTTACATCTTGAAAATTAGATGCTGTTTCAAAAAACCCCACTTTTTTATAACCATGCTACAATATTCTTCCCCCCTCCTCATTTCCTAAAGAATCTCATTTTTATAAACATGTAATTTACCCATTCTTAGAGCCTCCCAAAAACAAAAGGGAAGACAGGCAAATACATCATACCAAGCAATCTGCACACACAAGACCAGAATATCCATTGAAACCCTTTGTCCACTGTACTAATTGGTCACTGTCACAATAAAAAAATGTGTTAATATCTTTTGTTCTGCCTAGAATTTCTATGTTTAAACAACACTACAAACAAACAAAACAAAACACCACTGCATTATGAAAGCTTTTCTACAAAGAATAAGGGAATGATAACCTCATTTGCTACTATCAGCTGTCACTCCTTTTAACTGGACAGCTGACACCTAGTTAGTCCCCTCTATTTTTGATAGAAGTGAAAAGTTAGTAGATTTAATGATGCATAATAGGGTTTGTTTCTCCTCCTTGAACTCATCTGGGTTACTAGCTGGGCTGGAGCATCCTCGTTTGTCTTGCCTTCCCATTTTCTTTTACCCAGCCAACTTGGGCCTACTGAAAGGTAAAATAGAACTCAGCTGCCTTTTCTCAATGGGTAGTCAACCACAAAGGCCTTGTTACTTTCACTGCATCAGTTTCCATGAACAGGAAAGCCCTTGAGAATTAAGCTCTGCAAGCTAGGAACAGGCAGAGATGAACACCTACTGAGAAGGAGTGCGGCCCAGTGGGAAAAGTACTAGCTTTGAATTCAGAAGATATGTGTTTAAACCTTGCCTCTGTCACTCTCTGTTTGACTTTGGGCAAGTTATTTAACCTTCTGTGAACTCCATTTCTTCAACTGTGAAATGAAGGGGTTTGACTAAATGGTCTCTAAGGACCCTTCCAGTTCTTAATGTACAATTCTTTGATCTCCCAGTTCATTTCATCCAAACATAGAATCTTGGAAGTCACTATGGAACTATAATTAAAATTAGGTAGTTCATGGTAATCAGATTTGCAGAGTTTTGAATATAAGAGCACCTTTCTAATAGCAGGAAAAAAAATACAGGGCTAGAAGGAATCAACACAAACTTTGGAAAAGACAGTTTTAGCAGAGGTGTTAAATTTCCATTAAGGCAGCAGCATACAAGACAGTTAGTAAAACAAATTCCAGTGGCAAAAAGTTATTGTATCTAAACTGAATTTCTAATCCAATAATCTACCCACTCTAAGCAAAGCAGTCCTCCTCTTTTTCTTTTATGTAATATGGTCATCTTGATATCAACCCTCCCCTTTCACTCAATTTGCTATTATGGGAAGTATCCCTTTGGCAGAATGACTACTCTCATCTCCTGCAATTGAGAAAGTGAATTAAAAACTATTAAACTAAAAACCATCAGTGTAATTCATTAACCATGCATTTTTTAAATAATATTCTTAATGCAGCCTCTTCCCAGACATGCTAACAAGAATGTTCAATAATTACAGAATTGCTTTTCTCTTGTTATCTAGGGAGGCAAAATAAGCATCAAATGAACTCTTTATACAAAGGAAAGCATAATGCTGCTGCTAAAAATTGTAGAACTAGTACAGTTGATTACAGGAATCTCTGAGTGTTCAAACACAAGAAGAGTTCAATTGGGACATTTAATTCAACTCAATTCAACAAACACTATTCTGTGCCTACTAGATACAAATTAATTGAGGCCTTGAAATTAGAAAGTGTTAAGTCCAAATCTTGCCTCTAAAATATACTTTCTACATAACTGAGAACAATTCACTTAACCTCATGGTGCTCTAGCTAAATAAGCCTACAACTTACAGAGATGGCAATCTATGAAATAGTAGGCAATTTCCATATCCTCGTGTGTAACTCTATACATACACTTATGAAATAATGAGTTTTGATTTAAAAACTAAACAAACAAAAAATCAAGTGTTAAGGCATAAATCTAGGTAGCAGGGGTACAAAGACAAAAGGGACTTACATTTTACTGGCTCATATGCTCAATTGTCTCCTTCCATTTTCAAAGGCAAGTATAGTGGATATGCTCTAGAGATCTGAGAAATGAACATAATTATGTTGATATTCAGTCATGCCCGACTTACCATACCCTCATTTGGAATTTTCTCAGCAAAGACACTAGGGCTATTTGTCATTTCCTTCTACAACTTATTTTACATATGAGAAACTGAGGTAAACCAACTAAAGTGACTTGCCTAGGGTCACACAGCTAGTTAAGTGTCTGAGGCTGGATTTGAACTCAGGAAGATGAGCCTTCCTGATTCCAAGCCTAAGGCTCGATCCACTGTCCCACCTAGCTACCCAACCATAATTAGATAGACCTCTAAGCTGCTTTTTCCCCAGTATGGGATAAAACCAGGACATTCTCTTTTCCTGTGGGACAGTTCTCCTCTCCATCAATATTTAATTGCATAGGTATATGCTTACATAAAATCACTGTTAATGACCTTGTGGTTTACTAGCAGTATCAAGTCCAGTCAATAAATATTTCTTAAGTATTTACTTTGTGTCTGACATGGTGTTTTATGCTAGAGTTACAAAGAAAGTCCAAAAAAAAAAAAAGACTTCTTTCAAGGAGCTCCAACATACAGATAACTCTGAATGCATGTATATGTGTGTGAGAGAGTGAATATACACACTTGCATGTATATTTGTGTGTGTATATATGTATGTATGTATACATATACATATATATTTTGCATATTCTCACACATATTTATAATGTGTATATTATATACATAGGGACAGCTAGGTGGCACAGAGGATAGATTCAAGAAGTCAGGAAGACTCATTTTGCTGAGTTCAAATCTGGCCTCAGATACTTTACTAACTGTGTGACCCTGTGTAATGGAAATGCAAATTTAAAGATCTTCCCTGCCCCTGGGCCCTTTCGTAGGCTTAAGAGACTCTGAGAACCTTCCTTGATTTGAAAATATACTCTGCCCCCTAATAGGCTGAATGTGGTCATATGGAGCCTGTGGCTGGAGGCTTGGTTTTCAGGAATGCCTATACCTTGATGCTGTGTGATTGGGCAGTGGGTCAAGAGGGGGGTTACATTCTCAGAGCCAGGAGAAGGCTATATAATCCCTGATGTGAGGCTTTGCTTTGGGGCTCACTTTGAGAAGTGTTGTGTGATTTGACCAGATGAGACTCTGGGCAGGCGTTAAGCCCCCTGGCTTTGCAAACCCAGATGTTGATGCTTCCCTTTCTGATAACTGTGATTTGGTATGGATGTAATGGTTGGACAGTTTGGAAGCCTGTCGGCTTGATCTGTTTGTTTCTCTGTCTTGTAAGTTCTGTCTGTATACTTTGAAGTTCAGGGTGCTGACCTTTTTTCCCCTGAACTAGGTAAACGATATATGTTTGATTGATTAAAGTAAGCTTGTTAACCCATTTTGAGTTGTTTTCCGTTAGAAAAGCAAATCTAAGAATCTGTGTTGGCACTCACCCTGGGGATGTTGGGGTGCTTGCTGCTACACCCTGGGGAAGTCACTTAACCCTATTTGCCTCAGTTCCCTCCTCTGTAAAATGAGCAGAAGAAGGAAAAGCAAACCACCCCAGTGTCTTTGCCAAGAAAGACCTAAATGGAGTCACAAAGAGTTGAACATGATTGAAAAACAACTCAACAACTACAAAATACCATAAGCATATAGAGATCACACATAGATATTTACACATATGTATATATGTATTGAGACTCATATGGCATAATGGATGGAAATTATTTTACAAACATTAAAGCATTATGTAAATGCAAGTTAGCATCATCATCATTTGCATCATTGTTAGCATTATCAGTCTACATCTAACAGTCCTCTCTACTCTTGTGATGATTTAAGTCCCTCTTCCTTCTACTCCACTCCTCTTTATGAGGTCAAGCAATGTTTGCAGAGTAATACAGGGGTGGGCTAATACATAGCCAGTCCCCTGGCAGGAAAAAGGTATGTTCAAAACTTATTACCACTTCTTAAGTCTAGAAAGTTGACAGAACAATAAATCAGGTATTGATTTGCTACAATTGCCAATTTTTCAGGTTTAAATGCCCACAGTGAAAATTTAATTATAGGTTCACAAGATAGTTGCACTGGCTTTAACACACTTGTGCATATACATGTATGTGTATATATATATGCATAGTCATATACATACAAATGTTTATATATACGTAGGTGAGTATGTAGAGTGTGTGTGTGTGTATGTCTGTGTGTGTGTGTGTGTGTGTGTGTGTGTGTGTGTGTCTGTGTGTGTGTGTGTAGACACAAATGTGATTGAGTGTTGTGCTTTGGTAGACAACTGACCGGATAGGAAGAAGCAAGTGAATGTAAGTCCCAACCTTTGTCTGCTTCAGTTTCCTCATATGTGACATACACCTAATAGTATTAACTACCTTCTAGGTTTGTTGCAAGAGTAAAATGAGATAATAATTGCAAATAGTTTATGTAAATTCTGTATATTGTTTTCATTGTTATTATTGTTCCAGATTATATAGAGAATAGTAAAGTATGATAAACGTGGAGAGGTGGGATAGGATTAGGTCATAAAATGTTTTAAATGTCCAACAGAGGATTTGATGTTTATTCTTCAAGTAATTGGTCACCACTCAAGTTAACAGAGTGGGGAGGATGATAATGTCTGATTTTGCTTTTGGAAAGTCACTCTGAGGGGGCCCAGTCAAGATGGTGGAGTAGAAACAGGACTTCCCCTGGGCTCTGGCTCCCACCACCTCCAATTCATGTAAAAGGTGACTCTGGAAAGTCACTTTGATATAGGGATGGTGGGTGGATTGAAGTAGGAAATAACATGAGGCAATCAATGAGACTAACCTGTAGGCTTTGGGAATAGTATAGGATAAAGGATATGATGGCTATTAAAAGGGTAGTAGGTACATGAATGGAAAGAATGTAACATATAATAGATATTGTGAAGATAAAAACTGCAAGACTCAACAAAGGATAGTTTATGTGGGGGTGGGGGGTGAAGGCAAGTGAAAAATCTAGGATGACACTGAAATTGTGATCCTGCGTGACTAGGGCAATTTTGGTGCCATTGTTATAGCAATGAAGATGGGAAGAGGGAAGGTTTATAAGAAAAGGGGAAAGAAAAAACTAAAGGAAAAAGAAAATTGGCTTTATTGGACATATTGAGTTTAAGATGCCTATAGAACATCTAATTTGAGCTATCTGAAAATTAATAAATAAAATAATAGATGATGTGACACCAGTGCAAAAGAAAGAAATTATGACTAAATATAAATATATGAATATAATTTTCTTAGACATAATATTTGAAACTTTGGGAAGTTAGAGAATCATTTTCTGAGATAGAATAAAGGGGAATGAGAAGATGGTCCAGGATAGAATTTGGGGGATACTTAACAGTAAAGTTTATGAGCTAGATGAAGGCCCAGCAAGGAAATCAAAGAGGTGTGGAAAGTTAGAGAGGAGGGGAAATATCTACATGGAGAAGTAGATTAACAATGCTGAAGGCTTAAGAGATGTCAAGAAAAATGAGGAAGAAAGGGCCATTCTATTTAGCAATAGACCTCATTGGTGAGTTTGGAGAAAATAATTTCAGTTGAGTAGTGATGTCAGAAGACATAGTGTGGAGTTTTGAGAACAAAGGAAAAAGTGATATTTAGTGTTTAGGGCTTTTTTTTTTTTAATTTTTAAAGCAATTGGGGTTAACTTGCTCAAGGTTACACGGCTAGTCATTATTTATGCGTGGGTGCTCATTTTCTGAGGCCGGATTTGATCTCAGGTCATCCCAACTCCGAGGCCGGCGCTCTTACTCACTGCGCCACCTAGCGGCCCCTTTAGGGCAATTGGGGTTAAGTAACTTGCCCAAGGTTACACAGCTAGGTTTTTGTTTGTGTGGATTAAGTGTCTGAGGCCAGCTCTGAACTCAGGTCCTTCTGACTCCAGGGCCGGCGCTCTATTCACTGCGCCACCTAGCCGCCCCTGTTTAGGGCTTTTTAAGGGATTTTAGCTAAGAAAGATATGAAATGACATGACAGTTCCTAAAGATGGATGAGCTGAGGGTTTAAATGATAAAATATTAAAACAATTTGCATAAAACTACAAATAAGCAATCAAGTATTCTCCAAGCCAGTTCAAAGAGGGTTGCAAGGTAATAAAAAGGTGTGAAGATTTAAACCCTGTTAAAAACAAAGGAAGAAAGCTATTGATTGACTGTCATTCTCACCTACTGTCACAACTGCTGGCTCATCTTAGTTCTTAGCTACAGACTATTACTACTCCAATGCAGTATTCATTATTTTTACTCTCTGGTACAAACAGATCCAGTGATATCTCACTCACACCTCTCTCCCCTCTCTGATGACACAAAACCTAGGCATATGTCTCTTCCTCAAGGCCCCTAGAACACCAAAGCAAAGTATATTCTCCCCAAAGACTACAAATATTATAGCCCCAGGATTGCTCCAAAGGTCTTCTAACGTCTCTTTGATATCGTATCTTACCTACAACAAGTTTTAGTACGTGCTCAGATAACTCTTGACCCCTCTTGACATCTCTTCTAATAAAACTTCCCTTTTTCATGATTTAAGCTGGCATTTGTGATGTCCATTTTTCTCTCTAGGGAACCAGTCCAACTTCCCTAGCTTATTCAGTACAGTATACCAACTAACCATAAGACAGTAACTTTCTATCACTTCCAGCTTTACAATGACTTGGAATGATGACCTGACATAAGAAGAAAGAAAGAAAGAAAGAAAGAAAGAAAGAAAGAAAGAAAGAAAGAAAGAAAGAAAGAAAGAAAGAAAGAAAGAAAGAAAGAAAGAAAGAAAGAAAGGAAGAAAGAAAGAAAGGAAGGAAGGAAGGAAGGAAGGAAGGAAGGAAGGAAGGAAGGAAGGAAGGAAGGAAGGAAGGAAGGAAGGAAGGAAGAAAAAGAAAAGGAAAAAAATCCTATTATCAATTCTCTAAGTCTCTTGGCCCCTGTAAGACTTTTTTTTAATGATACTTCTTTACTTCTGCAAATGATAAATTGACAAATATTGCTAGAGTTTAAGTATTTCTGAGAGAGCAATTCTTCACTCCCTGCTGTTTACAAGTAAAACACTGTCTACAAATAATCCATTACATTAGCCGTCCTCTTTATCATAAAGCCATGTTGAATACTTGTAACATTTATAAAAAGACACCAACTGATTGCAAGACGAGCGTTACCCTTGAGCAAATTATGAACACATTTATTTCAGTCTTCTGCGTTTGAAACTAATTTTCTGGTAATATCAAAAGTGTTCATAGAATTAATTTCCTGTCAGTTCAGCAGTATTCAAGTGAATATTTTATGATTTTGCATTAGCTGTATTTGTCTAGAGTTGTGACATGATCGAGCCATTCTCTGAGGGAAACACATTAATAATTAAGCTCTGTCCAATGCAGAGTGCTAAAGATGACAGCATAATTGTACATTTGCAGAGGCCGTTTCACAAGGCAGAGACGGAGAATTGCCCTGCCGCCATTTAAATGTCAATTTAGGATTTCTTTGCTAAAATTAAAGCAGCACTAGGGGGATAAAAAGAAAAAAGAAAAAGAAACTGGTGTCAAATCTGGATAATGTTCTTCTTGCTTTCTCTTTACTTTCAAAGTGAGAGCTAAATGCAAATAGACCCTCCCACCCACCCCCCCACCAGATCTCCTTTCATATGCTGAAAAAACTGTTAGTTAGAAGTTCCCTTTCTTGTTCCCAATGGCATTGCTGAGTAGTACTGTTTAAAAGATAAACATTAGTAGATGAACTCTAGTAAAAGTATTTCAGAGCAAGCACTGATTAGTTTTCAACCTTAAGTCCAGAGTCCCAGACAACTTTAATTCTTTTTTAAGATATCTATCAACTACTCAGGGTTGAAAATTGTTTGAGGGCACTTATAAACCACAGTGCAAGAGAGTAGTAACACACCTCTCACTAGATCATACCACCTTGGAAAAGGCAAGAACTTACAATTCCCCAGAATTATCTCTGAAAATAGCTGCACAAAAAAATCTGAAGTCTAGAACAGTTCCCCACCACTTGGGAAGCAGAGCCCTACTTTAGCATAGAGTTAAAAGTCAAGAAATAGGTTGGGAAATGAGCACATGACAGAAATAAAAAGTTCTGATCATATAAAGTTGCTATGGTGACAAGGAAGATCAAAACAGACACTCAGAAGAAGATAACAAAGTCAAAATTCCTTCATCCAAGGCCTCAAAAACATATGAATTGGTCTCAGGTCAAGGAAGACCTCAAAAAGAATTTTTAAAATCAAGTTAAGAGAGGTAGAGGAAGAATTGGGAAAGAAAATGAGTGTGATGCACGAAAATGAAAAAAAAAAAGAGTCAACAGCTTCTGAAATGTGGCACAAAAGATACCGAAGAAAATAACAACTTAAAAAAAAGGAATAGGCCAACTGGTAAAAGAGGCACAAAAATCCAATGAAGAGAAGAATTCCTTGAAAGGTAGAATTGCCCAAATGGAAAAAAATATATATATATATAATATATGATAATATAATATATAATATAAATATATATAATATAAGTATAAAATATATATAATATAAAACATACATATATATATATATATATATATATATATATATATATATATATAATGTGACTGAAGAGAAGAACTCCTTAAAAATTACAATTAGTCAAATGGGAAAGGAGGTACAAAAGTTCACTGTAGAAAATAATTCTTCAAAAGTTAGAATTGGGAAGTGGAAGCTAATGACTTTATGAGACCTCAAAAAAAAAAAAAAACATCAAACAAAATTTAAAAATTGAAAAAAAAAATAGGAGAAAATATGAACTTTCTCATTAAGAACATAATTGTAAAATAGACCCTGGAGAGAGAATTTAAGAATTATTTGACTGCCTGAAAATCATGGTATAAAAAAAGAGCCTAAATATCATCTTTCAAAAAAGTATTAATGAAAACTGACCTGATATACTAGAACCAGAGAGTAAAATAAAAATTATCCACTTATCACCTCCTGGAAGATATCCCAAAACAAACACTCCCTGGAATATTAAAGCCAAATTCTAGAGCTCCCAGGTCAAGGAAAAAATGCTGTAAGCAACCAAAAAGAAACTATTCAAATATCATAGAAGCACAATCAGGATAATGCAACATTTAGGAGCTTCTTCATTAAGTGATTGGTGGGTTTGAAATATTATATTTCGTTGTGCAAAAGGGCTAGGATTACAACGAAGAATTATGCACCTAGCAAAACTGAGTATAATACTTAAGGGGAAAAGAAAACTGAACATTCAATGAAATAGAGGACGTCCAAGCATTCCCAATGAAAAGACTAGAGCTGAAAAGAAAAATCTGGCTTTCAAATACAAGATGCAAAAGAAGCATAAAAAGGTGAACAGGAAAAAGAAATCATTAGAGATCTGAAAAGGTTAACTGTTTGTATTCTTGGTATTTCTATATGGGACAATGATATTTATGACTTCTATTTTTTTCTTCTCATTATTAGGGTAGTTAGAAGGAGTATACATAGACAGAAAGCAGGGATGTGATTTGAATATGATGGTAGGGTTACCTAAAAAAAATAAATACAATTAAGGGATCAGAAAGAAGGCACTGGGAGAAGGGAAAAGGGAGAGATAGGAAGGGATAAATTATCAGACATAAAAGAGAGCTGAAAGAGATTTTGCAGTGTAGGGGGAAATGGGGGGAGCAGGGAAGGGAGCACATGAGCCTTACTCTCATAGGTATTGGCTCAAAGAGGGAACGGTATACACACTCAGCTGGGTGTAGAAATCTAACTTGCTATACAGAAAACTAGGAAGGGAAAGGGAGGTAAAAATCAGAAGCAAAAAACTTTGGAGAATGGAGAGGGTAAAAGTAGAGAGAGAGAAAGAGAGAGAGAGAGAGAGAGAGAGAGAGAGAGAGAGAGAGAGAGAGAGAGAGAGAGAGAGAGAGAGAGAGAGAAAAGAAGAAGAGTAATAGGATTGAGGGAAATATTGAGTTCGCAGTAATTACTGTAGAAAAATTCAGTGATTTTCTTTAATAAAGGCTTCATTTCTCAAACACATGAAAAAGTGAGTCAAATTTATAGAAATAAGAGGTATTCCCCAATTGATAAATGGTCAAAAGATATGAACAGGCAGTTTTCAGACAAAGTAATCAAAGTCATCTTTATTCATATAAAAAATGCTCTAAGTCACTACTGATGAGAGAAGTGAAAATTAAAACAGCTCTGAGCTTTGACCTCACACCTTTCATATTGGGTAATGTGACAGAAAAGGAAAATGAGGAATGTTGGAGGAGATGTGGGAAAATTAAAACACTAATGTACTATTGGTGAAGTTGTATACTGATTCAACCATTCTGGATTTGGAATTACGCTCAAGGGACTATAAAACCATATGTACCCTTTGACCAAGCAATACCAACATGATGTCTGTATCCCAAAGTAATTTTTTAAAAAAGAATAAAATGACCTATATTAAAAAAAAATTATAACAGCCCTTTTAGTGGTGGCAAAGAATTAGAAATTGAGGGAGTATCCATCAATTGAGGAATGGTTGAACAAGTTGTGGTATATGATCGTGATGGGATAGTATTGTGCTTTAAGAAACGATGAGCTCTCACAGAAACATGTAAATTCTTACATGAACTCATGCAAAGTGAAATGAGCAGAACCAGGAGAACATTGTACTAAAAAAAGTAAAAGCAATATTTTGTGAAGATATAGTATAAACAACTTAGCTATTTTCTCCAATACAGTCACTCAAGAAAATTCTGTCAGACATGGGAAAAGCGCTATTCATCTAAAGAGAAAGAACTGGTAAAGACTGAATGTAGATCAAAGATAATATTTCTTTATTTTTACTGTGTTTTTTTTCACAGAATGACTTACAGGGAAATGTAAATTTTGCATGCACATGTAATGTAAAATCACTTGTCTCCTCGATGAGGGGTGTGGGGAGGGCAGGAGAAAATTTGGAACTCAAAATTTGAAAAAAAAAACGCACATTAAAATTATTTTTTATGTAAACAGAAAACTTAAAATATTACAAATAAAAAAATAAAAATAAAATTTATTATCCAGTTCCTGCCTTGAATAGTTTATATCAGGCCACATTACATTCTTTACATTTCCACTAAATTCATCTATGGGCTTACATTATATTTCCCAAATTCTGTCCTTTTGTTACTGCTCCTTGTTATATCCCTCTGCACAACCATCTCTTAGAATCCCTAGCTTCTCTCAAAGTTCAGCTTATGTGTAACTTCCTGTCGTAAGCTTCCAGTATAACCTAAATATTGAATTTTTCTTCCTTTTCCAAGAATAGCATCCATATTTATTTGTTTTTATCATATAGTATAGAGGGAACTAGGTGGTGCAGTAGAGTGCTGGATCTGGAGTCAAGAAGACCTGAGTTCAAATCAGGATTCAGACACATTATCTGTGAGACCTCGCTAAGTCATTTAATTCTGTTTGCCTCAGTGTCCTCATTCTAAAATGAGCTGGGGGATGAAAAAGCAAAAGACTCAAATATTTTTTTTACAAGAAAACTCCAAAAGAGGTCACCAAGAGACAGACATGACTGAAAATGACTGAATAACAACAAAAATTGATCAAGTATATTTTCCCCAGACAATGTGAACTCCTTGATTAAAGAGATAATTTTGTATTTTGTCTTTGTGTCATAAGCCTTTAGAATAATGTCTTGAATGGTGTAACCAAGATCAGGTCTGCCACATCTTTAAAAACAAACAAACAAAATATAAAGCACATGTCTCAGTTTCCTCACCACTCCAGTATCTTTGACAACAAAACACCAAATAGGGTCACAAAGAGTCAAACAGAACTAAATAACAATTTTGCACATACATTTAAGTTTTTTCATTATATCTCCACTGTCTATCTGTATGTCTAATGTGAAATAGAGATGACACATCCATCTGAGAAAGAAAGGGAAATCTCTAATTCGTTCTTTACTAGTGTAACTCAAGCTGGTTTATGCATATGCAGTTCAACTATTATCTAGGAATACTTGAGGAGCCTTTGGATCATATCCAGATACCCTATGGCAGAGGCCCCTGTGTTTGTTTCTAAGTGGATGGGGTAACTTGGCTTGATTGCCTGCCTATATCTTTAGAACTGACAAGACCCCAGTCAATTCTTTTTCCACCGCTGTCTTTCTATTATGCTCTTTTTGGCAATTCTTTTCCACAGTGTCCAGAGGAAGAAGATTTTACCTGTACATAGGACACCATGATCTAAAAAGCTGAGAGGCAGGAATTCCTTTCCCTCTGAGGCTCTGAGAATGGAGATCTGGGAGAGTTCATTTCTGTATTAAGATTTTTTTCCTCTCAATTTAAGCTGCAAGAGGACATGCTTATAGGACTTGGGAGTTCAAGCCATGGAAATATTGGATCCAGTATTGTAGGTTGGGTGGTATAGTTAGCCAGTCTGCTATGGAAGCCCTGAGAAACCCAAGGAGGGTATGGGGTTTGGGACTAGGAAATGGGACAGTGCTCTATGGAAACCAAACTTGACTATGAACCAAATTCCCTAATCTGACCCTCCCCCTTCCTCTCCCTTCATGCTTGAGGGAACACCATCAACAGAGGCTGGAGTCATTTACAAAGAACCTAGACATCCTCCGGCCGAACCTCTTAAGGGTGCCAAAGAACCCTGGAGGAGGGGTGAGATAGTAAAACTACTGGCCTTTTGGACAATGGGGGCCAGGGTAGTCCGTGTTACATTAATTAAGAAGTTCAGTCTAAACTGGACTAGTGTATGCTATTAGCTGATCTAGCTATTTAATATTTGATAAAAAAAGGGATTCACTTAGTTGCTGCACTATTATTTATTAGTTACCAATTATATCTCAGCAGCAGACTGATTGCCAGGGATACAAAGGAAAGCAAAAGGCAGCCTTTGTTCTCAAGAAGGACACACAAACAGGTGTATGTATGTATATACACACAATATTTTACATATATATATATATATATATATATTACAAAATGTATGGAAAGCAATAGCATTATTGGGAAAGGCTTATTGGGGAACATGGGACTTACATGTTTATGAAATGAGGCCTTTATCAAAGAAATTTGCTTCAAAATGTTTTCCCAGTTAAAATGGCTAACTGTACTTCCCTCCATCCTATCCCCCCTCCCATTTTTCTATTCTCTCTCTTTTACCCTGTCCATCCTCAGAAGAGTTTTGCTTCTGATGATACCCTCCCCCAATCTACCCTACCTTCTACCACCTACTCCTTCCCTTACCCCCTTCCCCTCCGTCCTTCCTATAAGGTAAGATAAATGTTTACATACTACTGAGTGTAGATATTATTCCATCTTTGAACCAATTCTGATGAGAATAAGGTTCACTCCTAGCTCTCACTCCACCCCCCCCAACACTTTTCCCCTCCACTATAAAGATTTCTTGCCTCTTTCCTGTGATATAATTTACTCCATTCTACCTTTCCCTTTCTTCCAGTACATTCCTCTCTCACCCATTAATTTTGGTTTGGGGCTTTTATTTTTGGATATCATCCCTTCATATAAAACTCACACATGTGCCCTTTGTCCATATATACTCCTTCTATCTGCCCTAATATTGAGAAACTCCTTATGAGTTACAAGTATTTTTTTTATATTTTGTTTAATTTTTTTTTCATTTCTCATGAAGTCATTAGCTTCAAATTGCTTAATTCTAATTTTTAAGGAATCAATTTCTTTGTTTTGTTTTGTTTTCTTTTCTTTTTGGAGGAGGGGAAGGAAGGGCAATTGGGGTTAAGTGACTCGACCAAGATCACAGGGCTAGTGTCTGAAGCTGATTTTTAACTCGGATCCTCCTGGCTCCAGGGCTGTTGCTATCTCTATTCACTATGCCATCTAGCCGACCCCAGGAATTGATTTCTTCAGTGAGTTTTTTATACTTCCTTTTCCATTTCACCTTTTGATGTAGTTTTTTTTTTTCTTCAGTGAATTTTTGTGTCTCTTTTTCCATTTGGACAATACTTCTTTTTAAGGCTTTCTTCTCATCATTGACTTTTTGTACCTCTTTTACTATCTGACCTAGTATGTAAAGGTATTATTTTTTCAGTACTTTTTTGTGTCTCTTTTACCAAACTGTTGATTCATTTTTCATGATTTCCTTGAATCATTCTCATTTCTCTTTCCATTTTTCTCTACCTCTTTTACTTGATTTTTAAAATACTTTTTGAGCCCTTCCATGATCTGAGACCGATTTGTATTTTTCTTGGAGACTTTGGATGTAAGAGCTTTGACTGTTATCTTCTCAGTGTGTGTTTAGATATTCCTTGTAGCCATAATAACTTTTTATGTACAGGTTTTTTATGTTGTTTGTTCATTTTTGCAGCCTGTTTCTTGACTTTTAATTCTTTATAGTTATAGTACTATATCTATATCTATATCTATCTAGATAGATAGATAGATAGATAGATAGATATAAAGTACTATAGTTATAGTAGGACCCTGCTTCCGGGGTGGAGGGCACATTGTTCCAAGTTTCAGAGGGTTTGTGCAACTGTTTTCAGAAATACTTCTATGAACTTTTCTTTGTTTTAGTATTTCCATCTTGAATATTCTTCTGCAGGCTAACCTAGATGCTGAAGATGAGACCTACTTTGGGGCTGGGGTCAGAGCCATATCACTGCTGCCATTGATTTCTGTACTTCTTCTTTACTCCATACACTTCCTGGACCCTTCCTATCTGGCAACAAAATACAGGTCCCCTTCTCTATCTGCCCAGCATCTATGACATGGGATTCAGTAGTTAGCAAAAAAGCTGCTTATTGGCATCTGTCCCACCCACAGTGATCTGATATGGATCTGTTGGTGCCTGGATTCTAGTCTAGTGCCTCCTCTTTATTTGTTTCATAATTTTTCCCTTGTTTGTGGAGTACTCATCAAGTCACTGGCTCCAGACCCAAACCTGTCCCCAGAATATTCAGAACTTCCTTTATGTATCTATAGGGTGACTAGAAAAACAACAATTATTTTTTCTGGATTTCTCCATCAGGATTCAGGTTAGTGCATGCACTATCTAGATCATCTTAGCTCTATCTCCTAAACCATGCCTTTGAACTAATTGAGAAGGAAGAGAGAGAGGGAAAGAGGGAGAGGGAGAGAATGAAGAGAAAGAAAGGGAGGGGAAGGGAAGGAAAGAAAAAGGAAGGGAAGGGAAGAGAAGGGAAGGGAAGGCAAGGGAAGGGAAAGGAAGGGACAACAAGGCAAGGCAAGGCAAGGCAAAACAAGACAAGGGAAGGCAAGGCAAGGCAAGAGAAGGCAAGGGAAGGGAAGGGAAGAGAAGGGAAGGGAAGGGAGACAGAGAGAGAGAGAGAGAGAGAGAGAGAGAGAGAGAGAGAGAGAGAGAGAGTGTTTAAACAGAACTAACCAACATATCCACATAATTCTACAGCAGTAGGGCTGTGTATTTTCTAATTTATTCTTATGACAAATTTGATCATTTTAATTACATGGTATATCTTCCTTCCTCCTTTTCTTTCATTGTCCTTCCTCCCCACCCCCCTCCTTTACTATTTTATTATAATGATTTTTCATATTGTTTCCCTGGTTCTGCTTAATTTATATCCATTAACTTATATAAATCTCCCCATACTTCTCTGAATTTTCCATAGTCATTGTTTCTTAAAGCACAGAAATAATGCACTCAGCTATAAGTTTTGGAATTTAATAATCAGAAAGAAACATTCTTAAAAGGGAAAAGATGAAGCAGGTGGATATTCACAATATATAAGGAGGGATTCCAATACAATAAATTAGGTCCAGATGTGTCCACTTCACCTATGTCTGCCAAGAGCCAGTCTCAGTGCCACTGCATTGCTAAATACCCTTGAGATAATAGCCTCCAGCTGCCTGCTGTTTTATGTCCTTTCTAAGAAATATGGAGTCTCAGGGTTTTTTTATCCAACAATCATAAACTTAACCTTACTTAATATTGTATTAAAGGCATTTACTATGCCATGATTTTTTAATGCAAACTTCAAAAAGTGCAGATGGGAGAAAATAAAGCTTGGAAAGGTGAAAGTGATGAGAAAAAACATTTGGAGGAGTGACAAGTAGCATCTGTAACATACTGCATACAAGACCTATTTGTCATAAACATCTTGGAGGAACCCCTTAGGCTAGGCAGAGTTCACTGCTATGTATTCAAGATGTGACCATTTCTGTGACCAACCCTCCATTATTCATTCTGAGCCTGCCACAGGTTGTCCCAACTTCACATTCTTAGGACTTTTTGCTTCATTTCATCCTGTGGCATGCCTTGTGGTCATCACAGTATTAGTCCTGTTATTGGAAGAAGTGATCGGAGGGTGAGAAAATGAAATTCAGATGGATAAACTGGGTTAATTTGTAGCTCTTTGAAGAAGCTTGAGGAAAAAGATATATTACTGATTAAAATAAGAACCTGAAATGAAATGATATTCAGATATCATTTATCTGATTATGCTTTCTTTATTAACATACTATCAAATCCATCTCAAAACAGACATGTATGCAGCATGCTGCCATGTACTAGACACTGTGCCAAGTGCTTGGGACACAGAGAAATGAAACACCCTGTAAACTATCTTGAATACTTTATAAATGTTCTCACTGCCCCTGCAGACAGTTTCTTAATTCTTTCTGTTCTTAGAAACATGGACTTAAAATTTAGTCAAAGATAAAACATACCAGAAACAACAGAGGCCAATTACATAACATACAGAAGAATGTGTTTTATTTTATTTATTTATTTTCTTTCATTTTTAAATGCACTTTATTCAATTTCTCCCTTGAAATCAATAATTTCAATCCTCTCCCTCCATCTCCCAATGAACCACCTGAAGTACCAAATAAAAACAATGAAACAAAAACCTCAAATACAATGTCAATGAATGTTATACTTGTGGGTTCCGCTTCTTCATCTCACTGTCTTGGGCACAGGATGTCTATTTTACCGTTTGTTTCATGGAATTCATTGTTCTTTCAATTACTCAACATATGTGACTTTCTTGTAGTCATTTTGTTGTGGCAGCCATTGCTTGTGTAGCCTTTCTGATTCTGTTTGTTTATTTTCATTCCAGATCAATTCATAGAAGTCTTCTATGATCTCTGTTACTCATTTTAATACTGCTAAAATAATAATTATGGTAAAAATAAATATATCTATATATAACATGTGCCAGGAACTGTACTAAGAACCTTAACATACAATCTCATTTGATCCTTACAACTGGGAAGTTGGTGCTGTTATTATCTCTATATTTATCACAGATGACAAAACTTAGACTTACACAGGGTCACAATCTAATTAAGTGATCAAGGCTGAATTTAAACCTATCTTCCTTATTCTAGGATTGGTACTGCATCATATCACCTATTACTACTACTACTAATAATAATCAAATAGCTACAATTTATATAGTTTTAAGGTTTTCAAAATACGTTTCATATTTTATTTCACTTGATCATACCACAATCCTATGAAATATTTATTTGCTAGACTTAGACCTACTGGTTAGACATATAGATGAGAAAGTTGAGACTGAGAGACAACATTGAATGACTTTCTCTAGATCCCACAATGTCTGAGTAGGATTCAAACTGAGGTTTTCCTCTCTGCTTAAACTCTAACCAATGTGGCACCTAACTTCCTTATTATTTCAACAAATTTTGTGGTACTTCTCAGAACTCTAGCTTAAAACAAACCCAAAAAAGATTGCTAAGGATGAAGTAATTGTAATAATACATAATTGACAAGTGCTCATTCAGTTTCTACTTGAAAATTTTCAACAAAGCACCCACTTATAGACAATTGTATCAATATAGATATGTCTACCTACTATTAAGATGACCTATTAATGTCTTATTTTAAAGTATTTTCTTAAACTACCTATCCCCCCAATTCTGGAAATCAAAAAATGAGGTCTTCCAGAAGATACCATGTGCTTTTCCATTCACAAGTACATATTTAATTGAGACTTATGAAGGGCCAAAATTTATTCATCCCAGGATGCACTTATGCATCTGCAATGTCATTATTTGAATTTGCTATATCATTAGTGGTTAAAATTCAAATGATGAATATTTATAAAATATGAATATTCATTAAACCATATTCACATTTCAATATTATGATACACTGGCAAGTCCTACTAGCATGGGTAAAGTAGCTTGGTAAACAGTCTATCTCTGGCACATGACCTCATCATTTTACATACCTCTACTACTTATAAGTCAGGGGACACATCCATGGGGCTATGATATACCATTTCAGGAAAATTGTGAGCAATTCTCAAGAAAAGATATCATTATGTTGAGTTCCAGCTTCCCTTTCGTTTAATTTCACAAAAAGAATTCATTCAAATAAGTCTTTTTAAAATATTTTCTACAGATGCAACTTAAATATGCAAAAGAATAATTTATCAGACTTATGAGTCTTTGCCACATTCTTCTTCTACATTTTACTGACATCTGCATCTGACAGCAGTTTAATTTGGCCTTCAATTAAAATACAGAACAAATAGAGCTAGAAATATTTGAAACAATAATTCTTCTAGAAAGCTAAACATTGATCTTTGAATGTCCTGGCTAGTCCATTGATCCCTTCTAAAATCAATACTCTGAAATCATAAGACTATTTCAGAATTCAGAATTCTGGGTCTGCTCCAGAGACACTTTAGCAACCTCTAAGTCCCTTGAGGTAGACTGCCTTCTTTGGAAATGGCAGTTCTTTCTCAATATTTTTAGTATTTGTTTTGAAACTTTTTTTTTATTTAAAGACTTGAAACACAACAGCAATCACAGACACACCACAATGTTTTACAAAACCAGAATCACTTCCCTCAACAGCATAAACTGTTCAACCAGCAGACCCAGCATTTATCCATTCTAGACCAAAAGCCAAACTACTTCTTGGAGTACTTGGGCTGTCTTATTGTTATCTGTTTATATGACTATGAGTGAATGATGAAGATGTATGCAAATCAACCATGACTACTGCAGGAAAGTAGTATAGATATCCTATAGGTTTAAAAAAGATCTTATAGGTTTAAAAAAAAAAAAGTAAAGCAGATTGCTTTCACAGAAAGTTTTTAACCTGTTTCCCCAGAAAGTTTGATATCAGTCTGAAAATTTCCCTTCAGTTTCTCCCCCAGCAGTGCATGTCTGAAGAGGCAGTGTGCTATGGTTGTTAGGGATTGGGTCTCAAAGTTGGGAAGAGTTATTATCAAGACCTGAGTCATATATACTAGCTGTGTGACTTTTCTGGTGCCCTAGGCACAGCTTTAACATGGAAGAGAGAGGGAGAGACAGAGAGACAGAGACAGAGACAGAGAGAGACAGAGAGACAGAGAGACAGAGAGAGATGTGTGTAGATATGTATATATATGCATATACACACATATTTACATACATACACACATGCACGTGTACACATACTAGTAAGAACATTACTCACTATGAGCTATCAATAGTGTGCAAATCACAATTCATATTAAGAGAGGAAAGAAGGAAGGAAAGGAGGAAGGAAGGAAGGAAGGAAGGAAGGAAGGAAGGAAGGAAGGAAGGAAGGAAGGAAGGAAGGAAGGAAAAGAAAAAATTGTCTCTGATAATAGAGAAGACATATTCCCCAGCTCTGAGATCTAATCATGATTAAAATTTCCACTTGTTTCTTCCAAGTCCCATGATCCCTTATGCCCAATGAGCTAAAGTAACTGAGTGGTACAGTGGATAGAGTGTTGGACATGAACTCCTAAAAACTGGAGTTCAAATCCAATTTCTGACAATAACTAGCTATGACCCTAGGCAAGTCACAACATTTCTGTGCCTCCACTTCCTCATCTGCAAAATAGGAATAACAATATCTAACTCAGACAGTTGTAAAGGGTTTTGCAAACTTTAAAAGTATGTTATAAATGTTGTTGCTATTATTAGTACTATTATAGTCACTTTCCTTGAGACTCTATTTGGTTCTTGGTTCTGCATATGGACTTTGTTGGATTGCCTTACTCTCATTTCTTAGACTTCACATTTATTGGGATCTGGTTTTCCAACTAAGGAAAACAGAAGCATGACTTTGGCATGGGTTACATGATCTTGGTCTACATAGTTTCATGAGTCATTTATGGCAGTGTAGTGAGTGGAGCACACTTCCTCTGGCCCCCAATACTTGCCTTCCTTTTATTGATGATTCTGTTTTTGATCTAGAGTATTTGGACTAACCTAACACTGTGGACAAAGTTGGGACGTAGTTATGTCCTTCAGAGCCAATAATGGGCAGGTAGGTAGTGTAGTGGATAGAGTGCTGGTCCAGTAATTAGGAAGAGTCGTATTCCTGAGTTCAAATCTGTACTCAGAGACTTACTAGCTCTATGATCCTAGGCAAGTAACTTAACCCTGTTTACCTCAGTTTCCTCATTCATACAATGAGTTGGGGAAGGAAACGGCAAGCCATACCAACATCTTTGCCAAGAAAACCCTAACTGAGGTCCCAAAGAGTCAGACACTACTAAAAATGACTGAACAACAAAAACATGGGAAGTCAATGAAGATATCTCAGGCACAGTGAGGGAAAATTGTTTTTCACTGGCTTGTTAGAACCAGGTGCATTCAGAATCTTCTTCTTAGGTTCTGTTGAAGGGTTTTGAGGAAGCTATTTCACATGAGAGCAATGTCAGTTGTGGCTAGAAGCTGTCTAGGACTGAAACTTCCTAAAATAACTAAAAGGTCAGTTTTATAGTTCCCTCCCTTGTCAACCAGTCTTAAAAGGTCACTGAGTGTGACAAGTGGTGGAAAAAGAGGTGTATTAAGATGGAAAGAATATGGATTTGAAGTGAGAGGACCCACATTCCAATCCCAGGTCTAGTATTTGTAACCTATATGGCCTTGGACAAATCACTATCTGAGCCTCAGTGCTTTTATTTATTTGTTTGTTTTGTTTTTTAATCCACAAAAAAATCCCCTTACTGGGCTAACCCACTCAGTCCAGCATCTGAACCCCAGCAAGTAGCTGACTGCTGCTCTCAGGCTTCTAGGAATAACCCTGCAGAGATTTGGGCAGGGGAGGGAATTGGGATCCTAGTAGAATTATCCATAAACATTCAGTAGTGTTCTCCCCATTGGTTATCAAGTAGCCATGGAGAACTAACTAGCTAATTTTAGAGTCATATTTTCTCAGATAAGTATAGTAAGAACAGTTGCTACAAAAACATAATCACAAAAGTCTGGGTCGTATTTTCCTGGCGTAGATTTTAGACAAAAGTGGACTCAAGTTTAGAGAGTTTATGCAACAAAGGGATGAAATACAATTTCTAGTTGAATGGAAGTCTTTCTCTCCCTTCCTTAGGTCCTCATGAAGTTTCCCTGAAGTTTATGCATATTTCTTTGCATGGGTCACAGCCTTTGTGGAGTCTTGAAGCTGCCACATTTTTTCTTTGGGGGGGAGCTCTTTTTTGGGGAGGAAGGGATAGTTGGGGTTAAGTGACTTGCCCAAGGTCACATGGCTAGTAAGTGTTAAGTGTCTGAGGCCGGATTTAAACTCAGGTCCTACTGATTCCAGGGCTGGTGCTCTATTTGCTGCACCTAGCTGCCCCTTCTGCGTTTTTTTCTGCCACAAAAATTCTAACTCCCTGAAATTGCCTTCCTTGGTGTTCTAGTTTTCCCTCTCTCAGCTTCCTGATGATACATTGTTTGTCATTGATTCAGTTTCTATAAAATCATGGCAGTGTCATTGTGATAATGGCAGAATGACACTCCCTGCCTCCCTACTTATGGTGCCACACCACCTGTAGATGAGAGGGATCAATTCCTTGTAACACACTAACACAAAGGGAAAATGGAAACTCATACCCACACTCCTTGGAAGCTCCAACAAAAGGTATCTTCTATGGTTTAAAAGCAAATAGATAATGGATGTGGAAACTTAGGGTCTCAGGATAATAGTACAAAGAGCTGGAAGAAACCTCATAGGGCATGCTAATACAACCTCCATATTTTGCAGATGAAGAAATTAAATCCAATGAAGGTTCTGACTTGTCCAAGGTCACATAGATATCAAGTGAGAGAGGCAGGATTTGAATACAGGCCTGCTGACACCACGATTTTATGCTGCCAACTCTTGTTTGCTGTCAATTAACTTAAGGAGCTAGTTTATTTAATCATTATTATTTCCTTTTTTTTCTTTTATTTTGGTCTTTATTAATTTATTTGTTTACTTTTAGTTTACAAGATTCAGTTCCACAATTCCTTGAGTTTCAAATTTTCTCTGCCTCTCTCCTCTCTCATGGCAGCATACAATCAAGTATAGGATCTGTAAATACTTTCACATTAGACATTAGTTAAGTTATAAAGAAGGATCGAAACTGATGGAATGAACAATAGGAAAGAGGAAAGCAAAACAAACAGGGAAAAGAAAGAGAACAGGTAGTTTGCTTCAATCTGCATTCAAACTGCTCTTTCTAGTTCTCTCTCTGAATGTAGACATCTCTCTAAATCATGAGTCTTTTGGAGTTGACGTAACCCTGCATTGCTAAGAAGAGTCCAGTCTATCAAAGTTGATCATCACACATACATTTTGTCTCTAATTGTGTACAAATTTCTCCTGGTTCTGCTCTTTTCACTCAGCATCAGTTCTTATAAATCTCTCCAAGTAAATATGAAGTCCATCTGCTCCTCATTTCTTATAGCAAAATAGCATTCCACTACATTCATAAACCACAGCTTATTCAGCCATTCCCCAATGGGTAGACATCCCCTTAATTTGCAATTCTTTGCTACCACAAAAAGAGCTGCTATAAATATTTTTGTACATATGGGTCTTCCTCCCACTTCTATGATCTCTTTGGGATATAACCTTAGAAGTGGTCTTGCTGGGTCAAAGGGTATGAAATTATTTATAGCCTTTTGGGCATAGTTCCAGACTGCTCTCCAGAATGGTTGAATCAGTTCACAACTCCACCAACAATGCCTTAGTGTTCAATTTTTCCACATCCTCTCCAGCATTTGTTAGTTTCCAGTTTGGTCATCTTAGCCAATCTGACTGGTGAAATGTAGTACCTCAAAGTTGTTTTGATTAGCATTTCTCTAATCAATAGGGATTTAGAACATTTTTTTTTCATATGCTTATAGATATCTTTAATTTCTTCCTCTGAAAGCTGCCTGTTCATATCCTTTGACCACTTATCAACTGAGGAATGACTTGTATTTTTATAGATTTGACTCAATCCTCTTTATATTTTAGAAAATAGGTCTTTATCAGAGACATTGGTTGTAAAAATTCTTTCCCAATTTTCAACATTCCTCTTAATCTTGGTTACATTGGCTTTGTTTGTACCAAAACTTTTCAATTTCATGTTATCAAAACTATCCATTTTGCATTTTATAATACTCTCTAATTCTTGTTTGGTAATAAAGTATTCCCCTTTCCATAAATCTGACAGGTAAACTAATCCTTGCTTTCCCAGAGTGCTTACAGTATCGCCTTTATACCAAGATCATGCAACCATTTAGACTTGATTTTGGTATATGATGTTAGATAATGGTCTGTGCCCATTTTCTGCCATACTGTATTCCAGTTTTCCCAGCAGTTTTTGTCAAATAGTGAGTTTTTACCCCCAAAATTGGGTTTTTTGTGTTTATCAAACAGAAATAGTACTAAATTCATTGAGTGCTGAGTCTCGTGTACCCAATCTATTCCATTGATCCACTGCTCTATTCCTCAGACAGTACCTATTAAGTTTTGATGACTGCTGCTTTATAATACTGACTAAAATCTGGTATAGCTAGTCTACCTTCCCTAGCATTTCTTTTCATTAATCCCCTTGATATTCTGAACCTTTTGTTCTTCCAAATGAATTTTGTTACTATTTTTTCCAGCTCTATAAAGTATTTTTTTTTTTTTGCTAAATTGATTGGTATGGCAGAAAATATGTAATTTAATTTGGGTAAAATTGTCATTTTTATTATATTAGCTCGACCAAGCCATGAGCAATTGATGTTTTACCAATTAGTTAGATGTGACTTTATTTGTGTGAAAAGTGTTTTGTAGTTGTGTTCATATAGGTCCTGGGTTTGATTAGCAGGTAGATTACCAAATATTTTATAATGTCTACAATAACTTTAAATGGGATTTCTCTTTCTATCTCTTGCTGTTGAATTTCATTAGAAATATGCCGGAATGCCTAGAATTTATGTGGGTTTATATTATATCCTGCAACTTTGCCAAACTTATTTATTGTCTCAAGTTGTTTTTTACTTGATTCTCTAGGATTACCTAAGTATATCATCTGCAAAGAGTGATAGTTTGGTCTCTTCTTTGCATAATTTGATTCCTTGGATTTCTTTTTCTCCTCTAATTGCTACTGCTAACATTTCTAGTACCAGATTGAACAAAAGGGGTGATAATGGTCACCCTTGTTTCACCCCTGATCTTACTGGAAATGCTTCTTGCTTATCCCCATTACATATAATACTTGCTGATGGCTTTGAATAGATGCTACCTGTTATTTTAAGGAAGGCTACATTTATTCCTGTACTTTCTAGTGTTTTTAATAGGAATGGATGTTGTATTTCATCGAAAGCCTTTTCTGCATCTATTGAGACAATCATGTGGTTTCTGCTAGTCTTATTGTTGATATAATCAATCATTCTGATGGTTTTCCTAATATTAAACCATCCTTGCATTCCTGGAATAAATCCTACCTGATCAAAGTGTATTATTCTTGGGATTAGTTGCTGTAGTCATTTTGGTAATATTTTATTTAAAATTTTTGCATCTATATTCATGAAGGAAATTGGTCTATAATTTTTCTTTCTCCAAATTATTTCTTCCTGATTTAGGTATCAGTACCATATTTGTGTCATAAAAAGAATTTGGTAGAACTCCTTCTTCACTGATTTTCCCAAATAGTTTGTAGAGTATTGGAATCAATTTTTCTTTAAATGTTAGATAGAATTCACTATTAAATCCATCTGGCCCTGGGGATTTTTTCCTAGGGAGTTCACTGATTGATTTCTTTTTGCTTGATTTCTTTTTCTGAGATGGGGTTATTTAAGTAATTTACTTCCTCTTCAGTTAATCTGGGCAATTTATATTTTTGTAAATTTTCATCCATTTAAATAACATTGTCAAATTTATGTGCATACAATTGGGCAAAATAATTCCTAATTATTGTTTTAATTTCCTCTTCACTGGTATATACATTATCATAATTTATAATTAGGTATAGCATGTGTGTTAGTGTGCATGTGTCCATTCGTTTATGTGTGTGTGCGTGTGTGTTTTCCTTGTTTACCTTTTTATGTCTTTCTTGAGTTTTGTAATTAGAGATCAGATTTTCCATTGAGCTCTGGCTTTTTCATCAGGAAAGTCTGGAAGTCCCATATTTCATTAAATGACCATGCCCTTGCCTGAAAGATTATGTTCAGTTTTGCCAGGTAGTTGGTCCTTGGTTGCAGTCCTAGCTCTTTTGCCTTATGAAATATCAAATTTCAATCCCTCTGATCCTTTAATGTAGAAGCCACTAGGTCCTGTGTAATCCTGACTGCAGTTACACAATATTTGAATTGTTCCTTTTTGGATGCTTGCAGGATTTTCTCTTTAACCTTGGAATTCTGGAATTTGGCTACTATATTTCTTGGAGTTTTTAATTTGGGATCTCTTTCAGGAGACTGTGGAATTCTTTTGATAACTATTTTACCTTCTGATTCTAGAACTTCAGGACAGTTTTCTTTGACAATCTCTTGGAGAATGTTGTCCAGGCTGCTTTTTTCATTATGGCTTTCTGGCGGACCAATAATTCTTAGGTTATCTCTCCTGGCTCTGTTCTGCAGGTCACTTGTTTTTTCAGTGAGATGTTTTACACTTTCTTCTAATTTTTCAATCTTTATATTTTGTTTGATTGACTCCTGGTGCATCATAGAGTCCTGAGCTTCGATTTGACTATTACTAAATTTTAGTGAATTATTTTCTTCAGTTAGTTTTTTTTAATTAATTTATTAGTTTAGTTTCAGTTAACAAGATTCAATTCCATAGTTCCTTGATTTTCAGATTTCCTTTACTTCCTTCCCCCCTCCCACCACAACAGCATATAGTCCAGTATAGGATCTGCAAATGCATTCATATTAGACATTATTCCAATTAGAAAGGAGTATTGTACTAGGTGGGATGAAAGATGGTAAGGAAGAAATAAAATGAAACTATGAAAAGAAATAGATCATTTAGTTTGCTTCCATCAGGATTCAGGCTCAGTTCTTTCTAGTTATATCTCTGGATGACGCATTTCTCACTTTCTTGAATCTTTCGGGATTGACTTATATCACTGCATTGCTGAAAAGAGTCCAGTCTGTCATAGTTGGTCATCACAGATATGGTAAGTCTGTGATTGTATACAAATTTCTTCTGATTCTACTCTTCTCGCTCAGCATCAGTTTGTATAAATCTCTCCAGGTAATTATGAAATCCGTCACTTCCTCATTTCTTATAGCATAATAATATTCCATTACATTCATATACCATGACTTGTTTAGCCATTCCCCAATTGATGGGCACCCCTTTAGTTTCCAATTCTTTGCAACCACAAAAAGGGATGCTATAAATATTTTTGTACATATGGGTCTTCCTCCCACTTCTATGATCTCTTTGGGATATAACCCTAGAAGTGGTATTGTTGAGTCAAAGGGTATGAAATTATTTGTAATCCTTTGGGCATAATTCCAGATTACTCTCCAGAATGGTTGGATAAGTTCACAACTCCACCAGCAATGTATTAGTGTTCCAATTTGTCCACATCCTCTCCAGCATTTGTCACTTTCTTGTTTTTTCATCTTAGCCAATCTGACTAGAGAGATGTGGTATCTCAGAGTTGTTTTGATTTGCATTTTTCTAATTAATAGTGATTTAGAGCATTTCTTCGTATGCTTATAGATATCTTTAATTTCTTTCTCTGAAAACTGCCTGTTCATATCCTTTGACCATTTATCAATTGGGGAATGACTTGTATTCATATAGATTTGGCTCAATTCTCTATAAATTTTAGAAATGAGTCCTTTATCAGAGACACAAGTTGTAAAAATTCTTTCCCAATTTCCCACCTCCCTCTTGATCTTGGTTACATTGGCTTTGTTTGAACAGAATCTTTTCAATTTAATGTAATCAAAATTATCCATTTTGCATTTTATAATGCTCTCTAGTTCTTGTTTGGTCCTAAAATCTTCCCCTCTCCATAAATCTGTCAGGTAAACTATTCCTTGCTTTCCCAAATTGCTTACAGTATCATCCTTTACACCTAGATCATGCACCCATTTAGACTTGATTTTGGTAGATAGTGTTAGATAGTGATCTATGCCCACTTTCTGCCATACTGTATTCCAGTTTTCCCAGAAGTTTTTGTCAAATAGTGCATTCTTATCCCCCAAACTGGGGTCTTTGCATTTATCGAACAATAGATTACTATATTCATTAACTGCTGGGTCTCCTGCGCCTAATCTATTCCATTGATCCACTACCTTACACCTCTGCCAGTACCAAGCAGTTTTGATGACTGCTGCTGTATAATACAGATTAAGATCTGGTATAGCTAGTCCACCTTCCCTAGCATTTCTTTTCATAAATTCCCTTGTCTTCAGTTAGTTTTTGAAGGTCCTTTTTTAGGGAGGTGTTTTCTCCAGTTAGTTCACAAATTTTACTTTTGAAGGATTTGTTTTCTTCAATGATACTTTTTTTTTCTCCAATGTGGTCACTGTAGAGTTAAATTTATCTTCTACTCTCTGATTTGGCTTCTTCTTGAGCTCCTCCAAAAATATGTTTTGGTCTTGAGACCAGTTCATATTTCCATCTGTGATCTCAGGTGTGGATACAAAGTCCATGGAATCTCCTGAAAGTGATTCTTCTCATTCTCAATAATAGGATTCTATTGTCTTTGGTCTTGCCTTTGCAAGTTGCTTCTGGCCCATTGTAATTGCCTATTTCTTGACTTCTAAAGTATATTTCTGCTCCTGGGGTACAGAGGGCTCTGACCCAAGTTTCTCAGGCTGGGAGCTAGGTTCCTGATTGTTGACTTTGTGTGCTATAGCCTCTGGGTGTCTAGATTGATGCCAAGGCCAGGAATCTCATTATTTCCCCTGAGTTACCCTGAGGCTCATAGAGTAATCTGTGGGGGAGGGTGGTCTGGCTCTTATTGGTTAGGTGTGGGGCTTGTTGGGACTCCTCCCACCCTTCACTTCAGACTCCTTACTGCCTCAGTTACACCCTTTCTCTGTGCCTCCTACGCCTGAGGCTACTTCTATCATTACAAGATTTTACTCTGTGTGGGACATTTATCTCTGGGTTTTCTACTTCAGGGAGGGGAGATCTGAGCAGCTAGAGTTTACTTTGCCATATTGGCTTCTGGAAAATTAGGCAGGTGATTTTTAAACTTCTAGGCTGTGGGCTGATAGCCCCAGGAGAAGCTGCTGTCTCTGCTGGGGGTCTGAGCTTTCTCTTACCCAGCTCAGATGGATCCTCCTTTCCTGTGGTGAGACACTGGTGAGATGGCTGTGAATTGCCCTTGGGGTGGGTGAGTCTGCTGTTTGGGGCTCCTTTTCTCTCTGCTGTAGTCAGCTTTCTAGTCCACACTGGTACAGCCCCATGTGCTCTGAGCTCCCCTTGCCCCAGTGCATGTGGGCACTTTCCTGGGCTGGATTCTGCCAGGCTCTGTCTCCCAGTGGATTTTGTCACTCTAAAATCTGTTCAGATTCACTTTTTCAGGTTTGGTGACAGGATTCACTGAGGAGCTTAGAAAAGTTATTTCTTCCTTTCCACCATCTAATCATTATTATTTTCTTAAAATCCAGCAAAAAATTTAAATTCCATATGTAACATACACTAGGAAGAAAAAGTGAAACAATGAGACTCAGTTATTCATATCCTATTTAAAAATATATATTTATATGTATAGATATGTAATATGTAAATATGCATATACTTATAATAAATTTCACATGTAAATTTGAAATACAAACAGCTTGTTTGTGTTTTCTTCTGAACATTCTGCTGTTTTTCTCTATGCATTTTCTTTTAAAGTCTGTAATAATCATGTAATTCTTTCTTTTGGGGGGAGGAGGGAACAAAAGAATAACTGCCCTTTTCTATAATTCCCATTAAAAATAGAATAAAGAAAGAAAACTATAGTAACATATAAGAATAAGAAGAAAAAAAATCTCACATAATCTTTACTGAAAATGCATGTGCCATTCTATAGCTGAATTTCATCACCTCTCAATCAAGAACTGGGTCTTTTGCTTCATCTTTGATGCTCTGGAGTTGTGATTGTTGATTACATTGATCAGAGTTCTTAAGTCTTTTAAACTTATTTTTCTTTATAAAATGTGTTTAATTATATAAACTATTCTAGTTCTGTTTATTTCACTCTGCATTAGCTCACAAGAGGTTTCACAGATTTTTCTGAAACTATCCCTTTCATCATTTACATTCACATACTATAATGTACCTAAAATTAGAAGGGACACAGTTAACTAAAGGGGGAAAAATCTGTTAAAGCCTGTTTCCCTGATAAAGAAAATTGTTTAATAAAAAGGAATAGTTTTACTTCCTAACTATATAAATGACAGAATCAAATTTAGAGTAATAAAAGCTACTGTAGCCAAATTGATAAATGATCAACAGATAAAGGTAAGCAATTCTCAAAGGAAGCCATTAAAGTTATCAATAGCTTGGGGGGGGGGGCGTTGCTTCATGACACTAATAATTAGAGCATTTCAAATTATAACAAATATTAAAGTTCCACCTTACCCATAACATAATGTAAATGGAGGCAAAAAATGAAAAATAATAAATATTGGAAAAGCTATAAGAAAACAATTACATCAATGTCCTTTTGAAGCAGCTATTAGTGTTCTAGTCATTTTGGAAAGCAATTTGAAACTGTACTCCAAAAAAAATCACTAAATTATATATACTATTTGACCTAGCTAAACCACCACTATGTCCCAAAGAGATTTTTAAAAATGGGAAAAGTAAATATATGTTCCAAAATATTTAAAATAGCATTTTTGTAGTGGAAAGAAAAGGAGTTCTCACCATTTGAGATATGATTGGTCATATTTTGGTATATGGATTTAATGGAATGCTATTTTGTCATAAGAAATAACAAAAGGGATGATTTCAGAGATATATGAAAAAATACATAACCGTAACATTACATGAACAGAAGGAGGAAAACAATAAAATTAACAACAGAATTATAAAGACAAACAACTTTAAAGGTGCAAGAACTCTAATCAATGATGTGACTAACTACGAACCCAAAGACCTGTGGGGAAACATGCTACCCAGTTCCTTGTAGTGGGGTAATGAATCCAAGGTTGAGAATGAAATAGTTATTTTTGAACACAGCCAATGTAAGATTTGTTGTTCAACAATTCTGCATATTTGTGTATTTTTGTTAGTGTGTGTGTGTGTGTGTGTGTGTGTGTGTTTCTGTGTCTATGTCTGTGTCTGTGTATTTCAATTAGGAGAGGGAGAGAGAATGAATTGTCATAGATTTCAAGCTAGAAGGCATCTCAGTGGCCATCTAATCCAAAACCCTTACTCCAAACATTAAAAAATAGAGACCAAGAGACTAACCCAAGATCCTACCCCCTCATTTTATACCTGAACAAAGCAGGGGGGGGGGATGAAAAAAGTTTGATGACCTGCCAAGCATGACCCAGTAGTAATTAATTAAAAATAAATTAAAAGAAAATAAAAAGAAACATTTGCAGCTCGTAATTAGTTTACTGTTCACAAATTAATAAATACTAACTTTTTTTTTTTCTACCTTGGTCCTAACTGTGCTCTTAAAGATCTAGTTTCTCAGAAGTTTAATCCATGTTAATTCTTCCAATACTTTGCAGAAACCCAGTGCCCTAAGGTCTGCTGTTCTTAGATCCTTGACCTTGCTCCTGTGGATTCTTGGTAATTTGTATGCTGATAGAGGACATTAAAGACATGCCTCTTGCTCCTTTAAATAAGATACATGTTAACTTTTAAATTATAAATTAATTTGGATTTTTACATAGTGAAATTCCTCATGAAAACCTTTTTTATTTTTTGTCTTTTGCCATGTAATCTCATACCATTTTATATGTAGGAAAACTAAGAGAAAAGCTGATTTTTGAAAGATATGTGTGTGTGTGTGTGTGTGTGTGATGGATTAGATTTAGAATAAAGGGAGGGGGTAGAGTGTATTGATTGGAAAGACATTGGTTTCTTTCTAAGAGTGCCAAAATTCCAATTCTGAAAAAATCATCTCAATTTCCAGGGCCTCTTTTTATAAGCTATAAAATGTAGTTGTTCATATGATCACTCGAAACATTGAAGGGATTTTGCAGATGATCTAATCTAATAGCTATCTTTTGTAGATGAGGTAATTGAGGTATAAGGAAGAGGTTTAAATTTACAAAATCACAAAATGTTTTGGAGATGGGAGAGACCTCAATAGCCATTCAGTCCAAAGTATCATCAAAAAGAATCCTGAAAACTGCCATAGATTTCAAGTTAGAAGGGATCTCGCTCATTATCTAGTCCTAAACTTATTTTAAAGTTAGAAAATGGGGGTGGCTAGGTGGCACAGTGAATGGAGCACTAGCCCTGGAGTCAGGAGGACTTGAGTTCAAATCTAGCCTCAGACCCTTAACACTTACTAGCCATGTGACTGTGGGCAAGTCACTTAACCCCAATCCCCTGCCTTACCCCCTCTGAAAAAGAAATTAAAAAAATTAAAATTAGAAAGTGGAAACTCTGGGTATTTAAGTCAATGACCCAAGATCATTGACTCAAGATCATTCACTTTATAGATCAAGAAAGAGGCCAAGAAAAGTTCAGTGACCAACCAAGCATGACACAATATTAATTAGCACAGTTGGGAAGACCTCATGTCTTCTGACTCCAAATCCAATAATATTTCCTCTGTACCACATATTTTCTAAGGCTTAATAAGTAGTCATCTAACAGGGTAGGGTAAACTATCTCATTTAGAAGAAGCAAGGGGAAGTCGTTGCAAGGGAGGGGAAGAATAGGAAGGCAAAAAGGCAGAACCACATTCTCATTGAATTTGGTTCAGGGAGAGAATGACATACATACTAAATGGGATATCTCAACCTACAGCAGAATAGGAGGAAGGGGGATGAGAGGAGGGATGATGAATGGGAGGGCATCCTGGGGGGGAGGGGAGGTTGGAAGTACCCACTATAGAAGAGGGACAGGATCAAGTAGGGAATGGACCAGGTGGGGGGTGGGATGAGTGGGAGAGAATTATAAGCAGCCTTGTACAATATATCTATTATGATAATGTTTTGCATAGATAGACATGTACAACATATACTGAATTACTTATCTCCCCAGAGGGATTGGGTGACAAGGGAGGAAGGAAATGGATCTGAAATTCAAGGTCTTAAGATTAAATGTTTCAAATATATATAAATACTATTATTAATACTCTTTTGCTTATAATTGGGAGATAAGATGTGCAGGCATTGGGACACAAAGAGTCACCTTCCTCTAATGGAAAAGTCGAAGAGGGTATGGGAGATGATATGGGAGAGAGCAGATTGGAGGAAGCTATATCTTGTGGGACTGCTATTCTGGGAGGGTGGGTAGGGGGAAAACAGGGGGGGAAATGATTGTAACTCAAAATCTGGTGGAAATGAATGATGTAAAACAGAAGTTAATAAAAAATAAAAGGTTTGGAAACAAAAAAAAATTAGTAGTCATCTAGCCTTTGTTTAAAGACTTCTAGTATGAGAGAGTCCCTACCTACCAAGTCATCCCTTTCCACTTCTGAATAGTTTTAACATTAGGAAAAAATATTTCCCCTCTCAATTTGCCCCTTTGTGATTTCCACACAAAACCCATATTTCTGCCCTGAGAGGCCAAGTAGAGCAAGTCTATTCCCTCTTCCATATGACAACTCTTCAAATATTTGATGACAGCTATCACTAGAGAATCTCTGAGATCCTTCTTAGTTCTAAAATACAACCTAGTAGACTCTGGGGCAACTAGTTGATACAGTGGATAGAGCACTGGTCCTGGAGTTAGGAAGAAATGGGTTCAAATCCAACCTCAGACAATTACTAGCTTCCTCAATTCAATTTCATTTTTTTCTCTAATAGGTCAACTTGTCAGTATGTGATAGAAAAATTACTGAATGCAATAATATTATTTTTGTTTATTTGTTCATGATGTAGTTTAGATTATCAGCTCTCATATATTGAGGCTGAACTATGAAGGGGAAAATTGTGGTTCTCTTAAAAAGATATGGATGGAGGAGGCAGAACAAAGTTAAATGGAGAAATAGAACAGGTCATGAAGGGGGAACAGAGGAATTTGAGCAAAAATATTCCAGCCAAAGGAGAAAATCTAGAGGAGGAGAAAAGAAGAAAAGGAAAGTAATCCAGGAGAAGTTTGCTAAAGTAAGTTGATAAGTTGGTAAGACAATATAAGAGTTAATAAGACAATATAAGAGATTAGTAAGACAAGGTAAAAGAAGGTATTTGTGACCATCAAGACTAGAAAGAAGAGAAAATGCACTAGCTAAGGTGAGTAAAAATACTTTAAATTAAATATCCTCAAAAAAGTTTGACAGAGTAGTCTACAGGGGCATTATTAGAAAGAGGGATGAGAAACTGGGGAATCTTGCGTTAAATATAATTCGAGAAAAAGTTTGTATAAAATTATCTCAGTATTCTCACTAAAGTAGGAAGCAATGTCCTCATCTGAGACATCATAGAGAGAATGGTTTAGGAAGATGGAAGAAAAGATTTAGAATTGGCTTCTTTGAGAAAGGAGTAGAGATATCAATTAGAGAGGAATAAACAGATTTCCATGCTTCAGTTAGGGCTAGGTTAAAGTAGGGTAACATGAATTTATAATGAATTGTCAGCATGCTTCTGAGATACATTAGTAGCTTTTTGAGTAAAAGCAGAAGAGGCACATGGTGGAAGAAAAACACAGCTGAGCTTTGGTAGCTGAAGAACAGCAATAGAACCAGTACACCAGCAATGTATGACTATTAAAACATCAATAATTTCAGGGTTTCTCATGATTCTGTTTTATGGGTATGAGATAAAACAAGAATTTCCTTAATTAGCACTGCTCTAATTGTTAATTTGAAATAGTCTTCCATCTGCTTCTTAAAAGTTTTAGATTTTAGGTGCAGCTAGGTGGCATACTGAATAGAGCACCAGCCTTGGAGTCAGGAGGACCTGAGTTCAAATCCAGACTCAGACGCTTAACACACACACACACACACACACACACACACACACACACACACACACCTAGCTGTGTGACCTTGGGCAAGTCACTTAATCCCGATTGCCCCCCCAAAAGCAAAAAAATAAATAAAAGTTTTAGATTTTATAAATTATCACATTTTTTCTCAATACATTTTAAAAAACATTTTTAAAAAAATTTTGACTTCCAAATTCCTTCCCTTCCTTCTTTCTTTCCCTCACCACTGATTAAGAAGGCAAGAAGTTTTGATATGGATTATACATGTGCAGTCATGCAAAACATATTTCCATATAAGACATCTTGTAAAAGAACACAGACAAAAATATTCTTATAAATTTGACATTTTTTTGATATGTTAGAGAAATGAGGTTTTATCAGAGAAACTTGCTGTAATTTTTATGTTTCCTGCTTTCCTTCTAATCTTGGTTACGCTGCTTTTGTTTGTGGAAAAAAAAAACACTTTTTAATTTATTAACAACAAAATTATCTATTGTGTGTCCCACGATGCTCTCTATATCTTGGTTGCTCAAAGATTTTTTGCTGATCCATAGATCTAACAGGTAAAATATTCTGCAATCCCCTAGTTTGCTTATGAAATAGCCATTCCTGGCTAAATTATATACTGATTTTGACCTCACTGGTATATGGTGTGAGATATTGGTCTATATGTAGTTCTTGACCAACTGCTTTCCAGTTTTCCAAGTAATTTTTGTGAAAGTATGAATTCTTGTCCCAAAAGTTTGGATCTTTGTATTTATCAAATGCTAGATTGCTATGGTTATTTACGCCTATATATTGTATACCTAAGATATTCCACTGATCCACCACTCTATTTTGTTTTAGCTAATATACACTGTTTTGATGATTACTCCTTTGTAATAAACTTTGTGTGGTACTGCTAGGCCACCTTCTTTCACACTTTTTTTTTGCCTTTATGTCACACAGCTAGTAATTGTGTCAAGTGTCTGAGGCTGGATTTGAACTAAGGTCCTGCTGGCTCTAGGTTGGGTGCTCTATTCACTGCACCACCTAGCCACCCCCACACTTATTTTCATTGATTTCCTTCATATTATTGATCATTTGTTCATCCAGTTGAATTTTATTATTTTTTCTCATTTAAAAATATTTATATGAAAGCCAGAGTGGTCTGACACTACATAAGTAAATTAATTTAGGTGGAATTGTCATTTTTATTATATTGGCTTAGACGACCCATGAGCAATTAATAATTTTTCAGTTGTTTTCATCTGTCTTTATTTATGTGAAAAGTATTTTGTAATTATATTCATATTGTTCCTGGGTTTCTCTTGGCAGTTAAGAATCCAGAGTATTTTATATTGTCTGCAGTTATTTAAATGAAATTTCTTTCTATTTATTTTGGGCTTTGTTGGTGTATATGTAGAAATGCCAATAATTTGTGTGGGTTTATTATATATCCTGCAACTTCAGTTAATTTGATAATCATATCCAGTAAATTTTGCTTTTAATTTTTTGGGTTGGTATTTTTTTTTTGTTCGGTTTTTGTTTTTTTTTTTTAGTTTATTCTCTAAGTACACCATCACATTTTCTGGAAATAGTAAAAGTTTTGTTTCCTCATTGCCTATTCTAATTCCTTCAATTTATTGTTGTTCTCTTATTGCTATTGCTAACATTTCTAGTACAATATTGAATAGTAGTGTTAATAATGGACATCTTTGCTTCACCCCTGATTATATAAGAAAAACTCCATTCATCCCTATACTCTTTAGTTTTCTTTCATTTTATTTTTTAACATGAATGGAAGTTGTATTTTTTCAATTTTTTTCTTTATTAAGATAATCATATAACTTCTGGTGATTATTGTTGATATGGTTATTGATATTGATATGGTCAGTTATACTGATGTTTTTTCTTAACATCGAACCACCCCTAAATTTATATTTTAAATCCCACCTGCTTGTATGATCTTTCTGATGGTAGTGTTTTATTTAAAATTGCTATATCAATATGCCTTAGAAAAATTGTTCTATATTTTTCTTTCTCTTTTTTTGCTCTTCCTGGTATGGGTATCAGCACCATATCTGTGCTGTAGAAGGAATTTGGTAGGACTCCTTTTTTGTCTATTTTTAAAAATAGTTATATAATACTGGAATTAATTGTTCTTTAAATATTTGGTAGAATTTACTTCTGATCATCTCGTCCTTGGAATTTTTTTTCAGGGAGTTTATTGATGACTTGATAAATTGTTTTTTCCCCCTAAGGAGGGGTAAGTTAAATATACTGTTTTCACTAATGTTAATATTAACAAATCCTATTTTGGAAATATTAATCCATTTTGCTTAGATTGCCATATTTATTGGCATATAATTGGAAAAAGTAACTCCTAATAATTGCTTTGATTTAAATTCCATTGATGGTGAATGCACCCTTTTCATTTTTTTATACTGGTAATTAGGTTTTCTTATCTTTTTAAAAATCAAATTAACCAATGGTTTTATCTATTTGTTTTTCTTTGAAACAAGTTCCTAGTTTCATTTATTAGTTTAATGGTTTTCTTACCATCATTTTTTTTATTTTAATCTCTCCTTTGATTTTTAGGATTTCCAAATTGGTGTTTAATTGGGGATTTATAATTTGTTTTTTTCCCTAGTTTTTTTTTTTTATTTGCATGACTGATTTCATTGATCTGCTCTTTATTTTATTGACGTAAATGTTTAGAGATATAAAATTTCCCATAAGTTCTGACTTGGCTATATCACATTTCTCTCCATCCTATCTCACCCCCCACTTATTCTATTTTCTACTTTGACTCTGTCCCTTTTCAAAAGTGTATGCTTCTAACTACCCTCACCCCCTATCTTCCTTCCCTTCTATCATCCACCCTCTTATTCCCTTCCCCCCTAATTTGTGTAGGATAAGACACCAAAATGAGTGTGTATGTTATTCCCTCTTTAAGCCAAATTTAATGAGAGTAAGGTTGACCTATCATACCCTATTGCCTTCCTGTTCTTCCTCTCCATTATAATAGTTTTCTCTTGCCTCTTTTATATGAGATAATTTACCCTATTGTATCTCTCCCTATCTCCTTTTCTCATTATATTCCCCTCTCATATCTTTAGTTTATATTTTAGCTATTATCCTTTCCTATTCAACTGATTCTGTGCCCTCTGTCTATGTATACATATACACATATATACACACATTCACATATGTACTTATACATACACGTTCCTATATAAACAACTATATGTATGTATACATATATATATATATATATACACACAAAATAGATAGATAGATAGATAGATAGATAGATAGATAGATAGATAGATAGACAGACAGATATATTCCTTTCAACTATCCTTATACTGAGGAAAGTCTCATGAGTTACAATTATTGTTTTTTGCTGTAGGAATGTAAATAGTTCAACTTTAATAAGTACCTTATGATTTCTTTGATCTGTTTATATTTGAAAGTCAAATTTTCTGTTCAGCTCAGTTTTTTTTTTTTCATCAGGAATGCTTGAAAGTTTTCTATTTCATTGAATAACCATATTTTTCCCTGAAGCATTAAACTAAGTTTTGCTGGGTAGATGATTCTTGGTTTTAATCCTGGCTCCTTTGACCTCCAGAATATTATATTCCAAGCCCTTTGATCCCTTAATGTAGAAGCTGATAGATCTTGTGTTATCCTTATTGTGTTTCCACAATACTCAAATTGTTTCTTCTTGGCTGTTTTTAATATTTTCTCCTTTATCTGGAAACTCTGCAATTTGGCTATGATATTCCTAGGAGTTTTCTTTTGGGGATCTTTTTCAAGAGGTGATCAGTGAATTCTTTCAATATCTAGTTTGCCCTCTGGTTCTATAATATCAGGGAAATTTTCCTTGAGAATTTCTTGAAGCATGATTTCTAGGTTCTTTTTTTGATCATGGCTTTCAGGTAGTCCAATTATTTTTTAAATTATCTCTCCTGGATTTATTTTCCAGGTAAGTGGATTTTCCAGTGAGATATTGCACATTGTCTTCTATTTTTTTTCATTTGTTTGCATCTGTTTTATTTTTCTTAGAAAGTCATTAGCTTCCATTTGCTCCAATCTAATTTTGAAGGAATTATTCTCCTCAGTGAGTTTTTGAAATTCTTTTTCATCTTGCCAATTCCACTTTTTAAGGCATTCTTTTCCTCATTGGGTTTTTGGGCCTCTTTTGTCATTTGAGCTAGTCTATTTTTAAGGTATTTTCTTTAGTATTTTTTTGGGTCTCCTTTAGCAGGTTGTTGATTTGCTTTTCATTATTTTCTTGCATCATTCTCATTTATCTTCCCAATTTTTCCTCCACTTTTCTTACTTGATTTTCAAAATCGTTTTGAACTCCTCCATGGCCTATAAACAGTTCATATCTTTCCTGGAAGCTTTTGATGCATGAGTTTTGCCTTTGTTGACTTCTACTAGTTCAGTGATTTTATCCTTTCTGACCCCCCAAAATAGATTCTGTTTTCTGATTGTGCTTCCTCTGTTTGCTCATCTTGCCAGCCAATTACTTGACTTTTGAGGTCTTTGCCATGGTAGAACTCAGCTTACAGAGTGGCGAGATTTGTCCCAAATTATTGTGGTTTTCCCAAACATTGTCAGAGGTCTGAGGAATGTACCCTCACTGAAGCCTCCACAAATTCTGGCACACTTCCCACACACCCCAGGACCATGCCCCCAAGACCATGATATGGATGCAAGCATGTCAAAGCAAAAGAGATTACTCTCTGAATGGTCACTTGGTCACCCTATTATCTGCAGGCCAGATCTGCAGGCCAGGAGCTTCTGAGCCAGGCATGTGGCAGCACCTACAACTGCCATGCCTCCTCCTCCTCTCATCCATAGTCAGGGGCTGGAATTTGCTCTTCTTTCTCCCTTCCAAAAGAGTTCTGCACTGACCTTTTAATTTTTCTTTGGTGTTTATGGATTGAGAAGTCTGGAAACAGCCACAGCTGCTGGTGATTCACTCTCCTGAAGTCTGCTCTGGCCTATCTGGGCCGCAGGGCACAACTCATATGGGACTGTGCTCGGCTCCCAGTCTGTTGTAATATACCCTTTCTGCCAGCCTGCTGGGGTGCCTTCAAAGGGAGATTTGTTTCTCTGTGTCACTTTTTGGGTTCTATAGCTCTAAAATTTGTTTAGAGTATTATTTTAAAGGTATTGGAGAGGGTTGTGGCTGGAGCTCACAGAATTTCCTCCTTCTAATCCACTATCTTGGCTCCACCCTGATGACAACTATGCTTTCTCTTTCCTGTTTTCCTTTTTATGCTTCTCTTGAGTCTTGCTAAAGTAGACTCTGTGGAGCTCTTTGAGCTTGGTAAGACATTAAATATGCCAACATTATCTACTTGATCCTAGGCAGTTGTCTTGACTTTTGTCTTGCCACTGGACTTCAATACCTCTAAAACAGAGAGTGAGATTGAAGACTGTGAAGCTCTACATCACTTAAATCCAATTCAAACTCAAGACCTCACTCTGAGATATCCTGGGTATGCTGAAATGAAGGACAAACATGGTGACTCATGAAGTCATTAGTTACCACTTTCCCAGTTCTAATATTTAAGAAATTATTTACTTCAGTGCGCTTTTTTTAAACCTCTTTTTCCATTTGGTCATTTCTGATTTTTAATTATATCTTTTCATCAGTCAATCTTTGTATCTCTTATTCAATTTGGCCTTTATGCTTTTTTCAGAATTTCTTCTTTTCCATGGATTTTGATGTCTCTTTTGCAATTAGCCCAATTCTGTTTTTTTTTTCAGGTGTTTATTTTCTTCAGTACTTTTTATTTGCTTTTTTGGAGGGGAGAAGGCAGGGAAATTGGGGTTAAGTGACCTGCCAAAAGTCACACAGCTTGTAAGTCTTAAGGGTCTGAGGCTAGTTTTGACCTCAGTTTCTCTTGACTCCAGTGCCAGTGGAGTCATTGCACCACATAGCCACCCCTTCTTTGATACTTTTTTGTGCTTTACTTACCATGATGTTAACTTTCTTTGCATGGTTTTCTTGCAACACTTTCATTTTATTTCCCAATTTACCTCAACTTCTCCTTTTTGAGTTTTGAAATCCTTTTTGAGCCCTTCTGGAAATTCTTTTTTGAGCCTCTGATCAATTCACATTTTGTTTTTGTTTTGTTTTGTGTATGCTTTGTATTAAGCTGTTTTAACTTAGGTATCTTCTGAGTTTGTGTCTTGACCTTCCCTGACACAATAGTAGCTTTCTATATTTAGGCTCTTTTTCTTTTTTTACTATCCATTTCATGCCCTTTAACTTTACTTTTTAAAATTTATTTATGTATTTTTACTTTTTTGTTTTGCTTTGTTTTGGTTTTTTTGGAGGACTTTTTGGGGTTAAGTAACTTGCCCAAGGTCACACGGCTAGGTTTTCGTTTGTGTGTGTCTGAGGTCAGATCCGAACTCAGGTCCTTCTGACTCCAGGGCCGATGCTCTACTCACTGCGCCACCTAGCCGCCCCTGTATTTTTACTTTTTAACATTAACTTTTATAAGATTTTGAGTTCTAATATTTCTGCCTCCCTCCTCTATCCCCTCCATAAAATGGCATATAGCCTGATATAGGCTATACAGGTAAAAAAAAAAAAACATATTAAACATATTTACATATTAGCCAAGTTGTAAAAGAAGAATCAGAACAAAGGTGAAAAACCAAGAGAAAAACAAAGGAGAGAGTTAGAGAATATTATGCTTTAATCTGCATTCAGATTCCATACTTCTTCCTCAGGATGTGGATAGCATTCTCCATCATAAATCTTTTGGAATTGTCGGATCATCACATTGCTCAAAAGAGCTAAGTCACTCAAAGTTGGTCATCACACAATGTTACTATTGCAAGTGCTTCTGTTCCTTATTCCCCTGGAAATGTCACTCTGCCAGTGTTCCTGTAGTCACAAGCTCTAGTGCTAATGTCTGTCTTGAAACTGAGACCAGGAAAGGGCTCTTCTCCTTACGAGGGACTGCAAGAACTTGTCTCCTTCCTGGAACTGTGAACAGGGTACCTGGGGCCACAAGAAATATTGTTCTTCTTTGCCCTGGAACTTATATCTCTATCTGTATGTGGACAATGCAACGGGATCCTGCTCCAAATGCAAGAAAAGGGTCCCCTGTAACTTCCTTCTGACCAGCTGTCCCACCAGTCTGTGGGTCTATGAACTTAAAATTCCCAAAGCTACTAATACCTTCAATGCTTGCTACTGACCTGCCATGGTGTGGTCTGTATTGCAGTGTGCTCTAAGCCCCAACAACCATCCAGATAAGACAGACCTTTTCTGACGACTTCCTAAATTGTCTTTCTTTTGTTTGTTTGGCTGCTCCAAAATTCAAATTCAGGTGTTATTTTAAAGTTATTTTGAGTGGAATTTGGGAAAGATCAGGTGAGTGCCTTCCTTTACTCTGCCATCATGGTTCCCAAAGAGAGGATTCATTAAACATATATTATATGCCAGACACTATCCTAAGTATTGATGATATAAATATAACGTGGGGTGGGGGAAAAAGAGAAAAACAGTTCTTATACTGAAGGAGTTTACATTCTAATGGGAAAGAATAACACATAAAAGGTAGCTGAAAACCAGGGAGAGAAAGTTCAAGTTACCAGATATGGAGCAATGATTTTTAAGTCTAAAAATTCAGTAATTGAATTAAAGGAGGAATATTAAAATAAGGCTCTTCACAAAATAAACTCCAAAAGAAATTCAACAACAGAAAAGGTGGGGGTGGGGAGAAGTATGCCTCATGAAGGGATATTCCAAGATGAATACACAGTAGACCTTATTCTTTCCTAGTCCCACTGCTCTTAAATCAAGTAATTAGGTCCGGATTTGTAGAAAACAAAGTTAGTTACACCTTTATAATTATTAGTAATAGTTTGCATGACAATGGTCTTAATTACTCTAAAAATTACATTAAACATACATTTAAATCAATCAGAACCAATTTTTTTTCTTGTCTTCCCCTCTCTTTCCTGGTTTTGGTAGTTTTTGTATAATTCTTTCTAAAATTGGTTTAAGACATCTATTTTCATTTTGATAATTTATGGAAATCAATAATTTCCTTTAAATCCTTATTTTCAGCAGCATACATATGTACATAGGAGGTTCTGATGATTTTTATTCCCATAAGTTCCTTTTATTTTTTTAATTGGGCTATTTTATTATTTTGCTCTTTTAAACCATTTGTCTAAATAAAAGTTTGTCAGTATCACTATTCTTATCCATAAAATAGCTTTTAACTTGTTTAATAACTCTGGAGTCTTCCCCATCCCATTTTCCTCTACCTAACTTCTATCTTTTTTTTCTTTTTTACATTTTGGTTCTTTTCATTTGCTAATTTTCTTGATGCTTTTTTTGTAGTCGCATGATGGCTTCCTTATTACCTAGATTTTTATGTTAATCCCTGCTTATGTGTTTGTGTACATACATGTACATCAATAAACACATGCATATATAGTATACGTGTGTGCACATGTACAATATATTAATGTTTTGCATGGATATTTATATTATTAGCATATTATACATGTGTGTGCATTTATATGTAAATGTATATACAATAAATATGTAAATGTGTGTATGTATATATAGCATACATACATTTGTTATTTTCTGATAACTTTTTAAAGGAAATGCCATATATGGTAGTCTATGGAATATTATTTCATTTCTTCCTTCTCTCTCCGTGAATCTTTAAGTTCCCCCGATATCCTTAGTCCCATAGATTATTATGTTGTAGGTGCTACTTGATGATCTGTCTTGGCTCTTTATTTTGTTCATCTATCATGTTTCTTTCAAAAAATAGTCAAGAAATGAGAAAATGATTTTGTAGCTTACTTTTCTTTGATAGACTTACTTACTTTATCTTGTTTCTTTGTATTGTTTGCAATTCCATTCACTTATTTATATATTTTTTTGATTTATTAAAATTTTTTAAACAACTGCTTTATTAACTTCTGTTTTACATCATTCATTTCCGCCAGATTTTGAGTTACAATCATTTTCCCCCCGTTATTCCCCTACCCAACCTCCCAGAATAGCAGAAGCACAAGATATCACTTCCTCCAATCTGCTCTCTCCCATACCTTCTCCCATACCCCCTTCGACTTTTCCATTAGAGGAAGGTGAATCTTTGTGTCCCAATGCCTGCCCATCTTATCTCCCAATTACAAGCAAAAGAGTATGAATAATAGTATTTATATATATTTGAGACATTTAATGTTGAGACCTCGAATTTCAGATCCATTTCCTTCCTCCCTTGTCACCCATTCCCTCTGGGGAGATAAGTAATTCAGTATATGTTGTACATGTCTAGCTATGCAAAACATTATCATAGTAGATATATTGTACAAGGCTGCTTATAATTCCCTCCCACCCATGCCACCCCAACCTGGTCCATTCCCTACATGATCCTGTCCCTCTTCTATAGTGGGTACTTCCAACCTCCCCTCCCCCCAAGAATGCCCTCCCATACATCATCCCTCCTCTCCTCCCCCTTCCCCCTATTCTGCTGCAGGTTGAGATATCCTATTTAGTATGTATGTCATTCTCTCCCTGAACCAAATTCAATGAGAATGTGGTTTTGCCTTTTTTGCCTTCCTATTCTCCCCCTCCCTTGCAACCACTTCCCCTTGCTTCTTCTACATGAGATAGTTTACCCTACCCTGTCTCTCCCCATCTCCTTTTGCCACTTTCCTCTCTCACCTCATAATTTCATCCCTTGAGTATTCTCCCTTCCCAACAAATTCAACCTATGCCCTCTATCCATATATAACTGTAACCATATACACACACATTCACATATGTATTCATATGACCACACACCCTTCTTCCATTATTTTCATAGTGAAAAAGATATCATCAGTCACAGTTATTGCTTTTTCATATAGGAATGTAAATAGTTCAACTTTGATAAGTTCCTTTTGATTCCTTTTCCCTGATTACCTTCTCAGGCATCTCTTTCTTTTTGTGTCTGGATGTCAAATTTTCTATTCAATTCTGTTTTTTTTTTTTTCCTCAAGAATGCTTGAAAGTCCTCTATTCCACTGAATGACCATATTTTCCCCTGAAAGAAAATACTCAGTTTTGCTGGGTAGGTGACCCTTGGGTTCATTCCCAGTTCTTTTGCCCTCTGGAATATCATATTCCATGCCCTTCGATCCCTCAGTGTAGAAGCTGCCAGGTCCTGGGCTATTCTGATTGTGTTTCCACAATATTGAAATTGTTTCTTCCTGGCTGCTTGGAGTATTTTCTCCTTGATCTGGGGATTCTGAAACCTGGCTATAATATTCCTGGGAGTTTTCTTTTTGGGATCTTTTTCAGGAGGTGATCTGTGGATTCTTTCAACCTCTATTTTGCCCTCTGGATCTAAAACATCAGGGCAATTTTCCTTGAGAATTTCTTGAAGGGTGATTTCTAGGTTCTTTCTTTGATCATGGCTTTCAGGTAGTCCAATAATTTTTAAATTATCTCTCCTGGATCTATTTTCCAGGTCAGTGGTTTTTCCCATGAGATATTTCACATTGCCTTCTAATCTTTCATTTGTTTGGATCTGCTTAACAGCATCTTGATTTCTCATAAAGTCATTAGCTTCCATTTGCTCCAGTCTAACTCTGAAGGAATGAATCTCCTCAGTGAACTTTTGAGATTCTTTTTCCATCTGGCAAATTGGACTTTTTAAGGCATTCTTCTCCTCATTGCCCTTTTGGGCCTCCTTTGCCATTTGAGTTAGTCTATTTTTTAAGGTGTTGTTTTCCTCAGTCAGGCTGTTGACCCTCATTTCATACTTTTCCTGCATCCTTCTCATTTCTCTTTCCAAGTTTTCTTCCACTTCTCTTATTTGATTTTTAAAGTCCTTCTTAAGATCCTCTATTGCCTGCAACCTGCTCATGTTTTCCCCTGGGACTTTTGGAGTAGGTCTTCTGACCTCACATTCCTTATCCCGCTCTATGCCCCCAAAATAGGAGTCTAGGGTTGCATGTACCCCCCAAGACTGATCGCTGGATCTCCCTACAGTTTGCAGGCCAAGAGCTGGAGCTGCCTCTGAAAACTACAAAATGACGTGTCTCCTCAGCAGCTTCTAGCCCCCAGGGGAGGAAGCCGACACATTCCCCAAATACTGGTCCCAAAGTCCATAGGACACTAACTTCTTACTTTGTCCTAGGCATGTCTATGTTGATAAATCTGGAGTTGCAACAGCTGCTGGTGTTCTGGGGTCTCTCCAGCCGGCTGCTGGCCCTGCCGCCCTGGGGCTAAAACGTTGGCTCACGGGGACCTGGGCTCTGCTTGGCTCAGCTCAGCTCCCTGCTCACTGCGCGCTGCTGGCTCCCAGAGCGCTGCGCTGGTCGTTCCTGCAGGACTGCTGGGCTGTCCTCAGTGGGAGTTTAGCTTCTCTGTGTCGTTCTGTGGGTGCTACAGCTCCAGAAGTTGTTCAGAGTCCCCTTTTATATAGTTTGGGGGGACAGTGACTTTATGAGAAATCAAGATACTGTTAAATAGATCCAAACAAATGAAAGAATAGAAGACAATGTGAAATATCTCATGGGAAAAACCATTGACCTGGAAAATAGATCCAGGAGAGATAATTTAAAAATTATTGGACTACCTGAAAGCCATTTTCAAAGAAAGAACCTAGAAATCATCCTTAAAGAAATTCTCAAGGAAAATTGTCCTGATGTTTTAGACCCAATGGGGAAAATAGAGGTTGAAAGAATCCACTGATCGCCTCCTGAAAAAGATCCCAAAAAGAAAACTCCTAGGAATATTATAGCCAGGCTCCAGAATCCCCAGATCAAGGAGAAAATACTCCAAGCAGCCAGGAAGAAACAATTTCAATATTGTGGAAACACAATCAGAATAGCCCAGGACCTGGCAGCTTCTACACTGAGGGATCGAAGGGCATGGAATATGATATTCCAGAGGGCAAAAGAGCTGGGATTGAAGCCAAGGGTCACCTACCCAGCAAAACTGAGTATCTTGTTCAGGGGAAAATATGGTCATTCAGGGGAATAGAGGACTTTCAAGCATTCTTGAGGAAAAAACCAGAGTTGAATAGAAAACCTGACATTCAGATTCAAGAAGCAAGAGATGCTTGAGAAGGTAATCAAGGAAAAGAAATCAAAAGGAACTTATCAAAGTTGGACTATTTACATTCCTACATGGAAAAACAATAACTGTTTTTGATGAAACCTTTCTCATTATGAAAATAATTGAAGAAGGGTACATGGCATATGTTCACAGGTATACATGGATAGAGGGCACAGGTTTAATTTGATGGGAAGGGATGATTCTTTTTTTTTTAGAGGGCAATTGGGGTTGGGTGACTTGCCGGGGTTCACATGGCTGGGTTTTTGTTTGTGTGTTGGGTGTCTGGGGCCGGATCTGGGCTCGGGTCCTTCTGGCTCCTGAGCCGGCGCTCTGCTCACTGTGCCACCTAGCTGCTCCCAGGAAGGGATGATTCTTAAGGGGTGAAGTCAAGCGGTGAGAGAGGAAAGTGGCAAGAAGAGATGGAGAGAGACAGGGTAGGGTAAACTATCTCTTGTAGAAGAGGCAAGGGGAAGTAGTTGCAGGGAAGGGGAAGTAGTTGCAGGGGAGGGGAAGAACAGGAAGGCAAAAAGGCAAAAGCATATTCGCATTGAAGTTGGCCCAAGGAGAGGATTACATACATACTAAATGGAATATCTTACCCTCACTCACTCTCCTGAGTAGGGGAAAGGGGGATGAGAGGGGGGGTGATGGAGGGGAGGGCATTCTGGGGGGAGGGGAGGTTGGAAGTACCCACTATCAAAGAGGGACAGGATCAAGATAGGGAATGGACCAGGTGTGAGGTGAGACAGGTGGGAGGGAAATATAAGCAGTCTTTTACAATATATCTACTATGGTAATGTTTTGCATTGCTATACATGTACAACACATACTGAATTGCTTATCTTCTCAGAGGGATTGGGTGACAAGGGAGGAAGGGAATGGATCTGAAAATCTAAGTTTTAAAATTAAATATTTCATTAAGATGCCCAGGCATTGGGGCTCAGAGATTCACCTTGCCCTAATGGCAAAGTCGAAGGGGATATGGGAGAAGATATGGGAGAGAGCAGATTGGATGAGGGGATATATAGTGGGACTGCTATTCTGGGGTGGTGGGTAGGGAAAAAATGGGGGAAAAATGTAACTCATAATCTGGTGGAAATGAATGATGTAAACCAGAAGTTAATAAAGCATTTGTTTAATTAAAAAAATTTAAAAAAATAAAAATGCTAGCTATTATAATTCTCAGTTATCCAAATTGAAGTTCCTTCACAGATAATGGCATTTCACCTGCCTGCTTGAAAAGTTTGTGGTGAATATCGATTTTAGAAATTTTTCCAACATATGCCTTGAAGGTCTAGATGTGGTATTTTTCTCTACTTATGATCTGCATATCCACTTGATCAGCAGTTTGTTGCCTACTTTTAAAATATCTGGTTATTTTCTGTATTATTTCCAATTGAATAGGATCATTTTGAAATTTTAATCACTTTTTTATTGGAGAAACATTTTTATTTACTTTTTGTGCTACCATTCTTTAAGGTTATTTACTCTGGTTTCTTTAGAATTCATTTTTTAAAGTTGTCTTTTGCTTTTCCTTTGGTATATATTCTCCCCTTTTTGAAGTTTTGATTCCCAGATCTGTCATTGTCTTTTTCAGAGCTTTTACAATTTGAGAAGATTCTCCATCATGTCTTTCCAATGTCTACTTTACTATTTGATTGTTAATTCTTCATTAAAAATCACAATTGCCAAACCAATTTCCATTTGAACATCATCTTATAATGGTGATATTTCACTTCTGAACTCCTCTCAATCTTTTTACTATTGTTCAATGATATCTGTGAAGCCTACAAAACTGAAATTTTCATTGGGCTATTCCAATTAATTTTCCTTCAAAATATAACGTATATTCAAGAAGTTATGATGTTTTACTGATTTTTTTTTTACTTGTTGATTTTATTCTCTTTGTAAGTCTCACTGCTGGTTTATTTATTCGTTAGTTAGTTTGTTTATATTTTAAGAACTGAACTTATAGCCAGGCTTTTTCTTTTGGACCTTTTTTTTTCATTCTTTTTCTTGTATTTCCAACATTTTCTATCATTTCCAACATAATTTCTCCTTCTTGTGGCAGGGAAAAGAACACCTGTTATCTCCTCCAGACAGTTGAAATTATGGGACTTTACCATCCTACAATTGGGAAGTATAGAGGCATGACTTAATCTCTACTAAACAGTGTGAACTGTGTACAACTAGGCTTTCAGTTCTCTTTCCTTTAGGCAGAAAGCATCTCCTTTCTCCCACTTCACACTGCCATGTTTTCTGGCCTGCTCTCAAGCCAGATAAACTCCCTTTATTGGTGTCTAAGCAGAGATAATAGTTTCCTGGTTTTCTGGAGTGATGGCATATGGGGTTCAGTCTGATTCATTGTCATAATGAGAAGGGGAGGGCAGGTTAGAGTTGCCATAATTGGATCCTGATACACAAGCCTGTGAGATTGAATGTGGTTGTTGGGCCTAGAATGTGGGAGGAAGTGTTGTAAATTAAACAAACAAATAAATAATTGTATATAACTATGTATAATGTCTATAAACCTATGTATATGTATATATATATAAATATGTAATATATACACATTATATCATATATTAATATAATCAGTAATATTGTATTTAAATTATACTATATATAATGCAATGGACACTATATTATATATTAATATTATAATAATTATATATAACACTATATTAGGTTGTCGTCCATCCTTGAAAAGGACCAAAATAACACCATTATGTTAGAGCTGAGTCACAGTCTATACAACTGTGGCTAATCAGACCAACATGGCCTAAAGATGCTCTACAACAGGTTGGGCCCAAATAGTCCATGGGAACATTTGGAGTGTATTTTTTAAATCCATACATCTCATGTTTCTTTTGAACTACTTCCATTCTTCTTTGCTCATAGAGCACAGCACCTTCTTTGATGAGGGCACACCATGCCAGGTGATGCTATGCCAATGTCAACCATACCACAATGGTTGACAAATTCCAAAGTTTTTCAGAGAGACCTTGAGAATGTCCTTGGATCTCTTCTGACCACTGTGTGAGAGTTTGCCTTGTGTGAGTTCTTCATGAAATAGTCTTTTACACAAATATACATTCAAACAACATAGCAAATCCATTGGGGTTGCATTCCATTCAATAGATTTTGAATGCCTGGCAATTTAGCTTGAGGAAGGACCTCAGTGTCTAGTACGTTGTCCTGCGCCAGGTGATCTTCAGACTCTCCCAAAGACAATTCAAATAGCAATTCTGTTTCCTGACATGGAACTAATAGAGTATCTATGTTTCCCAGGCATACAGTAATGAATTCTGTAGACCTTCAGTTTGGTAATACTTCTTCTCTCCCACACTTTCCTTCTGAGTCTTCCAAACACTGAGCTAGCTCTCGCAATGTGTGTCAACCTCATCATCCCTGGAAAGTATACTGCCAAGTTAAGTGAACTTATCCATAGTATTTGAAGTTTCTCCATTTCCTGTAACTGATGGTTCCACATATGTACGGCATAGGGCTGGCTGGTGGAGTACCTGTATTTTCTTGGTGTTGTTTGGTCAAAATTAGCACAATTATATAATCTATATCTGTATTCATATATGTATATATATAAAGATGTATGTGTATGAGTGCTTTTTAGCTGTCTTACATTATTTCATAGGACTTATGCATTTCTTTCTTATCTCATTTCTAACACAATTGTTACAAAAATTTTCTTTTTTTCTTTTGAGTCTATTAGATAGAGAAATTATGCTAAAAAGATATACCTAATCATCTTGCCAATTATATGACTGCTCTTGAAAAATGTAGATTATTCTATAAAGATTTTCACAGGTAACGAGTTAAGTTTACTCACACCCAGTAGGAGTAATTTTGATACCAAGATAATTTTGGTAAATTGAATTCTTATAAGGTCACAGCATTCACTGATACAGAGTTAAAAGTGTTATTCTGGGATTGGGGCAATGTGTTTCTTGATTTTAAAAAGACAGATTTTTGTGAAAGTAAAAAGTTTGAGAACATTAAAAGGAATAGGGAGTCTTTGAAACGTTAACCAGGTCCAACTACTTCTCAGACTTAAGTATAAATTCCAAACATTGTCTGTTTGTAGTATGTACACAATTAAAGCCCACTGGTGTACTAATAGAAAATAATAAATGTAATATGAGATGTATCTATCTAGCTGAACTTCTGAGTAACAGATCCTTTCCAACATTCACTTTCTTCATGAATTTGTGGTAGATTAGCATTGTCCCAAGACTTCAGACAATTAATACACTGTTATTTGCAAACAGGAATATTTAGAGAAATATTACTATTATGTAACCCTTATGTATCCCAGGATTTAAAAAAAATCACCACATTACAGGTCAAAGATAAACAACTTTCAAGATCTCTTTCTCTGTCTCTGTCTGTCTGTCTTTCTCTCTCTGTCTCTCTCTGTCTCTCTCTCTCTCTCTCTGTCTCTTTCTCTCTCTCTCATACTCTCTCTTCCTCTGTATGTATATGTGTGTATGCACACACATATGTGCATAAATATATGGATGTGTCTATATATGTTTATTTCTCTATTTACATCTCCCTATATAGATATCTATAGTTATTTATCTAGATAACATGGTCATCAAATGAAAGATAGATAGATAGACACACATATATATGCATTTATGTAGACACACACATATATATATATATATATCCATATACATCAATGCATATACATGCACATCATGTATGTGTACATATGAGTCTGTGGATAAATGTGTATTTATATATATATGTGTGTATAAATATATATGTATATATTTATATGTGTGTGGGTATAAAAACTTTACTAGATGCTCATATGCAATGAATGACAAAAACAAACGAACATTTTGTTTGGTGTAATTAACATAGATTCTTGAACCATTTTGAAATGAAAATAGTGGATATTTTGAATATAGTCTTGAAGACTGCATTATTTTCTGCTGAGTCAGATGTTTTATAAAAAAGAAAATAGTGAGATTTTTTTTTATTATGAATTTGACCAGACATATGACATATGGAGAAATCTTTGTTGAGGGCCATTCCAAGTTTAGTTCTGAAATCCTTAAACCCGGAAAGATTCTCTAAGAAAGGGGGGAGATCATAACTTGTGCTTTTACATTTCCTATATCTGAAGAAAGTGGGCAAGAATGATACCGAGTACTGATTTTTATACTTGCTTTCATCTATCTTTAAAAGCTTTGCGAATGATTTTGACACACATCAAGGCTATTCATGATGAAAAGAAGTGCTGAGAATAGTTAGTTTTTTTTAAATTATTTTCTACCCTAGACAATAATACAACACATACAATCATTCACGTTGCCTGGGAATTGCGGAAAATATGACTGACAAAATCAAAAGTTTTCAAATAAGCCCTTTCTACATAGTCTTAGAATAATGAAATTTATAATTTAATTTGAAACAAAATTGTATACAGCCTATCTAAAGATTGAAATGATGAAAAATAGTTATGATCACCCAAGACAATAAGTAAAGATTAGTATTTTGAAGGATACAAAAAAAAAAAATCCTCCCCTTGATCCTAAGAAGATCCTTGTCAGTGCTTCAAACAGAAGAGAATTATATATATGATGTAATTTGAGGTCATTACCAGGGGCTGTTAAATCTATAAATCAGGTCATAATTTGGATGCACAGAAACTCCCTGGGGTTAGTGACTAATTAATAACTACAATAGTTTTAAAACAGGTTGTGCTAAATAAAGACACACACACACATACACACACACACACACATATAAATAGCTGAATTGCAAGCATTCAACCTTCCCCTCCCCCCCCCAAAAAAAAAATCAGAACTGTTTTGTAGATTTAGTATCTACATCCCTAAATCACCTGTCTGACCTGGAATGCTGGTTTATTTATTGGTTTTCTACATCTTAATGTTATTCCTACTATACTAGTACCATGTTAAAGTTATACGATATTTACACAGCCAGTTAATCTGTGTATGAATCTACAAATGGCCAACATGTCTTATAAATCCTAAGCATGACTCATGGGACCCTTCAATAAGTAGAAATGTTATTATAAATATAAGGTGATGGCAGAAGAACTAGAAAAGGGGGTAAAATGGTTATAATGTAGTAGAAGAATCATTTCTACCCTTTGTCTAATTTCAGTTATGTGGAAACACAATGATCTTAGCGGGACCCTCTTTTTTTGATTGCCATTCCTATTCTCGTCTTGACTTCCAATTGGATATCCCTACTCTTTTCTAATTTACTCATTTCTACTTGACTACACAAAGTGAATTATTTACAACCTTTTTGTTCACCTTTTTGAACCTCCCCCATAAACGAACATACATAAAAGGTTACTTAATCTTTGAATTTACTGAGAAAATAGAGTCCAGTTGACTGGAATTCTCTCAAATCTTCTCTTTAAATACTAAAAAAATTACCAACATTATTGCTTTCTCTTCTTTTTTTATTCTCTTGTCTCATACATATATGTCACCTGGAGTAGGTTCTGTCCGTGTGCAAAAGGATTTAGATTTTCTCTAGTTGGACCCGGAAAAGAAAAGAAATGCATAGATGTTGCAAAGAAAACAAAAAAATTAGCTGGAGAGAGGGGAAATTGTTCAGATTAATTATATCTATCTCAAAGGGTATTGGGCTGCAATGGAGCACACCTTATTGACATTACAGGAAAAATAGGTGGATGAATATTTGTTTCTTTTTCAGATGTGGGTTGACCTAGATAATAGACACATAGATTTAAAACTGTAAAGGAATATAGATGCTATTTCATGCTATCCTGAATTTTATAGTTGAGAAAACTGAGGCTTAGACTAAACCTTGACTAAGAGGAAAAAGTAGGTCTTAAACCTAAATCTTCTTGACTCAAACTATCCCACTTTACTCTCTTTGCCATGCTGATTTTCTCTGGCCCTTTCCAAATCTGAAATTCCATGATTTTTTTTCCCATTCTGAAAGATATCTAGGCTACAATTTCAACACAGTTGGCTAATCAACAAGCATTTATTTAGTGCTTATTATGTATATTCCTAATTCTGAAACCACTTTACCTTCCAATTTATTTTTTATTAAAACAGTCTTACCCAAACCACAGATCCTATCTTTTTCATCAACATGCTGATTGTAGGTGAGGAGAAAGAACATATAGTTCAGAAGACAAAACCTAAGGTGGGCTCTCTCAAGCCTTAAGCTGACTGCCAGAAAGAATTAAAGACAACGAAGGACATCAGTTTTAGCCCCTATCAATGGCAAAGAGAATTTTCCTGTGACCATTCATTTATATTTCTACAGGTGGAGTGACTTTATAATATCAAATAATAATATACTGAGTCTACTCATGAGTCACAATATCGCCATGGTTTCTATATTATCATCTCTTTCATGATCATGAGGGATGAAAATCTGTACAAAAATCTTTGAAGCACCTAATAGGCTGTATATTTCAAAAAACAGAAAAGAAGTAAAGCAGCTGAGACATAGTGACCTCATTAACAGGATCACGAATCTCAGAGCTTAAAGGGGCCAGAGCAGCCATCTCTTAACACTTGTGCCTGAAAAAGAATAATACCCCAGCTACATAGAAGAAAAGGAGTCACACAATCTTCACTTGAAGCAAGGGGATTCCAGTAGTTTTCAAGTCATCACATTCCACTTTTGAATAACTAATTGTTAGGAAGATCTCCCGCCCATTTATTTTTATTTTTATTTTTTTTGTTTGTTTTTTGGAGGGCTATTGAGGATAAGTGACTTGCCCAAAGTCTCATGGCTAGTAATTGTGTCAAGTGTCTGAGGACGAATTTGAACTCAGGTCCTCCTGACTCCAGGGCCGGTGCTCTAATCACTGCACCACCTAGCTGCCCCCCCCCCCATTTTTAATGAGGGTCTCAATTTGCTTGTATGTAACATGGGGACAATTAAATTTAAAAAAGAAAAAAAAGCAAAATCTTCAAAAAATGGACCAGGGAATTTGAGTTCTATTCGTGCCAAAATTCTATGATATATTATTGAACATCTAAGTTTAAGACCTACCTTTACCCCTTAGTCAAGGTTTAGTCTAAGCCTCAGTTTTCTCAACTATTTTAAATTTATCAACATCCAAAACCTTTAATCCTTTTTATCTATAAAATCTTATAATATGTGATATGTCTTTTACCTGCAAATTCTATGACATATAATTGAAAGCAATTAGAAATGCCAGTGGTATTCATGGAAAGCCCAACAGATTTCTTTAGGAGCAGTTCACCTCAGAGTAACATCTATTTGATATGATAACTTTTTTGATGGATTGACAGAACACTAAAGACTAAATAAACCTATAGGCATGCAAGGTGTTTCAACTAATCAGTCAGGCCACAACAATTTATTAAGTATCTTCCATGCGTCAGTCACTATTTTTTTTTTCTAGAGTGGGGGTCAGATGGAATGAAATGGCCTTTATTTTACATAGTGAAAAGACTTTAATAATTAAAACAGAACTGTCTAACCTGGAAGGGGCTGTCTTGGGATGTAATGAGCTCCCTGTTGAATAAGATTAAAGATCCGTGTGTGTGTGTGTGTGTGTGTGTGTGTGTCTATTTGAATATGCTCCAAATCTACCATATATAGACTCAAATATTTACATATAGGTGCCTGCTTTCTTTGTTATTTTTGAGTACTAAAAGCTTTATTTTAAAGGAGGTCTCTGATTAATATGGGGGATGGGGTAAGGGCAGGAATGTTTTGGACCAGACTGCTTCTGGATGTGGTCTCCAAGCCCTGTAAGTGATATTTGAAAGATCATGGAAATGGAAGGTGTTTCACAAATATGGAGAAGGAAAATGCTGAAAGAGAGACAGGAAGTAGAAAGAGGAGGGAAGGGAGGAGAGAAGAGGAGATCACAGGACAGGACAGGACAGGATAGGACAGGAGAGGGTTTGAAAACCATAACCCAGAGAGAATGACTTTGTTTCCTGTGGAAATTGTAGAATTCACCATTATAAAAATGGTTGGCAAATGTCTAGAAAAGGAAGCAATGATAATAAAGTGTCAACATGGATGACTTCTCCAAGAACAGGTTACACTAAAATAATCTCATTTTTTGACAAAATATTATCATGATGCTCAAATCAATTTGGATGAAATAAAATAATTAAATTTACCAACATCCAAAAAATTTAATGCTTTTTTTTCTATAAAATCGTATAATATGTGATGTGTCTTTTACCTGCAGTGATTTATTTTACATAATTTTGAATTGAGTTAATAAGATTTTGACACATATTCTTCAATTCTTCATCATGACACCATACTTTTTATGACATTAGACACTAGAAATACATTAAGATGAAATTTGGTAGGAATAAGTGAAAAAGCTAACACTTGAGGTGGGGAAGCAATTTAGCCATTATAAGATGTCATATGATGATCAGTTGAAAGAATTAGGCATGTTTAACTTGGAAAAGAATGATTCAGCAGATACACATAGCTTTCAAGTACTGTACTAGATAGGATTAGAGGTCCCACATAACTCCCATATTCTATGTTTTATATGAAACCAAAACCTAATATTATCCACAACAGGGAACCTCTAAAAAATTCCTAATAAATTCAAGAAAAAAGTGAGTATATCTCCTTTTCCCATTATTTTTTGACATATCTTGGTAAATTTTTAATATGGCAAAGGAAAGAAACAAAGGAAAAATATTGGCCATAAAGTATTAAAAAAGTATCTTTACTAGTAGATAACTTGATGATTTGCTTGCAATAAGCAAGAGAAAGAAAGAAGGAAAGAAAGGAAGGAAGGAAGGAAGGAAGGAAGAAAGAAAGAAAGAAAGAAAGAAAGAAAGAAAGAAAGAAAGAAAGAAAGAAAGAAAGAAAGAAAGAAAGAAAGAAAGAAAAAAAGAAAGAAAGAAAGAAGGGAGGGAGGGAGGGAGGAAGGAAGGAAGGAAGGAAGGAAGGAAGGAAGGAAGGAAGGAAGGAAGGAAGGAAAGAAGAAAAGAAGTAGAGACTATTAATAGTTTTAATACTTTTTAAAATAATTTTAAAAATAAAATAGTCATAAAAGGAAATAAAAGACCTGGAAAATGATCATGCTACTAGTATATCAGAACAAGGAAAAAGAAGAGAAAGTAAGCTGTCTCAATCAAAAACTCAACTTTGAGGAAAGGATGTTATACCGATATAATAACAACTGATAATAAGACCCTTGATCTTCTGTTATGACTTCCTTGACTTGATATTTCTTTTCCAAATGATGGATTCCTACTTCCTTCTCAGCCTCCTAGATTTTGGCAATCCTTTGCTCCTGACCTAGGCTCGCTTTTGATTTACACTGACTTATTTATGTGCTGCTTTATGTCATTGCTTTTTCTCAAGCAGGTAATTGACCTCCCCAGTTTAGGGGGTATAAAATTGTGATCTGATATGCTCTAAATGAAATTAGTACAGTCTAGTAAGGATGATGCATACTACCTAATATAGCTCACTTCATTTTGACATGGATCTAATTCTTACCTGGGATTTCTTTTCATTTAGTGAAAATCTACCTTTCTAAACTCCTTATTCTCTGCATAGGCAGGAGGAAATGCTATGACAGTGGCCCTGACTCTATACTTCCCTTTGATTGGGTTTATATGTAGTATGCCAAGCAAATAGTACTATAGTTAGTCACTAAGTGGTATTTTTAATTTCATATGGAAAATAGTCCCACAGATCGTAGGCCTATGATTATGGTTGCATCACCAGTATCATGATCCCTACAGCAGTGACTATGTCAAATATACATCAGGTCATTTATATTAGCTCCCATTTCATTCAGTCAAAATCCAAGCCTAGGATTCAAATAGTAATTTCCATTTTATAAAACTTAACACCTCCATTCCGTTTTACATTTAATAAATGGGATGCCATTCTATTGACCAGCTGGTCTTTTTGGAAGCATTCAACATTTGTATTCCATATGTCTTCAAAGAATGTTATGTTCAATATTTAATACAGTAATATGAGACTGAACCAATCCAAGGCAGCTGGAGGCTCCTTTATTTATCATGATTTGTACTTGGCTTTAGTGGAGGGGAGGGGAAGTTGGGAAGAATGAAAGCTTCACCCAGTCAGACCACTTTCCCTTTGCATGAGGAAGGTAATTTTCTAACACTCGATTAATGGAAAGATCTAAGCAAGATTAACGGGCCACCCCAGCTTCCCCCCACAACCCAGCATGTACTGAAACACTTTAAAGGAACTGTTTGCATCAGAATTCTCCCATGTACTAGGACTTAAATCTTCAAAATATCTTTGAAGACCATCTGCTGTGGTGCTTCATTTTTAATGAAAATGGAAGGGCCCAGTCACAACTAACTCTAATACAGAAGTTCTTTCATAGAATCCCAATTTGTTAGATTTAGAAAGAAATTGTTGATAGAAAAAGCATGTTCATTCATGAAATAATGAACATTATAATTGCGGTGTAATTACGGAAATCATAGAAGATGAAAACGTAAGAATTTACAAAGTAGCTACATAGCCTGACATATGATCTAATAGGATAGTCAGCTCCTTCAAAAATAGATAGAAAAGTTATTGTACTGGGCATCTATAATGATTTTCACACTTTAATCCATTTTAGTGAGCAGTATATTTTAGAAATATAATTCAATTTATGTAAAGAAAAGAGGGGGAAAACACCAGTATTTTTTCCCAGACTGATGCTTATAAAGTTCAGATGATGCTTCTTTTGTGACACTTGTTGGAGTACTATGTCATACTCTTTCATTCATCCTCTGTTACTTTTTCATGTTCCTATCTTTTCATTACTTTTAAACATTTAAATTTGTTGTTGCATTCCCTACAATGGTACAGATTTTGAGAGAATACAGCTAAAATCCCATGGACTAAAAGGCTGTATCAAAAAACAGCCCAGGAAAGATGGGAGATGTTCAAAATTTAAATTACAGTCATAAAGTGAAAGAATCCAAATTTTCTTCCACACTGGAATTGTTTTACTATGTCTTTATAATTTTATTCCTGAACATCTCCCATCATTGCTGTGGTATCTTTTGATACTGCATTTAAGTCCATGGGATTGTGACTACATTCTCTCTGAACTCTTCAAAATCTGTTTTCCTAAAACTAGGGTACATATTAGACTACATCAATGTCTTCTCTTCACTATCACAAAGTCTAGAATGGAAAGATCAGTTTTTTTCAGGGTTTCAGTCATTTATATCCCACTAACCAGTTCCTCCAGATTAGCAAAAAATCAAGTTCAGAATTTTATTTCTCCACTTTTTACTAAATGAAGTTTTCACCAAAGCAAGGCGTTAAGTAATTCATTGCTACTAGAATATGTGGTGCAGTAGATGGAAAGATGGGTCTAGAGTCAGAAGACCTGAGTGCAAATCCAGCCTCAGATCCTTACTAGTTCGTGACCATGGGCAAACTACTGAATCTCTTTTTGCCTCAGTTCCAAAACTGTAAAATGGGGATATTAACTATAGCTACCTTGCACAGCTGTGAGAATCAAATGAGATTTGTACACCCAGTCAAGCCTCTATCTTGAATCACTCCCATCATTCATTAACTCTCATTACAAATTTCTAGGCAATTCTACTAGTCTTCTCCTATTGACTTACATTTGGCTATCCACAGAGGCTCTTTGTATCACTCCTCAAATCTCCCAAGGCTCTGCTTCCCCTTCCATTCTCATCTGGGAATCTTGCTCATCTTTTACAGAAAATATTGAGGCTGTGAAGTCCATCTTCTCTCCTCCTCCTCCTTCTATCTCTCCTATCTCCTATTACCAGGTTACCTTCTACCCACTTTCTCCTAATTCATACCTGTCTCACATGATGAAATGCCTTCACTTATTATCTACACTAAACCTTCTACTTGTTCAAGTGATTCCCTTCTGTCGTCTCCTCCAATACATTGCACTCTCTGTTCCACTGCCTCCCTACCCTGCCCCACCCCCCAAAATTATGTCTCTCCCTCGCTGACATTCACTTAAATGTCCTCCATCATGCTTAGCCCCTGTGGTTCCTAGATGTCCTCAATGATCATGTGCTTCTTTGCATGTACTATTACCCTACCTCCCTTTACCCATCTTCTTCTTTTCAATAAAGTAAGCCCTTTTCGAACCATATTCTAATTATTGAATTCATTCCACCCAATGTCCCTAATTCTTATGAGGTTTTGTTTCTCATTTGTTAACTAACTTTGTTTTTTTTTTTGTTTGTTTGTTTGTTTGGTTTGGTTTTTTGTTTTTTTTGAGGGCAATTGGGGTTAAGTAACTTGCCCAAGGTCACATGGCTAGGTTTTTGTTTGTGTGTGCATTAAGTGTCTGAGGCCAGATCCAAACTCAGGTCCTTCTGACTCCAGGGCCGACGCTCTACTCACTGCACCACCTAGCCACCCCTGTTGACTAACTTTGGACATTTATGTATAGTCAAAGGAAGCCCGGGATGTTGTTTCTTTGTTTTGTTTTTACTATAGGCATCTTTCTTTGCTTTTCACTTTCTTCTTTTTTTGCCTCTAAAAACTTCTGGGTATTTCAACTGTTATCCTTCCTTCTTTGTGTCTACTCTCATTGGTATCTGACTTGGGGAAATGCATAGGCACTTTTCTCCTTCCCTCAACCTTTTATAGTTTAAAGACATTTTAATTAGATTTGTAAGACATATAGCAAATGTATTCTTACTAGCCTCTATTAATTTTATTGCATCTCTGGCCAGGAATCTGTCATTCATTTATTATAAGTCATGGTCAGAAGACCAAAATCTCTTCTCAGGTACCATCCAAATCACTAAAATTTAATATTTGTCATTTATTTTTATAAGCTTTAAACTACTCTCTATTATGTCAAATACATGAACAGGAGGGGGGAAAAAACAAAAAAAAAAGAGTTTCTGTTTTTATCAGGTTGGCAGATAATTGCCTTAGTACCCTCTGAGCAAGAAATCACCAACCATTTTATCCTTATCTCCTTCCTTTGACCCTTACTGAACTATCTCTCTCTCACAACTACCATGGACTTACTATGTCACCCTTGGGAGGAGAAGCAGTTTCTTCCACCTTAAAGAATGAAATTACTTTTACTCTAAAAGCATCAAATCTGTTTTTAGGTTCAAATTGTACCATTGCCATTTTTCTTCCCTTTGTGCAAAACTCATTTGCTGTCAGATATCTTCGTAAGGCTTCACCCTAGCTCCTCCACCAACACAGCTCTCCCATTTAGTCCTCGATTCAAGGGAAACATCTTTAAAAACACTCCATTATCCCTAACAATATGGGAGAGGGAGAAATATAGGTTTTCTTTGAGTCCCTTCAACTTCTTCTTCAGGACAGATAATAAAAATATATTACAATTATTTGACAGTGGTCAAAATACTCAATAGAATTCTTCATTCTGGGTGAGATTTTTAAGTTGTTTGGTTTTTGTTTGTTTTTGTTGTTGTTGTTGTTCATTTATCTGCTTTTGTTTTGTTTTTATTTGGTTTGTTTTCCATATGTAGACGTAGCATATTCCAATCTGTTGTCAATTCCTGTCAATTTTAACTCTCATATGTATATGCTTCTATCTCCTCTGATAGTAACACAATCCTGGTATGGGCTCTTATCACCTCAGGCTTGGACAACTGAACTAGCCTTTCGATTGACTTCCTTCCCTTCAGTCTCTTTTTATTCCAATCTATCAACTACTTCATCAAATACTTAAGCCTAAAGTGCAGGTATGACTAAATCACTCACCCCTCCAGTCCACCTCCCATCCCATTAAATAAACTCCAATGACTCCCTGTCACATTGAACATCAGATATAAATTCCTCTGTTTGGCAATTAAAATCCTTCACTATTTAACTTCCTCCTACCTTTACAAACTTCTTCCACCTTTCTCCCCCTATATGCTCTGCTTTTCAGTGACACTGGACCTTTGCTGTTCTTCATATAAGATACTTCATCTCTGGATTTTGAGTCTTTTCACTAATTATTCGCTATGTCTTGAATTCTCTCCTTTACTATCTCTATCTTGTGGTTTCCATTGCTTTATTAAAGTCACAACTAGATTTCCACCTTCTACAAGAATGATTCTAGCCCTCTTAATGTTATTTACTACCTTCTCTCTGTTGATTATCTTCTACTTTGTTATTTAGTTGTTTTTCAGTAATGTCTGACTCTTTGTGCCCCCATTTGGGGTTTTCTTGGCAAAAACACTGAAGTGGTTTGTTATTTTCTTTTCCAGCTCATTTTGCAGATGAGGAATTGAGGCAAGCAGGGTGAAGTGACTTGCCCAGGATCATACAGCTAGTAAGTGTCAGGTCAGATTTGAATTCAGGAAGATAAGTCTACCTGACTCAAGGAGAGGCACTTGGTTACACTCTATCTACACTCTACCCACCCCATCTCCTCCTTTTTCTGTATATATTTTATGATGCATAGTTGTTTTCTCTCTTATTAGATAGTAAGCTCTTTGCAATCAGGGCTTGATTTCTGTCTCTCTATGCCCAGAACTTAGTATAATGCCTGGCATATAAGTTAGTCCTTAATAAAGGTTTATTGATTGACTAATGAGTATATATCTTTAAGGTTCCAGTTCTCCCTCTCCTCTTCCCAAAAATGTCTCAGGAAACTACTGCTTCATGGAAATCTTCATAATAGATTTATAACCATAGGTCCATAGCTTTCCAAACAGAAGTAACCTTTGACACGATCTAATCTAATCCCCTGATTTTTTCTTTCAGTTCATAGCCTAAACAGGCTAAATAACCTGTGCAAAGCAGCAAAGGGAGTAAAAGGAAAGAGAAAGTGTTTGAAACCAGCTCATAGAATCATGGATTTAGAGCTGGAGGGGGCCTTCGCAGCCATCTTGGCATGCTTCCTCACCTTTCTTTAGAGGACATTGGAACTTTGCCTGATTAAGTGACTTGCCTATGGCCATGGAGTTTGTAAATACCAGAGACAAGATTTGAATACAGGTCCTCTCCCTTCAAATCCAGCAGCACTCTTTATAGTGGATATAGCTGCTTTCAAATTCACATTTGCAAAGAACTTTTGCTTTCTCATAGGGCTTTCACATCCACTTTTAGTCCTCACAGCAACCTTGTGAAACAGATAGCATACTTATAACAAGCTACCCTTTACAGTGAAGGAAGTTGAGACAAAGTGAGAATAAACGATTTGTCCATGGTCGGATACCAACTAGGTGAGAAATTCAAGATCAGAACCCTGGTCTCTGACTATCCCATTAAGTGTAGAGACAAAACAGGGGCAAAGCTTCAAAATCCTCCCTAACTAGTTCCTTTCATATCAGGAGCATGTCATGAAATACATTATCACATTGCTCTCCAACCCACAGGTTTGAAAGCCAAATAACCATTTTTATTAAGAATTTTCTGTATATGCTCATAGGCATCAATAATTTTAATTAAATTATTTACAACAGCTGAACTTCCGGATTGAGCTTTCTGGAGGTGTGGAGATATTTGAAACTTTATTTTTAAACTATTGATAGACTCAGTGAAAAAATGTTCTAGAAAGACACAATAATGGAATATATTACCTCACGAAGAAGAGAAAAGCTTTTGCCGCATTCTTGCTTTAACTTTTTTGTCTATTGCTGGAAATAAGTTGTTTGCTGTTAAATGGTCATTTATCTTGTCTGAGAATGGAGATAACTTCTGAGAGCATCCTCGGAGGTCTCAAAGAACAAATAACAACAGCTTTCATAGCACTGGTCTAGAGATGATAATTCATGACAGTCTAGAAATGAGAGGAGGAGGAAAAGATTTCCCATAAGTGATATAAAAATTCATATGTGTCTACAATGATGAAAAAATGTCCAGTTTTAGGAAGAATAAAAGGGTCTATATGATGTCAGCAACTGAAAGTGATACTTGGCCATACTCAGGTCCACATCCCACAGTGATTGCTCCATCTTCTGATACCCCAAGATAATTATTATAAGCATTATACATTTTAGTAAATGATAACATGTCATTTTATAATGTCCTCTATTTCGGGTTCATAAATCTAGTTTCTATCAGTAAGACAGTCAACGTGTTGATGGCATGAGTCTTGCCTTCTTTTCTTTTGGATATTCCATTGATAAGGGTAGTGTCAGTTCCATAGTCAATATCTCATAGTTCAAAGACTTACAAAATCTCAATATTGGACAGTACCTCACTGGACCTTTAGTCCAAATTAAGAATAATAATACTCTATACTACCCCCCCCAACTTGTTTCACTTTACAAACAGTAGTAGAGGGAGTGATAACTCTGGTATCAGAATATACAGGAATGCATCTTGACTATGATGTTTACTAGTTGGGAAAATCAATTCATGTCACTGGATTACAATTTCCCCATTTGTAAAAAAGAGAGGTTGTAATGCCAAGTAAGAACAGCTTCCAAGGTTCAGATTACAAGCATAGTAAACTTCATTTATTCAGGAACAAATTGAGGCAAAACATTCACAGAAAATCAAAATATAGCATTTACCATGTGTAACTCAATTATTTAGTAAGACCTCAATTTAATCATAAAGTACAAAGGTCAAAGTACCCCACCCCTGGGTAGTACATTCATTTAGTCAATCACAAAGTCTCTCTACTCAACTGGAGATTATTTCCAATCATAAACAAAGTACATTCATTTTTTCAGTCACAAAGTACAAAGGTCAAAAGTTTCCCACCCTAGATCACAACTGAATTACAATATCATGAGTCACCACCAAGCATCCTCTCAAGAGGCAGTGGAGAGCACAAAGGCCATCCACCGATAGGTCACAACTAGGTTATAATATCATCAAAGCATTTAATATTGAAGGAGGGGTCTTTTCTTCATCTTGACCTGAGGCAAGTTCTCAGCAATTTCTGTTCCTGGGAAGACAAAGCTTAACAAAGATACCATAACGTTAAGGCACATTGCCAGCATTGGCTTCAGTTCACCTTCTGCCTATGAAATCAACCTAGGCCCAACAAGGTCTGAGGCCTCTATCACCAAACAAATCTGACAAAGTAACATCAAAACTCACAGACAAGATACTGGCAGCAAAGTCATGCTTCCTCAGCTCTAGGCAACCTGGGGTGACAGTTCTCAGAAGTCCTGGGCAGCTCCAACTGGTCCTCAGCACTCTGGGCAGCTTCAGCTGGCAGTTTCTCTCTCTCTCTCTCTCTCTCTCCCTCCCTCCCTCCCTCTCTCTCTCTCTCTCTCTCTCTCTCTCTCTCTCTCTCTCTCTCTCTGGCCTGTGGCAATTCTCTCTCTGCCTCTCCAATGCTATTCCCCAAAGTTCTTCTTATCTCTCTCAGCTTGGGCCTCTCCCTATACACAGCATCAACTCCTCCCTGTTCAGCCCCCTCTAGTCATGTCAACAAGTCCATCCCACTTGTGGGATTCACATGCTCTGGGTCTTAACACTTAACCTGAAAACCAAGCCAATACAAGAAGATCTTTAAATTCCAATACTGTTACAGAGGGTTGGTCAAAATTTCTTCTAAGGTCATTTCCACATGCACATCAATGATGATATGAATAAAATAATAAAACCACCAAGAGAGGCAGTGTTTCTGAGTTGATAGAGGGCTCTCCATCAATTAAGGACAATCTGGATTCCAGTTCTGTTTCTGACACATATTGATTGAATGATTACTTACATGTGACTTAAATTCTTAGTGATGCCAGACAACTTTCCAAGGGGGGGAGGGGATAGGGAGAGTCACCAAATTAGTTATTATCTACTTCTATTCACTAAGAACAAGTCTTTACACCTCATCTATTACTACCTTCTCTGTGTTATTCCCAAGAGTCTACCATTTCATCTGACCACTGTCCCAGATCTTTTTGGGATGAACTTGCTAATAGGTCCTCATGAACTTGCTAATAGGTCCCTTGGGTGAATGATTCTGTTTTGGAGGGAACACTTTCTCCCACACTAGAGTTCTTCCCATTTATTTTGAGTTAGACCTTCATACTAAATCTGGGTTACTTAATTCCTATTTAAAAAGAAAAAAAAACTTCTTGCATCTTTCACCTAGTTCAAGTGATAAGACAAGGGGAAATCCCCCTAAATCTTCTTGATGAAATAAAATAATTTCTCATTAATTTCTCATGAATTTTACTCAGTTATAAGTTTTGTAGCTCAGACTGGAACAAGAGATACTGTTAGATACTACCTTAAAGTAAGACCCGCTTATTGAGTCAGAAGTGACCTAATTTAGTTGAAAGCACCTATAAAGGCAATTAGATATCTCAGTGGAAATCACTGAGCCTGGAGTCAGGAAGACCTGAGTTCAAATCTGGCTTCAAATATTTACTATGTGATCTGGATAAGTTAACTTCTTCCTTAATCCACTGGAGAAGGAAATGACAAGCCATTCTAGTACTTTTGCCAAGAAAACTTCATGGTCAATACAGTCTTTGGGGTCACATGTGGTCAGGAATGATTGAAAAACTGAACAACAACAACAACAACAACAATCTGTCAGTCAAGGTTTTTTAACTAACAGACTGAAGCTAGAAGGCAATGATGGATGGGAGATAAAATTGAGTGAGGCAAAAGGAAGAAGACCAAGGTAGGCAAAAGGCTCCTCCATGTGCCTGAGGAATTTTAGAATTCATTTCTTGGATGTGTACTCACCTAATTGGTGAGCTCCCATTATTTTTAACTGGCACCAGAAATGATCATCATGACATTTTCCATCCTGCTTTTATATGTGTACTATCCACTGCCACCATCCTGTGGGAACTATAATTGAAATAATATTACGATTGCTTCTGGAAAGGAACATGTCATCTGATCACTCTATTGCTCCACTCGCTGTCCTTGTGACTTCCCAGGTAAAGGCACATGCTCTTCCCTGACAGCCATTCACCAATATGTGATACCTTCCCCTATTAGAATATGTGTACCATGAGAGCAAGAATTGTGTCATTTTAATATTTTATCCTCAAAATAGTATAATTCCTGGCAAATAGTAAATACTTAATTTTATTTTTTTATTATTTGTCCATTCAATGAATAGAACAGAGAGCAAAAAAGGTCAGATAAGTTCCTTAAGATGAGGCAAGAATCTCAGCAGAAAACATATTATAGGTAATAGCCTCTTGTGTATAGCATAACTGAAATACATATCTGTAGAGTTGTGGGTGTTTGTTTTTTTTGTTACATTCTTTCCTCTACTTTTTTTTTTCCAGGCAGAAGAAGATGAGAACAAAGGCAGGAGAGAATTATTGATGTTAAGAGAGTAGAATTCATGATAATATTTGACTGAAGTAATAGAGCAGTGCAAATTGCAAGAGGTTTGGGGGAGACCTAGACAAAAGGGAAGGTCAGATAAAGTTCTATAGTGAGAGCAAAGGAGGTAACTAAATGCATTATCATATATTAATATGTATGAATGAGCCACTCTGTGTGAAATTAGAACCAATTAAGTTTACATGAAGCAAGTATCAGGATATTTTATAAGGATATACAGTATATATAGATACGTGATTCCTCAGGATGGGGAGCTCACTATGTGGGAACTCTATTCAAATGTAGATTTGGCTTAGTTCTCCCTTGACTCAGTCCTCAAGAGAATTGCCTGACACAAAGAGAATGAATTTAGTCAACCAGTGTAACATAGGTACACAGTGTAACATAGGTATCATAGGGAGGATTTGAATGTAGGTCTTCTTGAGTCCAAGCTTAATTCTCTGGAGCACAGATTCAGAATGCAAAAGGATTTTGACATGCCAGAGCATGAGGCTGAATCTATCATATGAAATTCAGCAGGGATAAATGTAAACTCTTCAATTGAGATACGTAAAATAAATCAAAAACTCTAAAATGCTGGTGGTAGGAGGTATGGATAGACAGCAGGGTTTGTTTGTTTGTTTGAGGGGGGTGTTTTTCTTTCCTAAAAAAACCCTGGGGTTAGTTAAATAGAATTAATGCTTCAGCTACATTGAAATATTTTCCAGGGAGAAAGAGGTGCAAATCATACCTTAATCTATCCTCATCAGGTATCATCTTAAGTATTGTGTTCAGTTATGGGCATCATAGCTGAACAAGGACATTGATTAGCTGGAGAGCATCCTGAGGAGGGCAGGCAGGATATTGAAAGTAATCAACCACATGTAAAATAAGGATAAATTGAAGGAAAGAGGAAGGTTGCTACAACCCTTGAGGTGCTCCCTTTGAATATGAAATTCTTGAATATGAAATCAAGGTGTCTCCATTTTGTGGATCAGGAGAGAACTATCCTTTATGTCCCCCTGTCTTTTTCCTCTTGGTCCTAGCATAGCACTTAATTTTATCAGAAATCATGTTGACTTGCCAGATCTTTTGCCAAAATGTTACTTTCTCTGGTTGCAGAACTTTATTCTCTATAGCCTTCTGAGGGGAGGCTCAAAAGTAACAGAAAAGTTAAATATCCTTGGGACCACAGAACAAAAAGTTTATAATTGTGCCCCCTATAAGTGGATGAAGGGAGATGCTATATTTTATGTAAATCATGAATCTCTGCCACAAATCCACTTAAAGCTCAACACATACCATTTTTTGGCCTGAATCTCCCTTTCCAAGTAGGTTATGCTACATGCTGAACACAGCCACACATGCAAAGAGAGAGAAAATTCAAGAGTTATAATTACATTCACATGTTGGCTAATTGGGCCCTTCGGGGCCTACTTCCTAATTATAAGAGGGCATTCTAAGAAGAAATATCACTGAAAGCAAGTATGTATAGAATGAATATGAGTTTAAATGGGCAGCACTAGCTATATAAAAGCTGTAAAACTTGATAGGAAAGGAATGTAGTTATTTGCCAGATATCTTCTATTCATAAAGCAAAAAAAAAAAAAAAGAAAGAAAGAAAGAAAAAAAGAAAAGAAAAAAGAAAACCCCCAAATTGGTGTTGTTGACAGAAGATGTGACAAGATTGTGAGATTGTGTTGGCTTTAAGGAGGACAAATCTAAAAAAGTCTCCTAGTATATACTTTAGACTTAAGTCTTCTTATCACTCAAAGATATATAAAGGAATTCTTGGCTCATGGCGCCACTAGGGATTAGAAATTGCATCTCTCCTTCCCCAACCCCCTTCCATCCTCCAAAAATCTCTTCAAAATGAAGGATATTTTAGATAAGATTTTTGGAGAGGCAAATTAAATATATAAATTATAAAATGTGAACTTCAAAATCTTTTGAGGATCCACAGGCTTGTAATGCATATGTTTTAATGACATTGTTTATTAATAAAGCTGAAGGTAGATTTTTATCACGCATTGGAAAAGTGCATTTTATTGCTTTGATAAATCTCAAGGCACAATTTATCGTTGTTACTCTATTCGCCTTTAGCTCTCAGGGATCAGGGCTGGCAGTGGGTGGGGAAGGAACATGCCCATTCGTGAGCAAATTAGGGAACTTTTACAAGGTTGTAATTCATTTTGCTTCATATCAAGTGGGATCCTTTTGACATGCCTATAAAAGTCTGGATGTTTATAGTAGATGTGTACGTAATATTGCATTACACCTCGTAACAGAGATAAACTGGCAGGAACCCTAAAGCTAAATAAAAGCAAGATTGTCTTTATCTCTTAAACCTGTCATTTTAATTTTCCACACTCTACGATACCATAGCAGAAGGCTGACTTAAGTTCCTGGTGGCTGTTAGACCTCAGTCTTGTAATGTTTTGAATTTAGGACCTAATCAAATTGCTTTGCTTTTAGTATTCTTATCTTGATTTATGTGAATGGGGCTGTGGTACCCAGCTAAGGATACCCGAAGGAATATTGTATTTTACAGCATTCTAAATGCAAATGCTGCTTCCAGATTTATGCCACGGACAATGTAACCACACCATTAAAAATGGATTTAAAATGAAACAGAGGGGGAAAAATGGAAATGACAATTTTAGTGTCCAAAAACCTTGAGGTCATAGCCCTGATGTTTTAGAAAGAGGCTTGTTCCTGATCTTAAGTACCAGAAGTAGAACAGTCAACAGCCAGCAATTTCGAAGTCTACCTTCTACAGAGTTGAAATTAAATGCCCAGTTAATACAAAGGAAAATTTCCCCTGTGCAAATCTAATCAAATCTAATATGTCTATATTATAACTACCATTTCTATAACTATTATAATTCAAGCTCCTAATTATGAGCCCAGTTCACAAAAAGAAAATTGGCTTTCCTTTCTACAACATTTTCCATCAGAAACGAGGAAAGTGCATTTAAGTACACAGGTTTGCAATTCATTATTCTGTTTATTTAAATACCCATTATGGGCCTGAATCAGCCTTTAGACACTGATGTTGAACTACCATTGCAGGCCATGCTGTGGAGGAGCCTGGCACAGCAGTAAGTAGCAAAGGAATAAATGATTTTTGGAAAAGAGAATGCCCACTGTCTGGTTTGTGCTTGAATAATCTTCCCTGAAGCAAGGCTAAGAGTGTGGAATCTGGTGATTACTACCCATTCAGGTTTAACCAGAAAAGGAATCAAATTCTGTGGTTCAATTCCTTCCCCATGATGCTTTGGTTCACTTTCCTCTGCAGATGAATGTTTTCAACCCTCCCTAGATTTAATAGGACATGAATCTGAGAAATCATTTTTTTTTTCTAGAAAAGAGTTTTACTTTTTGTTTGTGCAGGTGTCCTAGATTCCTTAGGCAGTCCAGCCCAGTCTATGGTTTCTTCCCCTTAAACACATAAAATATAAAACATAGGATTGTAAATGAGACAAAAGGTTAGTGAAAATAAAGCCATGTTTATCCCTATCTATGTTCATGGATCTCATGAATTCTATTCAAAGATGCCTTGTTGGGGGAGGAGGCTGGGGTCCATGGACCCCAGACTAAAACCCTTTGCTCTAGAGTCATAAAGGCTAGAAAGGAGTACATAGCAAATTTTTGAAAATCCAGAATATGATGATTGATTTCAAACAAGTGGACAGGAAGTTATCAACCATGATAGGATTATCTTCTAAAAGTTCCTTTTTAAGTCAGTTGCTTGAAAATTGGAATGTATTCTACCATAGAAACAATCTTACAAATAGTGGTTAGGTTCACAGACTAGTGCACAGAAACCTAGCTAAACCATATAAACTCATGAAGGCCATCTATGAACTCAACAAGGAATTCTAAACTGTTCCCATGGAGGTAATAACAACAACGGTGGAAATAACATGTGAAAGATGTTTATGATACTTTAACATTGCAAATCACTTTATATACATTTTCACAACTAAGTCTCGCAACGATATTGTAAGACAGATACTACAAAACATTAACATCCCCATTTTTAGCATAAGAAAGCTAAGACTCATAAGATTTAAATGGCTTGGCGGCTAGGTGGCACAGTGAATAGAACACCAGACCTGGAGTCAGAAGGACCTGAATTCGGATCCGACCTCATACACTTAACACACAAACAAAAAAACCTAGCCGTGTGACCTTGGGCAAGTTACTTAACCCCAATTGCCCTAAAGGGGCGGCTAGGTGGCACAGTAAGTAAGAGCGCCGGCCTCAGAGTTGGGATGACCCGAGATCAAATCCGGCCTCAGAAAATGAGCACCCACACACAAATAATGACTAGCCGTGTAACCTTGAGCAAGTTACTTAACCCCAATTGCTTTAAAAAAAAAAAAAAGATTTAAATGGCTTACTTCTGGTAAAATAAATATTAGAAGTAAGAGGCAGAAACTGAAAACACTGTTCTGACTCCTTAACTAATCATTTCTATCTAACATTTCGAAGATCTTCACAAGTAATCACTAGTATATGCTTCACATCACAAATAACTGTCTACATAGACTATCTGTTCATTTGCTTTGCCACCATGAAAATGCTTCCCTTGTTACCTCTAACTATGAGCACTGTAATCAAATAAATATCACCATTGCTTCTGGAAAAAGGGGGGTCAATTGTCATCCCTGTGACTCCCAATCGAAAATGCCCTTGTTTGGTCGCCATTCCTTAAATTATCTTTCTCCCTCTAATAGAATATAAACTCCTTGTGACATAGGATATCTCCCTTTTTGTACGACATCCCCAGATCATAGCATGGTATCTGGTCCAGAATAATCACTTAATTTTTTTTCGGTTATTTGTTCATTAATTCATAAACATGGATCCTTTAATTGGTTAAGAATAGGAGTCAAAACTAGGAAAGCAGTTGAATAATCCTAATAATAGCTCAGATTATGAATTATGCCCCTTCGACTCCTGAACATGGTCTCCCCTGAAGCCTGAGACTCATTCTTGGCCCCTTGAGAGGCAGCTTGATACAGAAACAAAAAGAACATTGGATTTATAGTCAGAAGACCTGGGTTCAAATTCATCCTTTTTCACATCATATGTGTGTTGGTGGCTTTCACTTAATTTATCTAGAACTTATTTTCCTTGTCTTTAAAATGGGAGAGAGTAGATTATATCACATCTAAGACCAACACTAAGGCTATACTTTTGTTTCTAGGAATTTTTTTCAAACCTATGCTCCAAGTTCTCTGACCCCCTCACTCTGAGTTCCAAGGCCTGAACCTCTAGACCTATAGACTGATTCTTGTAAGCCTTATAATCATCTGAATCATATGTTTGCTGAAGATTTAAGAGGAAGGAAATAAACATTTAAAAATACCCCCTATGTGCTAAGTAAATTTCTTTTAAAATATTATCTCTTTTGTTAAGTGAACAGTGGTTGGGTGAGAACGCCCCAAAGACTGTTCAGCTCCCATAGATGCAGGAGGTAAATACTAAAAGTCTCTAGACATAAAGAAACTGGAAGGGCCATTCAAGAGAATCAGACATGTCCACAACAATGCCACAGCAAGGATCTGAGGAAAGGAAACACCACTAGCAGGGAAAACCAAAGAATAAGAAATAAGCGACGGCTTAGGTGGAAAGAGATGTATATATGGGTCAGCAATGTATGTTCATAGAGAATGATAAAATCATTTTACAGTTAAATGGACACAAGAGGCCATATCATATCATTCTTTCATAACAGATGAGGTGCTAGGTCCTAGAGTAGTGAAGTTACTTATTCAGCATCAAAACCATAGTGAAGAACAGAGACAGGATTTGAATTCAAGTCCTCTCTCTCCAAATCCAGATATTTTGTTTTGAAGAAAAGAACTGCCAACAGATGTAATATTTGGAGACTAGCAAAGATCAGTGACTTTCATAAAAGGAGAATCCAACTTCTCTTAGGTAACTTGAGTTTGTGTGAGTATCTGGCAAATATAGAATCTAATTCAAACCTGGCTGTTTTAGAGCTGCCCCTAAGGGAATCATTACAACTCTATTGCTTATCTTTAACCATTTTCTACTGATGAAAAGATAAATCTAACTGCAAATTTACGGACAGAATTTTATAAAGGAATTATATAGTTCCTTTTAGGAAGAGTTTCTAAAGGAAAGACATATTTTTTTTTCTCTCAGTACATTAGTGGGTAAACTGATACTGATTGTTCCTCTCTCACCATGCTGAAAAAAAAAACACAAAAATATTTTATTATGCACAAGGACAGACTATACATTTAATGGAAAAGAATATGGAAAGTATTAAGTGTAGGGAGAGTGATTTTGAACTCAAATATTATTTGCATAACAGTTTCCTTTTGTCATTTGGGGGAACTTTTTTTGATCATTTATTTAAGATGTTTTTAACTAGGGACTCAGTCATATTGGATAGATAAAGAACATTAATTATTACTTATTATTTGGTGGTTATGTTCTTTCTGTGCAATCCCCCGTGCAATTCTTTTAAGGCAGGGTTCCTCCTCAATTTAAAAGGAGCCATTCAACCCGGTTAAAGATGGGGGGAAGTATATCAAAATGAGAAACTAGGCAATTATATTTATCTTTACATTGGTTAATATAAGAAATGAAAGAATGTTTATCAGTGCTAGGATAATCAGCCCATCTTGTTTACCTGATCCCTTAAAAATGTCTTTTCTGCATCTCATCTGTTCTTCTACTTGGAAAGCATCAAGGGAAAGCACAATACTGATAAGCAGTCCTCAATTAGGCCCCCTTTCACAGCAATGTATAAAAAGAATGAAAGTTCAGAATACCCAGGCCTGTCCTCTTCTTCAATCTTAAGACAATCTTTTATTTATTCACCTTTGATAAATATTAGTACCAATAATAGTAAAACAGAGTTCTTGAGAAATCAGAGGCAGAGATAGAGACACAAAAGAGAATGATAAAGAGACAGAGAGAGAAAGCAAGAGACACAGAGGGAAAACTAGGGACTGGTACTGAGAATTCATTGGAAATGAGAATTACTAAGTTAGAAAATTCCTTCTGCACAATGAAAGTTGTTTCCTTCTCCAAAACTTCAAGTTTTAGAAAGTTTCTATATAATAGCACATACATGTGTGTATGTGTGTATGACATACACACACACACACACACACACACACACACACATATATATATATATATATGAACAGAGAGAAAGAATGTGTATGTGTGTATATATAGGCACCAAAAAAATTAGTGGCTAATTTAACATATTTCTATACAATATATGCTCTGTGTGTGTGTGTGTGTGTGTGTGTGTGTGTGTACAAATACCATACATATGTTTCTTTGTTCCAAACTGGAACATTTCTTGTTATATATCATGTTTCCAGACTGTTCTGTGTGTGTCTCTATGAAGGCATAGAAGCATGTATACCCACACATGTGTGTGTTTAGTGAAGGCAAATAGTTTTGGATGTATCTTTAAAAGTATAATTAATAAGCTAAATTGCCATAATGGAAAATCATGAATAGAGATATAACATGGATAACAAAAACGTATATAAATATACACCTGTGTGTATAAATAAGCAAATATTTATAAATGCATATGTGTGGAGATATGATAGGTTTATGTGTAAATTAGATAGGTGAGAGGTAGATATGTTAATAAATATAGAAGTTGATAGATAAAGAGATAATAGATATAGAAAAGTAAATGTGTAGATAGATAGATAGATAGATAGATAGATAGTTTGTGTAAAACATGATATGGTTGATGCTAATGCTTTTCTTCACTCATTTATAAACATAAGTAAGACAAATAGGCATATTGAGACACCTTGCATTTATAATCTCACCAAATAGTTTCCTCCTTCCATTGGCACAGATGACAACCAATCCATACCTTATATCTTAACCTGCTTTCAGTCTATATATTTTGATAATTCCTCCACAGAATTTTTACCAAATACTCTTGAGGTTGTCCTCCTATCTTGTACATATTTTGAGGATACTAATTTAACACTCAGGCTCTTGATTTCTTTTTTTCCCTCAATATAAAATGGTCCACTTTTATGCTCATATTTGTTTTTCATGATATCTTTTGTGCCACACCTTTAATTGCATTTATCCTTGGTAATATGTCATGATATAACATGCCATTTCACTGCCCTTTTACTTATCGGTAATTTGGATTTCTTTAAACATGATAAAGTGTTAGAAGGAATGCAAGGGATATTAAAAAGGACTTTTTTTTAAAGAAGTGGTTTGATATCTCTAAAAATATAATGTAATTTCCTAAGTATGATTCAATTTTAAATTCTGTGTTTATCTTCTGTGCAAAGTACTGCCCATCATTGATTATTTCAACATCATTTACTTGTGGTAATAACATCATCAATATTTTTCTATTCTTTGGAATTCCTCCCCCCATTTTAACTCTCTTCTGTTACTAAAGCTCTTCTTTGATCACTTATTATTGTGGAGAGTTGACTTTGGGCTTTCAAAGGCACTGAGGCAAAGAAGCATGAGCTCTGTGCAATTTCAAGTTTGGTAATGGTGACTGAATTTGTTTTCTTTGGATTAGTATACTAAAATTCATACATGCATCACTTTATTGTCCATAGGGTAATAAATTTGGGTGGCCACAGCAATTCTCAAAGATCATATACTATGTCATTGAGCTCTTGTGATCTCTATACATGGCATGACTATCAGACCTAATAAAGCCATAGATCCCTGAATTTTAAAAGCTGAAATTAAAGCACTGAGAGATTTTTACAAGTGTACATTTGTATATGCATATATATATGTATGCACATATTTATATACATATGTGTGTATAATTTTTGTTCATTTTTGTCTGAATGAGTACCTATGAAATTATTTGCCTCCACTGTGAGATTCTACTTTCTTTTACAATGTGTGAGTAAAATCACTAGAAGCCAAAATAATGGTTTTACTGTCATTAAGGATAAGAAAAAATTCCAAATAAACACAGTTAAATAGTATACATGTGAAAATCTTGGCCTCATTGATTAAAACACAGAGAATCATATAATTGAGAATATCTGTGCTTATACAAGATGTCTCTAAAATCTTAGCAAAGTTTTAGGCTTTACTAGCTATTAGAGTTTTAAACTATTAAAGCTTGGAACTTCACTAAAAGTTGTGGAATTTTTTGGAATAAATGTATACTATTTTATTATGCTTTACAGATCATGGTTTTCTATCATAAAGTCATCATTTCAATTTTATGCAGAAAAATAAAAGTGGATTTATATCACATAGGACCAATGAAAATATGTGTACAATTTGGTATGCTTTGTTGATATCCTTTATTGATATTGATAGGATTACAGGAGAAGTCATCACATAGTGTCAGGCACTAAAGAGATACAGACAGAGACAGAGACAGAGACAGAGAGACAGAGAGCTATTTGCATCAAATGGTGCCCATCTCTAGGCTGGAAGGGAAAGAGAAAAAAGAAATTTACATGATAATTTTGTTGTATATTTGAAAAGAATAATAAGTTGTGCATAGAAGATTTGAAGTTTCATGTACCATCATCTTTTTTTTTAATTCTACCATTCTATGGAAATGTTTGCTTTATGCGACAAATTAAAAATTAAATTAAAAAAGGATAATTGCAGGAGTCTGATAGAAATGATAATATCTCAAAGTAAGATGGTGGATATATAAATATATGTATGGGTCTTTTCTCCTGGTCCACGAATTTTTTTTAAAAAACTCTTTATAATATGATTTGTTTCTTTTCTAATCCCTAATTTTCTAATCTAAATGTAAGTTATTTTATTCATTTAAAAATACTCTGACTATGGC